>JAWWEW010000078.1:59596175-59613211 GCA_035583185.1 Anabacerthia variegaticeps | reverse complement strand
AGTGGTTAGATGGCACATTTGATATATGCCAGAGCAGGACAACTGACAGAGAGCCATGTGGAGGTGGCAAGATCTTAACTTCAGCTCCTTACCACTGAGCTACCCCAATCGCTGCATATGTTTTTTAAGAAGCCCTACAAACCTACAGCCAGCCACTGTAATGAATTCAGGGGGTAGTTTAATGGAAATCTCAAGAAGGAATGTAATTAGATGAAGTCAATTAGGCTGCTTGGGGATTTCTAGCTGCTGTTGTTGCTATCTGGGAACCCTAATAGGACGATTAGGATTAACTGAAATCAGCCTGATTGATTAGGGCATATAAACCTACATATGCCAAATTCCAGGGGGACAGTGTGCTTGAGCTTGAATCCATCTGGAGCTATGAGTCAGGAGCATGAGTTTACTTTGCTGGCCTTGGAGAAAGCGACAGATCAAGACTGCATACACACAACAAGCAAAGCCAGGCATTGACACAAAAAGGCTGCTGGGGAAAGGACTGATTTTATCTATTATGGCGCTGTGTATGAAGGCCATCCAGTCTATCCTGGGGAAGTGAGCCTAATACTAAGCAGATATTTTCCTTTTTAAAAAAAAACAAACGTGTATATTGCAAAATAAATCTGTGTATTTTTTGTAAAGCTTTTTTAGGTTCAAGTCCTTATTTGGCATGGCTGTGAAATTTCCCGGGAAGTCAGAACCTTGTTATTATTGCAGTTCTGTTAGTTTCAGAGCCAAGTTTACAAACGTGAATCTAAAAGTGAATGAAAAAACTGTCAGTGAGTAAATCCTGATGCTTTTGTGTCGCCGGGTCAAGCACACAAATGCTCATTTGCATACATTTAAAATCCAATCTATGCTGTGCAGGGAAAACCCCACCTGCAATCTGCTTAGAGGACAACTGAGTTATCTGGGCTGTATTTGTTGTGGAGAAAGATCCTTACAGCCACCAAAGAGTTTCGGGAATAAAGGCTGGGGGAAGGAGGGGAATCGAGGGGGAAGGCAGAGAAGAGGAAGGGGAACAGACCAGCTCTCTGTTATTCAAAAAAAGCTGCTCTAAAGCAAGGTAAAACAGTGCAGGCAGGAGCCTAAGGGATCTGATCCCAGTCATTACCACTCATGCAAGGGAGAGGATATGTCAAGGGTAGGGAACGTCTTGGGGGACCTGCAATATGGTAACTCACTCTCAGCTAAGTGGAGAACAACAGCTTTAGCTGTACAGTTTAATAACAGGCTAGGCCACTCTGTGCACCGGCAGGGCTGTTAATGCACAGTAGTCTGCCTTTCATTGTCAGGAGAGGAACCCCGCAGCTCCCATTTGACAGCCAGCAGTAAAATTATTTTGCCGCTCCCATTTCTCTTTGGCACGAGGCAGTGGGGTTGCACATTGCACTCATCCTGCCCGCAGCCCCCTGCACCTGCAGCTCCCTCCTCGCAGCACAGGAAGGTTCCCATGAGCTTGGAAGCGAGGGATTTTTGCTTTCCTCCTGTGGCTCTCATGCTATTCAGCTCTATTTGGGTGGCATACCCGCCTGTGTACCACGGCTGCCAGCTGTGGAGTGCTGTGCAGCATCCTGGAGGGCCTCCAATGGTATTTTGAACAATTAGTAACCAGCCCGGCATGATCATATCCTAATGAATTACTGAACTGTTTTCTTCTGGTTGAATACTGGGCTAAATGCTGAAAGAAAGTGGACACCTGCAGATTGTATCGGCCAAGACCTGTCAGTGAGAATTTGCCTGAGTTGGGACCGCAGCACTTGCCTCAGCCCTTCCCAAATATGTGCCATATTTACCTTAATATTGTTCATTTCTCTTGCTGTTTTAGGAAGTGTGCTTCCCACAAGCCTCCTGCAGCAGTGCAAAGAACCACAGGCCCCTACAGCAACACCAAATGCCACAATCACTAAATGGCACTTTCCTTAGTTACCTGTTGACCCGTGAAAACATTTTTCTTCCATTAACTGGGCTTTATTAGGAAATGACAGGGAGAAGAGGATTTTTCCCAGTACCACCACCTTGCCTATATTATTCATAATCCAGCTCATGTATTCACAAAGCCTGTGTAAATCTTCCAAGAGAAAAATCATTATAAAAAATAGATTACTCGGTGGGAAATGTCTGAATTTATTCAATAGTTTTTGTATCTCTTGCTCTATTTTGCAACATCTTTATCAATACATTAATTTGAATGGCTATAAATACTACAGATCATGCTAGAAATCATTTAAATCACAGCACTTGCTTCACTGAAAAATATTGTGTGATATTTCCAATAACAACCTTAGACATAAAGTCTGGTGAAAATAATGAAAAGAAGTCTCCTTTGAATTATGCTCAGTCAAACTATTTTGCTATTCCCCCCCAGCAAGTCAGGCATCTTTTTCCCTCTCATAGATGTTTCATATCTGCGGGTCTGACTTTGCAGCAGGTATAATCATACAGGTAATTCTTTCAGTGAAACAGATCACCTCTGATAGAGGATACTAGTGTGCCTTCTCTTTTATAACAAAGCAGTTATAATTGACTGGGGCATCTGCCAACAGAGATCTTCTTTGTGCTGATTTTCTTGTGTGCTGTAATACATTTCATAATCTATTTTTTGTTAATTTTTTTTTTTTTATTATTATCATTGCACCTGGTTTCCAGGCTGATTTCATCTGTATCAGAAATGGTTCCACTGTTCGTTTGTCATTCTAGTTTAAAAAAACTTAAACCACCATAATTCATGTAGTAAATGTCATTTTTCTTCACAATGAATCCCAGTATCCGGGAAATCCTGGATAAGCAAGAGAGACTGCAGTCAGCAGTCGCTTCTGTTGCTAGACCATTTCACAGCTTATTTCATATGCTGTAAGTTTTCACAAGATTCGATAGAAAGTCTGTGAGACTTGGGAGGGGTAAATACAGGATTGTTTTTAACATGGTGGCATCTGACCAAACAGGAAGGAGGAGGAGGAGGGGGAACGTGAAAGTCAAAAGTGTAATAGAGGCTGGAAATTCTTGAACAGATGTAGCAGGTGTAAACATGTTTCCTTATTTTGGTTCCTGGATTTAACATCCTCCTACAAGACTTCAATGTGCTCAGAAAAAAGGTTATATGTGCAGATGGTAAACTGCTAAAATGCCCAGAAGGTTCAAACTCATCTGTGCTTGTGAAGACAGGGAGAATTTCCCATCATCTGACTCACAGGTGTTTGGAGCGCTCGAGTTAGAGGCAGGTTCGGCAGCGCTGCTTTGCTCGAGCAAATGCCTTAGGTCATGTGTTGGAAATGCGCAGGCTCTTTTTCTTGCGATGTCCAAGTGGCTAAGAACATTAGGAGAGCTCTCTGGAGCAAGGAGGTGGGGAGAGACTTTTTGGCATGTGGTCCACACAGTCATTACAAATCGAGGCTCTGGGCTGCCGCTGTCCCTGGGCTGCTGCTCTCTCTTCCTGACACATTGCGCTGCCTCGGGTCACCGCCTCGCTGCTTGCCTGCCCATTGTAGTTTTGATCATACATTCCCTTTTGGCAGAGGACGATTATTTCCCGCATTCTGCTAGGTCCTCTTCCCGTTTGTCCCCATTAGTCCACGGCCAGCGCGGGAGCGCAAAGAAGCAGGTGTCTTAAACGCTTGGCTGACACGCTGGAATGGGGACGCACCGGGGACAGCTCTGGCTGTGCGAGTGCTGCTCACAGCACGCTCTGCCCGGCCCTGCTCAGCGCTGACAAGCAGCCAGGAAACGTGGTCCCTGCCTCCACAGCCTTGCCTCTTAGCAAGAATAGCCATCCCTGTCAAGCCTCGTGTGGAGGGAGGCATGGTGACACCACCACCAGGTGGGCAGGGGGTGGGCACTCCCTCCTCGACCTGGGGCTGCCCCGAGGACTCCACTGAGGCCACCCCACCTGCAGTGTCCAGCTGAGGCCACCCCACCTCCGTGTCAGGTGTCCCCATCCTCTGGTGGTCTCCCTGTCCTCAGCCAGACCCTCGGCTAGTTTAGATCACTCAGGTCAGCTGAACACAAGAGCTGACCTTCACCAGGAACCCTACAAAAGTGCTGCAGGGTCAAAAAGAGCCTGCCAGCACCTCCCTGAGCAGCACTGACTCAATCCCAACCTGGGTAACATGCAAGCTGAGGAAAGAGGAGGAATAGTCAAGACAGCCACTATTTCCTCCCTCCAGCAACCCTCTGGTTTTGCCAGGACCTTAAGTAGGCATCAAATCCCTCTGCTGGATTAATACACCAGAAAGGAGTTGAACAGCAAGGTGGCAAACTTATGGCTGACACAACGTTATTTATGGCAGTAAAAACATGACACATGACAAAAACATCATCTCATGATACTGAGTAATCAGGTGATGAAACAGAGGAGATGCAGTGTAGATAAGTGCATTGTGATGCCAGTGGGCAAAGAAGATGACTTTACATACAGAGCTGAGGGTGCTGGACTGTTAGCTCTCACAGGAGAAATCCTTGAAGTGCTGTGAAATCTAGACATATTTATGAAAATGTCAGATTCATTCTTAGCAGTGTTCAAAAAAGCAGATCAAATTTTAGAATTTAGTATGGAAGAAACAAAACTGAAAACACTGCTACATCCTGATATAAATACATCCAACGTGCCCACACTCTGAAAATGGTGTAGTTCAAGCCTGCTAGCTTGAAAATGATAAAACTGGAGCAAGAAGAAGGTCCAGGCTGTGGGATGGCTTCTGTACTAGGATTTAAAAATAGATTAAGAATATATGTCTGGAAAACCAAACTGTGAGGAGAGATATGAGGGAAATCTCTAAAATCATGAATGGCACCGAGAAGGCAAATAGGGAATGATTGTAATTGACTCTCATACCACAAGAACTAGGAGCATCAGATGAAATTATTAGGTGGCCTGTTCAAAACAAACAAAATAAGGGCTCTTCTTTAAGCCCTGCTTTGTTGGAGCGTGCCACTAATCATTGCAGGATGCTGCAATGTCAAAAATTGATATGGGTTCAAAAAGCAATTACACAAATTCATGGAAGCAAAAATCCATCAAGGGCTATTAAATTTAAAGATACCACATCTGTCTCAGGGAAGTCCCTGAGCCACAGCTTGCTGGAGTTTGGGACAGCATGCCAGAGAACTATCACTATGTGCTTACCCCTCTCTGATGCTGCTCCCCAGGCATCAGCTGTTGTTTATGTTTGAGACAGCCTATTGGGCTGGATGGACTTGTCTCAACCAGCATGGCTGTTCTGATGTTTGGATGCCAGGAAATTAATTTTTCCACATCCAGTCTGTCGGAAATGATGCCCTTTCTTTCATACAAGGGCTTGGGCAGGGTGATTTGGGAATTCTGTTAACTCTTGATTATTGTAATCACCTGTAATGGGATTTGAAGTCTGAGGCAACACAGACGTTGCTCTGAGCAGGATTGGATAGTATGAGAGCATGAGAAAGCATGAGAAAAAGCAGGGGCTACAGGTTTTAGTGGCTCTTAGGCCCCCTCCACATGTTAATTCCAGACCTAGTGCCCACTTTCCAAGGCCTCAGTAGTCAGGGCTTCACTGACAACCAGAAACTCATCGATCAAAAGTCTCTCAGACACACTTTGAGGTCCCACTGCTGTGGGACTGCAGCGAACTTCAGAGGCTTATGGCAGCCTAAACCCTCACCATCAGTCTGTCAGACAATGACACTTTGCTTCTTCATTTATTTATAATGTAGATATATTCTAAGATGAAGCCTAGGCTTCTTGAAGCTTTTCACCACCCACCAGCACCTCGACCTGTGGCTGATTCCTGTGCTCAGCAGCTTCCCTGCGCTCTTTAGCCCAAGGGCCACAGATCACAGATTCCCTTTTCCATGATGCCACATATCTGCCTTGCCTGGTGCTTGCTGAGGTGAGGCTGGAGGGCAGCAGCTCCCAGTGCTTGGTGAGTCACCACAGTGCACACACCAGAGGGTCAGCTTTCTCCATCCACTATCCTCAACAGCAGAGCCCTGACCCTGCACTTCCCAGGCGTGCAAAGCTCACACAGACCCGAATTTTCCTGCAGAAGGACAGTATTTATCAGCTTTCCAGGGGGAGCTGTGTTTGAGCCAACAGGCCCCATGCACTGGCAGGTATCGCTATTCCAGAGCCTTTTGACTTTTTAAATTCAGACGTCCACGCAATGATTACTGAGGAATTATGTATTATTACTGCTAATGTTGTTATAACTATTACTATTATTATTATTACTCCTACAACCATAGATGCTGAGTGATGTCCCTGTGGAGGGGCCGGAGCTGCAGGGATGCTCAGGCATCCGGATCCCTCCAGGGAGGCTCAGGTAACCCGGTCCCCCCAGGGATGCTCAGGTATCCAGGTCCCCCCCAGGAAGGCTCAGGCATCCCAGTCCCCGAGGGGATGCTCAGGTATCCCTGTCCCCACTGGGGTGCTCAGGCACCCTGGTTCCCTCGGGGATGCTGAGGTATCCCGGTCCCCGCGGGGATGCTTAGGTATCAGTATCCCGGTCCCCACTGGGATGCTCAGGTGTCAGTATCCCGGTCCCCGCGGGGATGCTGAGGTATCCAGGTCCCCACTGGGATGCTCAGGTATCCCGGTCCCCACTGGGATGCTCAGGTATGAGTATCCCTGTCCCCACTGGGATGCTCAGGTATCCCGGTCCCCACTGGGATGCTGAGGTATCAGTATCCCGGTCCCCACTGGGATGCTCAGGCATCCCGGTCCCCGCGGGTCTCCCGCCGCCCGCAGGGGGAGCCCGGCGGCCGCTCCACCGCCGCCTGCGGGGCCGGGCAGGACGGGCAGGATGCCTCGCCCCCTCCCCGCTCCTGCCTTGTCTTTAGGGTCTGCGGAGAAAGGTCCGCTTCAGCCGTCATGAGCCAGGCACCCCTCCTCGCACCAAACATCCCTCTTTGGTATCAAACACCCCCTCCTTGCCAGCGATTTCAAGTACGCAACAGAACGGTTTTCCTTTGGTGTGGGTCTTTTTTGCGGGAATCTTGGTGTGTTGAGGAGGTGTTTGTTGTCAGGGGGAGCAGGGGGTAAGGCTAAGGAGTCGGCAGATCGTTTCTGCTCAGCTTTCTGAGGTGGTGTGGGTTGTTCTCTCCCCACCCACCTCCCAATACCCCACACCTTCCAGAAAAGAGGCTACAGGCTCAGAAATTTCATGTCTTCTTTTCTTTTTCTCTTTCCCCCTTCCAGTCAGTTTATGCCACATCGTTGTGCGTAAATATTATAGGGAGAATAAACTGTTAAGTATTAGTAGCTGAAACTACTGAGAACGGGCTGAGTACATCAACCTATTGGAGCAAGTCCAAAGGAGGACCACCAGAATGATCAGAGAGCTGGAGCACCTCTCCTGGGAGGAAAGGCTCAGAGAGTTGTGGTTGTTCAGCCTGGAGAAGAGAAGGCTTCAGGGAGACTTTATAACGCCTTCTTTTATAGCACCTTTAATACCTAAAGGGGGCTTGCAAGAAAGATGGAGAGGGACTTCTGACAACAGCATGCAGTGATAGGACAAGGAAGGATGGCTTTGAGCTGAAAGAGGGTGGGTTTAGACTGGATATTAGGAAGAAATTCTATACTGTGATGGTTGTGGTGCACAGGAACAGGTTGTCCAGAGGACCTGTGGCTGCCCCATCCCTGGAAATGTTCAAGGCCAGGTTGGAGTGGGCTTGGAGCAACCTGGTCCAGTGGAAACTGTCCCTACACATGGCAGTGGGGTTGGAACTGGATGATCTGTAAGGTCCCTTCAAACCCAAACCATTCCATGATTCTGTGAAATAAGAAGTGAAAGTACAAGTACAGAATGAGTATTATGAGATGATTGGGTTTGTTCAGGTGGCTGGGATAGGGTATTGGGGCCTGTTTTACCACTGGGGAAGCTGGGGTGATAACAGATGGGCTCCACGGTCTTAGTGGTCTTTTCCAACATTTACAATTCTATGATTTGCTCAGGGTCATGGATGGAGCCCCTGCAGATCCTTGGCTGGAGCCAGCAGTTGTCTGATCCTCTTTCCTCTGTGCTTGAGGGCTGAGCTTCACTCATAAATGTATTGCCTGTGCGGTTTGTCGGGGGTAGAGCCTGGGTGGGCAAAGGAATGTGCTGCCAGCAGCTCAGGGTTTGTATAGCCAGCACAACCCCAGGACAGAAATGATGAGTGATTTAAAAGAGAGAGTGTATTTTATTCCATGTGACTGCACACCAGTGCTTGGCTCTGGGAAGAATGGAATAAGTGGGGTTTGTTAAAAAAACTGTAATCTGTCAATTTATGTTTTCCCAGAAGTTATGAGACTGTTAGCTCTCGGTGCCAAATTCTGTGTTTGGCACATTGAGGGATGTGGAGGTATTCTGGAAATGGGGATGGGGGGTGCAGGCACAGGGCAGCTGCACATAAAGACCCTGTTTCACTGCAGCACAAGTGTTTCAATGCTCCTGCTTGGCTGCTGCCTCTACTTATAGTCAGGATTGGGAAAGGGGTTTTCTTCCCATGGATGATAGACATCCCAAAGAGTCTCTAAGGGGCAAAGCATGCATACAGAGCAGCTCCTGAGTGGCATTATGAAAACACAGAGGCAAAGACATCCCTCCTCCAGCTGTTTCACTTCCCTGCAAGAAACTTTACCATGCAGATGTGATGGCTGTGCTGACGTTTTGATCTGCCTGCACTGACTCAGCCCCTTTATCAAGGAGTACATCTCGCTGACTGGAGGGCTCTTTGCTGGGAGATGCTCAGGTCCTGGCAGGGCGTGTGTGCCATGCAGGAAGCTGTGCCCCTGCAAGGAGGCACCTTCCACTAAACGCGGGAGTGCCTCAAACATGTACAACTACCAATGAAATGGCAAAACAAAACAAGCTCTGTGAGAACGCCACTGGTGGTTTCCTGATGCATCAGGCTGGATTATGTAACCTGGAGAGCAACACTGAGCTGGGGAGCTGTATCTTCTACCTGAACGATGGTATTTTCTTAAAAGTGCTAGATTGATTAAGTGTACCCTTGCCTTAACCCCGAGGAAAAGCAGTCATCCCCCCTGGAATTCTGCCTTCTTTCTGTCATACTTGTATTCATGTGTCACACAGCTGCAGGCACAGTGACAATGAAAAGACATGAACATTCCCTACCTTTGGCAAAGGGAGCCAATGACAATTGCTTTAGTGCTCTTTCATAACAAACTCCAATCATTGGCAGACAACTTACAATCAAGGTTTTCTTTCCATCCTCAGCCCCACTGCTGGTTTGAGCAGTGTATCATTAGGATGATTGGATAACAGATTCATGCATGATGCTGAAATTAAACTTGACCTGTCTAATCATATCATAAATAGCAATTGGAGGTTGGGTTTTTTTTCAGCCATCAACCACAGATCTTATCTAAAATGTGTTGGCATTGGGGAAATAGTTGTAGGTGGTGAGAGGAGGAAATAAAGGGTGTGCAGAACATCAAGATACACAAGTGAGTTATCCTGCACCTGAGTGGTGTGCTTGATTAAGAAAATACTGCAGGGGAAAAAAAAATCCAGTGTATTTGGCAACCGGGAGGCTGAAGATGAGATTCTATATGAGATTTCTGCAATTGTTTTGGCTTAACTTTGCAGAAGGTTAACTGGTCAGGGTTGTCCTTGTCAATGTTTGTCAACAGAGACAACAGTCTCTGAAACAGAATTCCCCCTTCTATACACAGAATAAGATACAGCTCTCCCCTCTCACACACCACTCTTGAGGGGTGAGTGCCATACAAGGTCAAACAACCCTTAGTGAAGCTCTAGGAAAGAAAAGATGTGAAAGTGCAATAATTTAATAAAGGATCAGACAAATAACATAGATAACCTATTTGCTGCATAAAAGTGTAATAGAAACCAAAACAAGAAACAAGTTCCCAGCTCCTTCTAAAACTTAGATCTAAGTTCTCTGCCATGGAGTGTGATAGAACTGGTCCATATTGGTGCTTTGGAAGGGAGTCTGTAACAATGCAGTTTATTGTTGAAGTCTTTGCCCAGTAGTTCAGGTGTGAGCTCACCATATTGTGGTGAAAAGGAAAGGTGAAATAGATAGGAGACTGCAAAGCCTGCTCTGATTTTATGATGTCTAGTATCCCAAAAATTCCCATGAGCTAGCATAAGTGCATAATGCATAATAAATACAAGATTTGGCCCGGTATGTAATTCAAAAAGGAAGTATTAAGAATATAAGCTATTATTCCAGATAGTACCAAAAAAACCAAACACAAAATTGGTTGGTAACAAGATCAGCAACATTCTACTGACCATCTTTGCTGTCTTTGTAGATGGAGGAAGTTCAGATTTTATATTTCAGTGGAAATAGTTCCAGAGTTTGTTGTGTGGGCATTCTTTTTTTGGGTTTGCTTTGTTCTTTTGGTGTGTTTTATTTTTTTTTTAAATTTAGGAAAAAGCAAAAAATGTAACAGTTTTGAAAGTCTAATTCAGAATTGAGAAGGATTTTTTTTACATCTCACTTTTTTATTTATGCTTCTTAGAAAGGGTTCTTTAAAAAAATTAAGAGTAATTTCTATTTAAGGATTACTAGTCGTGCCAGATAAAGATAATGACATCCATTTAGTATAAGTGTCTTCTTTCTTAGTACAGAATGCCTCCTGTTTATATTGTGGTGCTCAGGCTGTCAATATTGTTTCATTACAACACAAATAGGGGATATATGAGTATTACAGTTGTTTTGGTACTAGATAGCAGAAGGCCTTAGTGATATGACAGTAAAATTAAACTGTATTTTGACTGTCCTATTATCACATAAGTAATAATAATGCCCACAGCACCAACTAGAAATGAATATGTGAAGATACAGTGGGAAAAGGTCTGTATAACACTTAGCTATTAAAATAACATTTTAAACTAGCCTTCAAAATAACATTCAGATTTTTAAAACGTATCTATTATTTGCATTCAGACATAGGAAATTTTGTGAAAAATTAATTATTTCCCCCTCCCCACCCTGAGCTATATCACCAGCAAATTATGTCCCAGCAAAGAGGCTTCCATTTCCATACCTGTAGGTGCACCTATGGGAGAAGGCTGAGGGAAATCCATATGCCTAGCTCAGATTTTAGGCTTTTGCACATCAGGTAAGTCTCAGTGAGCCCTAGGAAAAAAAAAATAAAATCAGTGGATTTGGCTTAATGGTTAATTAATGGATTCATTTGGGTGCCCAGGTTCAAGCACTGTTATGTAGAACCAAAAATCAGTCCCTACCCATGCCCACTATTTTTGCTTGATGTTTTTGCTCTGGGCCATTCTTGATTAGTACTCTCACTTACTGTCCTTGGTTATTTCATAGGGAAATTAGGGAATATTTTAAAGTTCAAAACGACGACAGTGCATCCAGTCTATAAAGCAGTGGGTTTCTACCTTTTGTAATGAAAGAGGGTAACACACTGAAGAGGAGGAATTTCAAGTGCAACCAATAAAAATAAGCTCCTTATGTAAGTATTTTAAATATATTTGATGCGAGCAAGAGCAGAAATCACAGAAATCAAAAGCTAGCCATTGCAGAAGGAAACCTGCTGCAGAGAGAGGAATTGTAATTTTATAGGCAACATTGAATTCAGCTCCAGGAAAAATGTACACGAAACATACCTGTCTTGACAACCCCATTCAAAGAGCTACTCAAGATGGAAGGTGTGTGCATAAAAAGCCTTCTGAAACCATAAAAGCAGCACTCAAAATCTAAGGGGAAAAAGCTCTAAAATTATGGGGAGGTGTCACAACCTGTCAATTTATTAGCAGATGCTTCTAAATCAGGATTAGGAACAAAATATCAAAACCTTCAAAAGTGGCATAATGGAACTGTTCTGAAAAATAGGGGGGAAAACTTGTGCCGCAGGACTGGGGTTTCCAGGACTTCTGCTGATGATCTTTAGAAGGCTGAAGGCAACAAAGCAGGTCACAAACAGCTGATGTCATTTTGTTAAAACATTAATTACTGTAGGCACAGGGGACCTGAAGACACTTTGCAGTGACTTTTTGAGGAAACATTTTCAGTCAGGAATAAGAGCTCAGCAACAGAACAGCTAATTTTGCTCTACCTTTGCTCTTGTTTAGAAAAGGTAAAATGCTATCATCAAATCAGAATTTTCCTTTCCCACAGGTAAATATTTTACTTCCAAAAATGGGCATGACTATAACTAGTGACAGGCAGTCTATGCAGTCTAACCTAATGGTCAGGGGTCACAGCCTTTTATTCAGGAGTCCCATGTCAGTTTGTTGATAAAAAGGATGCTTAACTGCTGCAAACTTTAGTTTAGCAGCAAATGGTGTTCCTGACAGAAAGGGAGAAGGGTGTAAGGGCGAAGGAAGGAATAAACCACCTATTTGGCCTCTTTAAACGTGGTGGAGCTTTAAACTAATCCTGACATCTTGTGGATATCCACTCAGGCTATCCACGGGTTCCAGCACAGACTGAAGAGCTTTAGCAGGGCAGAACAGTGTCAGCAGGAGCGAAAAAGCCACTTCCAACCCCACAGGACTCACTGGGCTGCTCAGCCACGCATTACTGGAGAAGGAGAGACACAGAATTTGGGGTTATCAATATCCCCATCTACTCACTGTGAGTAGAGTGGATCGCATGAGTGGATAGCCTGAGATTTTTAGCTAAAGGTGCAAGCTTCCTGTGTTCTGGCATGTGAAATTCCATTTAAACTAGGTTCTATTGAATTCAGATGTTTTTCATGGCATGAAGTTCACCTCTGCTGACAGGTCCGTGTCCCCCAGTTTAATAGGTGGCAATACAGTCTAGAAAGACAACTTTTGACTGTCTCATCAGTGCCAAAGTATTGCTGGTGTGAATGTGGCTGAAGACATCCTTCTGTTCTGCTGGGGCCTTCAGAAAATTAGAGCTGGTTCATCTGTGTTAGGGAAGGAGTTGTTTTCAAAGTTGTAGGTGTGTGAGATCATAAAAGAGGATTTTTTTCCATGCAGAGTCTACACTGAACCCCATCGTGGCCCATCACCTACATAAAGACAGAGGTGGGAAGTTGGTAGGACATGGGTTTATGGAAGAAATGATAAAAAAAGAAAGTATATGAATACCAGAGATGTGTCTTGTCTGAGAACAACTGGAAGAAACTTCCTTATGTGGCAAAGGGGCCATGTTAATAGCTGTGGCAGAAACCTGAGGTAAATTAAAACTCCTTCCATCTCTTTCCTTAAGAGCTAAAGATAATGCAACTATGAAGAGTTTTTGCTGCTTAAAAAAGATCTTTCCCTGCCTGAGCAGAGATTATGTTATATTCAACCTTTGTTTCAACCACAGGGCAAAGCCCAAAGCTGCCACCAGAAGCAGTATCTGTGCAGCTCAGTCAGGCTTGGACAGGAGATCCGTTGGTCACAGCAGAGATGGGTCTGACCCAGAGCAGGAATGCTGGAGTTGTCTCTGTTAGCCATAAATATGCCCAAACTCAGTCCCACACCTGTATTTCCTTGCTGAGCTGGGCCCTTATTTCTGTCTGTTTGTCTGCAAAGCTCATGCATTATCTCCCTCTAGTACTCATTAGCAAAAGGAATGCAGGATCAGGCCCTAAATTTATGGAAATTAAATGCTGTCAAATCTGTTTAACTCCTCTAGGACTTTTTCACAACTTTATTATAGTTGCATCAGAGGCTGTTTTGTTAGGAAATAGTAACATATTTTCTGCTCCCCCACCTTATAGCACTACTGTAGAGAAACTGATCTGACAGGGAGCAAAAATACATTGTGGGAAATAAATTCGGTGTTATGCTGAAAGTCAGCCATGAAACCTCACTGAAGATGGTGGGTGAGAAAGCTTCCCTTTCCCTGGGAAAAGAACTGCCTCCTTTTTGGGACACACTCATTGAGCCTTCGGGAGCCACACCATAACACACTGCAGCACACCCGGCTGGTGGTGCTGAACTGTGGGCGCTGAGACATCTCCCCAGGATGGAACTGCAAAGGCTGAGGACAAGGTGGCATATGATGAAACGCAGCAATTCACAAAGTGACAGCAGAAACATCAGAGGAGCAGACATGGGAAGTAGCAGGGACTCACCAGAGCCAGCAAGGAAAACCCTGGTGGCCTGACCCTGAGGGAAACCTAAGAGAGAGATCACTGGAGTTGTGGCTCGAGAGAAGCTTGAAAGTGTGAAAAGGGGAAACACTGCTTATTGTTTTGGCTCCTGCTGTTCCCAGAGTAACTGGACATTGTGTGCATTCTTTCTAAACAAACACAAGCACATTAAAAACCTCAAGTCACTCCCTCATCCGTTTGTTCTCCAAACAGAAACAACCTGCAAGGACCCTGAACTAACTGGGTCAAAGAAGGTAACAAGAAGTACATTAATACATGAACTTTCTCCTCAGAACTGGTTTTGTCTTTTCTTGCAACTAGTAAAAGATTTTAGTTCTTGTCTGTGGTGATATTGTCATTAGCATTGTCATAGCAACAGATAAACAAGGAGAAAGAGATGTGTAACAACTTTTTTTTCCCCTTTTTTTTTTTTTTTAAAAAGGCAGTCCAAATGTCTTACTAACAAGTAGTTTGGTGACAGAATTTAGCAAAGCGGTTGCACAGTAAATGGGTTTATCTTTAAACATAATGCTCTTTTCCATTTTAACTGGGCATAAAATCGTATCTTTAAAGGATCGGCAAAAAGCGAGGCTTTCTGCCTCTTGAGCAGTTCCATGTGACATATGGTCTTTCCAAGCAATAGTTTTATCGGCTGTGCACAGTGGCAGCAGATTTGAGCTAATGTTCCTGTGAAAACAAGGAAGGGCTTATCCAAAAAACTGGAAAAGGGAAGGACAAGGGCACCTTTGCCCCACTGTACAGAGAAAAGAAGTCACATTTGACGTCAAACCTACGACATAGCTCTATGAATATAGCAGCTCCTGGCAGGGACTGACTTCAGCACGTGCACTGAGGGGGCTCAAGAGGACTCCAGTGACCTGCCTGGTTCTCTGCCCACCTCTGATCCTCCCATGTGCCACCCTGAAGCCTTGGATGGAGCAGTGTGGCTCTTGGAAAGAGGGGGGGCATCACTGCCCAAAGGGGCTGAGCTCCAGCTTTTCTTACGTGGCCACATCTTCAGTTCTCAACAGAGATGCCTAAAATCAGCACCACGCACTGGCAGACAGCATGGGTGGCTTGTTAAATGCATCTGAGGAGGTGCTGAAGAGCATCCTGCCTCCCAAATCTCCTGCTTTACCTTGGAAGAAGGGTTGAGCAATGTTTTCTTACTAGCTGGGAAGCAGTGAAGGGCAGGATGAGCCCCGTACACAAATAAACATGTCCTATGTTTATTTTAATACTCAACTCTGGCTAAATATTGGCCTAAAATTATTTGTGAGCTCGCTGCCATCTCGTTTGGGGACCGCTGCCACTGACTAGCACTAGAAATGATCCCTGTAAGTTAATTGGTGCTGGCATAACAAGTGCAGGAAGAAGGCAAAAATTAATGGGTTGCAAAACATTTCTGCATCTAAATAATTCTGCTATAGTAGTTGTACACACAGAGGATGCAAATAAACAAACATATGCTCGTATGGTTATATTCTCGCATACGCACACACACATATTTATATTTACACTTACATTTATATGCATATATGCACAATGACATTAAACAACAGGTAACACAGTAGGGAAAACTGAAATGTAAAATTTCAAAAAAATTTCCTGTGGCTCCATAACTTCACAGAAGGTACATTTTCAGAAAAGCTTTCAATGTGCTTGAATGGCTCAGTGATGCTTTTGTAGTAATGAGTGATTTTTCTCTCATTCTTGCAACAATGCAATAATTTTTAGATTGAGTTCCTCAAGGCCTTCTCATGAACAAGAATGAATTCCCTCCATTTTGAAGTCTCTCACAAGCACTTCTCTCTCCCCTGCTGTCTGTGCCATCCTCTTATCCCCAAGCATAAGTGTCAATTTAACTTCAAATTCTGTCTGAAGTTCAGTGAGAGTTTTATCTGGGAGGTAGCTGAGATTTCTGTGCAGCAGCCATGCAAGTTTTTTTCAGAACTGACATGAGGTTTCACAGTTTTGGTAACGTTGCAGTTTTATACAACTGTGATCCACCCTGAGGGACATGGAAAAAGATACCGGTTCAGGGGAATCTGAATCAGAACTGAAGCATTAGGAGTGTAGCCCGTGGATTATCCCAGGTCCTAAAACTGCAGGGGAAACAGATACATATTTGATTTGAGACCTACGACTACACTTTTAAATAGGATGCCTGTCATAACACAACACAGTGGAGAGGAGGAAACTACTCTGTTGCCCTGTATGCAGATACAGAAGCAGCAGGCAGAGGCACAAAACAAATATCCACTGCTGGTGACAGCCAGAGATGGATGGCTGACCTTATGAAACAGGAGGGAACTGCAGCTCCTGAAAGTGTCTTTCTGTCTCTGAGCTTCTCTTGGGACAGGGGAATCCATGCAGAGTTGCAACTCTGGGATAGTAACACCACACCTTAAATATTTCATGCCCACAAAGGACACTGGAATACACACTGAACTCCACAGCAAAGTAAGAAAGGCTTTGTGCTGACCCAATAGATCTAGGTAACAAATGCAGCTTTAAAAATAGCTCTTTTTCAATAAAGGGTAATCGGTTCTTGCCTTTACTCATTGTGTGAGATACTCTGTAGACTTTTTTCATTAGAGAGCACTTTGCAAAGTTGAAGTAAGGAACAGGAAAAAATAAGGATGGCAATAGAGTTGTAAATTGAGCTCGTATGTCAAGGAAATGACAATAAACTGATACACTTTCTGTGAAAAACAGTGTTTATACACGCCATTCCTAGAATAAAAGCAACAAATATTCAGTATACCAATATATGCAAGGTGTAGATGAAGATGGGGCTGTCACAGAACCACAGAAGTGTGAAGGGACCTCTGGAGACCATCATCTGCTCCAAACCCCCTCCTCAAAGCAGGGGAAATGAACTCAGTCCTCAGGGCTGTGTCCATTGAGGCTTTGGAGATCTCCAAGGAGGGAAATTGTCGGGGTACAAGGGGAATATAAAGGATGGAAGCAAAATAAGAAGTAAATTACACCGAAGAGCAACCGAGTTGGA
>JAWWEW010000078.1:59584078-59596075 GCA_035583185.1 Anabacerthia variegaticeps | reverse complement strand
CTTTTGGGGCACGCCCCTAACCACGCCCCCAACCACGCCCTGTTTCTAGAACCTTCTGAGCCAGCCTATAAATACCCTGTGTCCGTTACACTCAACGGCCATTTCGCCTCACGCCTCTTGGGGAGTGGGCCTTCCTCTGCGGCCCCTGGAAAGGTCTGCGTCAGGAAATGCCACATCCTCTCTGGCAGCTTAGATCACTGTTTGATCATCCTCACAGCAAAAAAAGGTTTTTCTTATGTTTAGAAAGAATTTACTGCATTTCAATTTGTGCCCATCACCTCTTGTCCTGTCACTGGGCACTACTGAGAAGAGTCTGGCTCTGTTTTCCATACTGATCCCCATCAGGGGTTTATACACATAGGTATGATCCCCCAGAGTCTTCTCTTCTCCAGACTGAACAGTCCCAGCTCTCAGTCTCTCCTCATATGTCAGATGCTCCACACTCTTCATCATCTTTGTGGTACTTCACTGCATCTGCTCCAGCAAGTCCATGTCTTGCTTGTCCTGGGAAGCCCAGAACTGGACCCAGCACTCCAGGGTGTGCTGAGCAGATGGGAAGCACCCCCTGCCTCCACCTGCAGGTGATGCTCTGCCTCATGGACCCCAGGAAGCTGTTGGTCTTCTTTACAATGAGGGTGCATTGCTGGCTCCTGGTCAGCCTGTTGGTCACCACAACCCAGAGTGACTTTTCTGCAATGCTGCTTTACACTTAGCTGATCTCAGCCTGCCCTGGTCCATAAACCTGTTCTTCCCCAGGGGCAAGACTTGGAATTTCCCTTTATTTAATTTCATGAGCTTCCTGTCAGCTTAGTTCTTCAGGGTGTCAAGATCCCTTTGAATGGAGGCAAAATCATTGAGTACAGCAACCACTTTGCCCAGTTTTATAGTGTCTGCAAACTCGCTGCACTCTGTCCTCTCCTAATGCTCCAGTGCCCTCTCCTAATGCTCAAAACTTAGCCAATCTGCATGGTCATTTATTCATGTGACATGCTTTGGTTCCCTCATTAACTCTTAGAACGAGATTTCAAATACATCTGGTAAAAAATTGTCTCCTCAGCAAGTACTGATGTGCAGTGAAAACCAGCAGTATTTCACTACTACTTATTTTTATTTTTTTTTTACTGGAAAATTCAGGGAAACTTAAACATGGACTGAAGACATTAAGTTAAAGTGAGAGACAGTGTCACCCTCCAAAATACTGACATTTTCATGGAGAACAATTACTTCAGAAAAGGGCTTGGTTTTGCTGTTCTTAGAGCCGTTTGTCAAGACTGTGTGTAAATCCTGGGAACACTCTGACAACCTTTCATGTTTATTCTTTTGGTGGGTTCTCAGCTCTTTGGCTTCTGGTGGAAGTAGGGTCCTGCCTCGTGTCAGTCTAGTGGTCTTGCTGGGTGGGCAGAACAGCTGGACTTAAGGTCAGGATTTAAGTTACTGCTGTTCTTCCTTTTCCAATTTTTTTCTTGAGCAGAATATCAAATTCTTTAGACTGAATTAGACAGGGAAGAGTAGAAACATCTTCTGCATCTCCTTTAATTCTTGGTATCTTTGCAGCAGCTGTCAGTTTTAGTTTGTTCATCGATCATTCAGTTGAGCAAGAGCAAGAAGATGAAGGACCATTCACCCCTTGATGCTGTTAACAAGCCTGTCAGGCTTTGACAACTTAAATGAGAGACATTTCATAAAATTATGAGTGAAATTTTAAATGTCTTGTTGAGGCATACCACAAAATCCTTTGCTGTCAAATGAGCACTTGCAGTAAGTTGGTGGTTTTTTTCTTCCTGACTCATCACTCTGCTCACATCAGAACCATCAGGTTTTTGGAAACATCTCCTTTTTGTAGGGGCCATGCTCAGCGACTTTAACACAAGCATTAACACTCAATTTACCTGCTGACATTACTGTTGCACATCAGCACTGTCATTTACATGCATACAGCAGAAGGGCAACATAGTTTAGTGAAGACTCTTTAAAATGGACTAAGCTTCTCTGTTTCCCTATCAAATATCACCACCTGATTTAAACTGACAGTATTTCACAACCAATTCCATGTTCTTTTCCTCCCCTGCCATTGCCTGAGTGCTCCACATGGTTTGAAGGTGATGCTTTAGTCCCACAACAAAAAATACCCTGTGTGTGTAGTTTTTAATGACCTTTTACTGCAGCCACGTCCTGCCCACACACATATTGCAAAGGGTGTCTCTCTGGTCCTTGCCCAAACCAAAGGCCTGGGCAGTGGGCAGTGCCACCAGGGCTCTTAAAACAGCTGTGGGCCAGCTGTGCTGCCCACCAGTGTGGCACAGTAGGTGCAGGAGCCCTGACATCTGCTGTGCTTGACCAAGTCCATCACCCAAAGCAGAGGGCCAGAGGTTTTTCTGCCTTTCACTGTGACCCAGCAGCCTCTGTGGGGGCTCCTCAGATTTTGCTTTTCAAGATACACCAAAATGGGATAGTTTATTTCAGTTTTCAGCTAAGGAGAGCATAAGCAGCCTTTGCTCAGTTGACTGCAAGCCCCATTTGAACAGATAACTTTGTTCCACACATACACGTGTGTGGTGCCAAATGATCTATTGTATCACAGGAATAACAGTCATTATAAGTTTGCTTCAAACAGAATAGGGATCTGTTTTGAGCCAGTAGCCAAAACCAGATGCAACCATGCAATTTATAGCTGACCAGGTAATCCATCAGCACTTATGCTCCAGCTTGCATAAATATTTTCAGTACCAGCTTAACTTTAAGTGTATGGTTACACACGTTGATTTCAGTGGGGCAAACACATATGCCTAATGTGTGACTGGAACTGTGTGTGATTAAGTACATCACTGAAAGAGTGTAATTAGAAAAAACCCTAGATTTTAGGTGTATGAATTTTTCTGGGGATAATCATAAGAACAGCTCTGCCTTGGCTGTTTCTTTTTGGTGTAGTACAACATGAGCAAGATTCTATTACTCTGCAATATTGATGGCACACCTTCATGCATAGGTGATAGCACATTCCCAGCATAATATAAAATTTAAAACTGATCTTTTCCTCTGCTGTGATGGTGGGTTTTGATTTTTTTTTCTGCCAGTTTTATTCCCCAGAATCTTCTAGAAACGACAGTATTGATCCTGTGTGTTCAAACTATACAGGGAAGAGGAACCTACGTAGTTTCCTAATTTCTCACTCTGTTCTTACCTGCTGCCCTTTGTTGCCTGTACTTTTTCCCGTGCTCGGGAGGGAATACACTTTCTGTCAGAGTTTCAGCATATTCTCCTGTCACACATTCTCCTGCTTTGAGATCTTTTGTTCTAATACTCTTGACATTTAAGCTGGGACTTTAAAGGTTCTTTCTCTTTACTTTATTCTATGATTTATTGATTACTTCCAGCTTCTGTTTCCCTAAGCCTATTTCCTTTCAAGTTTTCTCACCGTTCCCACTTGTTATTTCATCTCTGGGTACAAATAATGCTTCTCAATTCCAGTCTTAAAGCCACCACCATGGCACAAGTTTTTCTCCCATTGGCTTGGCATAGCAGCACATTTTGTTACCTACAGAGGCCAAAAGGCATTGCAAATAATTACAGGGGTCATTGTTACTGGTGGATGTGTCGTGGCCACACATTTACAAAGGGCCTGCTGAGCCACAACATCCTCTTTGCAAGTGGTCCCTATAGAAGATGTAGGCACTACTCACAGTTGTAGGGACTACTCAGTGTGGGAAGGTGACACTCCACCCTGAGGCTCGACCAGCACTGTATGGGGAGAACCCTTCCCTGAGCAATGCTGGCTGGCTGAGTCTCACTCAATGCCAGCAGTTTGGGATTATTACGCCTACATATTGTGGTGCAAATTCTGTGCTAATTGCTACCTGGTGGGAGAGACAGTTGGTGACAGAGAGGCTGTGTGTGTGCTCCCATCTGCACTCCTGCGAGGGGCTGTTTTGTTCTCATGTTGCTCACCGTGCAGTAGCCAGCTATTAAAGGAGGCTTCCTTTCACCAGAAAGACTGGTTATACCTAAGAAATGCAGGAGGAGCTGGATTAGGTGTGGGTCTCGGTGTGAGTCTCGACCTGAATTGACCTAATTTGGCTGCATCTCCACTTCCCTGCCATGATGTTGGCATAATGTTTGTGTCCAGCTTGGCAACTTCCAGTGACTCAAATGATACAAATAATTTTGAAATCATCACATGGGAGAGCCTAGAATGAAGCAAAGCATTACTACCATGAGGCCAAGGTTTGAATAGCCTTCCTTCTCTGTCTCCTGCTCTCTTATGGGAATGGACCAGAAAGGACCCTTGTCTTTCTCACAGAGATGTTGGTGTTCTCATTTCTTTCATCTTCCCTCTGTGCCCAAGACAGTGCAATGATTTCCCGCTGCAACAGGAAAGCATTAGGCATTAAGGGGTAAATTTTCCAAGGTAAAAGCTGGTGAAGTAAAATGCTGAGTTTGGAGGGGCACTTTTGCCCACTTCCGACTCCGACACAAGGAGCTTGTTGAGCAGACTGTAACCAATACTCGCATATAAAACATGCTCTAGTCAATTAGCTAGTGATTTTTCTGTCAGCCAGCATTCTGTGCAAATGAAGAGGTATCAAGGATGTAGAAAATGATTGAACTCAGCTGAGAATCTACCTCCTGCTTGGGTTCTAAAGTAAATAGAGACTTTTTACTATTAAAAAAGAGCATTGTTCTTTACATTTTACCATTTCAATACAGATGAAAAATGAAATTGCCAATAAAATTTTATGAGAAAGGAAATTCTTGTTAGAAATTTTATCTCAGAGTATTGATTTTGCTACTGTGAAGAAAATTGCTCTCTAAAAGTTAATAAATAAAAGCAAGCAAGGATAGACTTTAAATAGATTTAATTTAAACCCCTCTAATATATACAATATTGGTAAGAATATGTTTTGAAAGAAAGAAGTAACTTGCTCATTTTCCTACATTTAAATGTCACTAAGAAGATTTTAAATGGTGAACAGTTGGTCTTAGGTATATGTTAGTCTATGAACACAACTCCTTATTAGTATGTGAATAGAGATGAGTAAATCATTGGCCTTTGGTTTGTCTGTCAGAATCCATGATGCACATACCAGCAGGATGTTACTCTGGTTCATTTTACATGCAGCACACCAAAGGGCTTTGTTGTCCTACAGTCTTGAACTCCATTTTACTTTACGCTAAAAACTCAGCCAAAAATGATACAGCCAAAGATTGAGAGATGTCTAAATTGTAATAACTGCTTTCATTAACACCAGAAATTTGGCAGGTATGCTTCTGGTAAGCAAAAGGATTTTACCAAACCCAAATATTAGTAAGAAATACTTCTGTTGTGGTTTTGTACATATATATATATGTGTGTATCCACAGATGCACTTGTGTACTATACAAATGTACTTGCCTTTGTTTTGGGCAACCCTACAGTGACATTTCCCGAGCAATAGGAAATGGAATGAACAAGGCAAGACTCTGTTTGTTTTTTTCTTTTTCAGCAGTGGGAATAATATTTGTCAACTACGTGGCTCGAAATATTGTGCAGAGAGCCCTCAGCAAGTTCCCATTGATTTTCTCATTTCAGAATCTCCACAAAAGACAACAACAAAAAAAGGTCAAGATATTTCAAGATGATATATTCTCTTCGTATAGGAGGAATTGTAGATTTTTTATAGAGGCTGTTGGTTTGTTACTTCCAGGTTGCCTGGAGAATTGGCTCGAAGGAACCAGAGGCATGTTCCGCTTCCTTAGGGCTCTAATATGATCCATGGGATCCCAGTCCTCTGCCAGCTCCAGAGGCACAATATGAATGAGGGATTCTGTGTTGGACCCCCATGTGTCAAAGTGATGCTCTTACATGGGTTTTAAGGGTGTTATCCTCAGATGAATTCAAGTGAGGCAAGCTCAGGAGCTGACAAGCACAAAAAAATCCCCAAGTGAATGACCTGGTAGTTTGTGTGTGTGCCTCTTTGCTATTTAATTTGATTTTGGGAGTGGCTACTGTCTTGTGCTGTTGTGGCTTTGTTTTCTAATCTCACAGATGCCTGCTGGCTGCTGGATACTCAGAAGAAGACAGTCACTTTGGGCTCTTTCCCGTAAGGCACGTCCCCAAGTTCTCACACACAGAAAAGAAATTGAGGACAACAAAGATGTATCAGTGAAAAGGTTCTTTTGGAGTAAAAATTTGGTGGAGATTAAAATAGGGCAAAAGTTCAAATGAGAACGAGCCACTGCCAAGCAAGCAAGAATGTTGGCAAAAAGGAAGGAAAAGAAACATTGGTTTAAAAGGCAAGTAACCATGGCGAGGCAACAGCTCAATGCTAGAATCTGGTTAAGAACTAATATCACACAGAGCTGTGATTGTTTATTCAAGGCTAGCCCATGGGAGAACAGTTGTCTCCAATGAGTGTTCTCACAGCTTGGATCCAAAATTATAACTGCATTTTTTTAAAGCATCCAGCAATTCCTCACCACCCATTTACTGATAGACAAAAGGAGAAGAAAGTACAAAGTTCTTTCTTAGTGTCCCTTGTGTGTTTAAGGCACAGCTTTACATATGGAAAGGCGTTTCATGTCAGTTGTTGAACCAGTAACATGCTATTCTGCTGCAGTTGCCAATGGAAACTGTTGATATATTTTCAGTACCTCTCCCAAGTTTCAGAAGAAGCTGGAAGCAGTGTATGGCTTGGGGATGTTTTGTTTGTGTGGGTTTTTGGAGGGTGACGAGAAGAGGTCTTGCACCTCTGAGTTGCATTGCTGCGGTTGCGACACAAAGCAGCTAATGGACTGCGGGAGCTAACAGCTGTGGAGTTAAGTTTAGGCATGAAATAAAAATAATGGCAGCTTTGATACAAGTAATAATTTACTAAAGATGTTTTGTGGCTATCAGCAAACTCCCAGCATATGCACACATCCATACACCTGCTTAAGTTGTGCACCTGTTGTCCTACAAATAAATCAAAAGGGAAAAATGGAGGCTTCCAATGTTCTTCTATAAATAAAAGATGATTAATATCATTATAGTGACAAACAGGTATTGGCAGCGCACAGAAAGAGTGGAAGATTGTCATCTAATTTGTGCTTTTGTTTCAACATCTAGATGAGCTTGGAATACATATACAGTGCTAGAGGGCACAGCTGCAGCCCAGCAGATGAGCAGGTCAAATTCATCTCTCACTGTAAGTCAAAAGTAGCTCAACCAAAGCGGGAATTTTCATGGAAATGAACACGATCTGATTTTTCTACAGGCTGGAGGATTTTGTGCTTACACTATTTTATTGCTCAGAGCTTCTTGGGGTAAACGGAGTTCCTGGGTCTGCAGGTCTCAGCACTTCTGGGAACCTGACTTTGCAGCTATTCTTTTGAGACCTGTGGGTCTGCATGGAAGGTCTCTTTCTGGAATTAGCATGCACATCCTTAAAAAGACCTAAATCACCACATTTGCACTTTGTGGAATCATTTGCACATGTCAGAGGGTAGCTTTGAATATTGCTGGAGTCTTTGGTCTCTTCAAGCCAACAGGGCACATGAAAATTGCTGTGTAGACAACTTCAAAGCTCCTGTTTACCCACAGACTAATTAAAATTTCGGCAAGAGAAGCACAGTATCTTTGAACTTTCCTACTTCAGAGCTGGCTAAGCTGGCTGTCAAGGTGATTTTGAACTTTTTTTTTTCTTAAAGGAGAGGCTTGGATTCTAGAGGGTAAAGCTAAACTATTTCTCTTGCCTCTGTCCTGTCCTTTTCTCCTCTCCCCCACTTCAGATCCTTGGCTGCAGTCCATTCCTCTTCACCAAGGCAGCTAACTGTCTATGGGATTGCCTCTGCTGGATTCAGACTCTCTGGTAGGCTGAGAATGGCACTTGGGCAAACCAACTTTATAGCAGTGCCATTTCTTGTTTCACGAGGCAAGACACCTATTCTAAGGTACAATTTATTTCAGTGTGTTTATGGCATCTGAAGTGTGTTTTCGCCATTCTTGAGTAAATGGAGCATGAATTAGGGGCAGAGAGACTGTGGGTTCTGTGTCTGATATGGCTCAATTTTCCCTATGTCTTTGCAGTTCCAAGGAGCATCTCCCCAAACTCCCAGCTGCCAAACTGCTGCAGCACGTTAGAGAGATATGCATGGTCTTCTATTTAATTTGTTTCTTTGCCTGTCCTCTGGAATGAAATCACTCAGAGCAGGAGCCCCTGATGAGTCTTTCTGTATGGGAAAATCATCACCTTGTCTTTTTGTGGTGCCCTGCATCCCACCTGCACTGTGCTAATCTCCCAATGTCAGGCTCTGTATCCCTGGCACAGCAATGGAGCTGCACAGGAAGAACAGAATTTGGCACCTTGGTTTCAGCTGTTTAATTGCTCAGAGGTCTTCAGTAGCACAGAGGCTCTTCATTTATTTTTATTATTATCTATACGTTGCAGGGGACAGATCAAGGCTGACCACATTTGATGCCATGCTCCTGTGTGGGACAAAATCTGCTCTCTGATTCTCTCTGCATATTTCTGATCTGTCAGCAAGATCTCCGTGCTGTCTTTCATATTCACAGCCTGATGCAAAGGGCACCGAGTCCCTCTCTGTGCAGATCCATCACTGCTAGAAGCAGACGCTTGTACAGAAACCAAGAGACAATCCAAAGCATATGTGGAAGTGAACTCGGCCACTGTGAGTGCATCTCTGAAGTCTGCTAAAGAGGAAGATATGTTCCACTTTTTTGGTATTGTTCTTTCCTTAGTTGACAGTGACAACCTTTGGATTCAGCCGTATGGAGTGAGGACACGTTGTCACTCTCGCTTGAGAATTTTCACCTTCTTCACCATTGTCAGGGATTCACAGTCCAAATGACTCATGTTATGTGAGCAAATATTGCCTTAGTTTGAATTATTTTGTTTTTGTTGCAATCACCTTTGAATGTTACTATAGTAATATCTCTAGTTTTCCTTGTCAAGGAACTGTCACAGATAATTTCATAAACCTTTTATGCAGTTACGGTGCAAGGAAAATTATTTATTTATTTTACTATTATGCTTGCCTGTAAACAAAAAGGATATTTAAAATAATTGCATCATAAAGAAAGAATACAAAGATGCTGGAATCAAACTGGTTAAAAATGAGAAAATAATGAAATTAAGGTTGTGATTACTTCTCTTGCTCAACCTTTGCCCGAAATTTTACCTCATCTCACTCATTCTTTTTTTATTTATTTTTTTTTTCAGGGGATGAACAGTGGGAAAAACGGGAATGGAAACAGAAAATTCCCTGGCTTTGTACTGCAGTGTCAGTAACACACCATCCTTCAGCCACTGCAAGGAAAAACTAGGTTGTACTGCTGCCTGGAACATGCCAAGTCACTCCATAGCATGACCATATAATTTGGTCTCTAGGCATGAAAGAATGAACTTCCTCACTGGAAGGGTTTGCAAGTGGGATGCTTCAGTTGCTAAGCTTCAAAAAGTCTTCTCCAGACATGGACATATGGTGATTTTCATTTATACACACACACATATACATATATATATATATATATATATATATATATAACTAGCCACATTTGGGAAAAATGTCCACTAAAAGGGCAAACAATATGCACAGTAACATCCTGAAAGCAGATACTCACTTTCAAGTAGCATAGTGTTAGGACATCTTAATGAAGGCTGTATGATTTTTCTTTTCCCAAACAAATATTTTTCCTTGATTGCAATGTAAAAAAAAAAAAAAAAAGAGTGAAATATTTTGCTTGAACTTCTCCCAATTCCTTACATTTGGATGGATAACAGGAAAAGAAAAATATTCATTTTAATGACTTAGTTTAAACAATTATGGACATAAGAGCAGGGTGTTCAATGGGAAGATCTTTAGGGTGGGAATTGGGACCTGTGTGTCCACTAATGTTTACAAACATCTCTCTCCTGTCCCCAGTAACATCCCATACAGAACAGTTTGCCTGGCACTCCCATGTGTGTGGCTTGGTGCATGTTGTATGGGTTGGCTGCCTCATTTTACAGTACTTTGTCCAAGTGTGGCTTTTTAGGGAATTCTAAAGTTGGCTCAAAGCACCTGAGGAGGGGTTGATTTGTGAGCCCTTCTCCACAGACTGACATGTGTCCAGTGAGCAGACATAGACCCAAAGAGACAATTCAACATCCCTACAGTGTCTGGCAGGAATTCCTCTTTCTTCTGCTCTCTGCCCACCTTGATCTTCCTGCTGCTGGTTCTCCCCATGGGAAGAATGGAAGCACCAATAACAGAGGTGTCAGAGGCTGCAGCAGAAGATGCTGGTTGCTGCTGGATGAGCAAAACCAGCCAAGAGTCTGAGCTGGTGTTTAAGCAACAGGATCTGACAAAAAGTGAACACAGGTCTCCTCTGGGCCTGAGGTGAGCCAGGGAACCATCCACACTGCTGTAAGGGTGGAGCCTCAGCAGAGGTTCAGCAGGCACCTGGAAGTCCAGTCTTGCCCAGGGAAAATGACCTCTTTTTGCAGAGAGTAGGATTTCTCCACTGCAACAGTTCCTGCCCAAATTATTGTCCCTTTAAAAGGGGTTGAAAGCACAGGCCAGCTAGGAGAAGACACGGTATTCCCCGTGTTGAGTGAGGTTACCATGGCAGAGTCCCACTGCTAGAGTCACAATTCTTTGCTGCTGTACCATATGCTTCCCAGAGAGGCCTGTTATTTAAGTTTCCTTATATAACTCTCAGAAAAGGGTGCTGTTAGGTAACAAAAATCTGCCAATTTCTTTATGGCTAGATCAGTGGTAGACTGAAGACAAGGATTACTGGATGTTTTGTCAGGGTCATGAACCAGCCCACGCAGAATAATTTTGTAGTTAAGACTTACTTGTGGTTGCCATTTTATCAGTCACTGTAAGCAGCCAGCAGGCTCTCACTTCATCTATGAAGAATGAAGCATTTCAGATGATGAAACAGTGTCAGGAACTTGGCAGAGCTGTGGGATAAGATCTTTAAAAAAGAATGTGCCTGCACCTTATGCACACGCAAACAAATGTCCATAATTGGCTTTGGACAAAGAGGGAAGGAAAGGCTAGTATGGAAACACTGCTGCAAGGCAGCTGCCTGGGGAGTTTAAAAGTATGAGCTGGAGTCTATAGAGAGAGGATAAAACATGGTGGTACAGGATGGGATGTTGCACAAAAGGAAAAGAAATGAGGGAAGGCAATAGTGAAAAGAGAACCACTGGAGAAGGGAGAAGAGAGCAGCAGGCACTCAGTCAAACGTATAGGGACTAACAAGTACAGGAAAATAAGTTTACAAGCAAATTCTGTTTGTTTCCATGGACAGAAGTAGGCCCTCATGCTTTACAGAGCAGGCAAAGCTCTCTCTGATGGCATCCCTTGTGCCAGCTACCTGAACTTTCTCCTTCAGGTGCAACCACTATTTATTATGTAGTCATGGCTGCCCTCCCTGCCATGCAGGATGAGGGAGGTTGGAAGCATTTTGTCAAAGTCACTTTCAACGGGACAAAATTCCAACAGCTAGGGCCAAGAAACCAATCTGAAGCACTTTATTCTTGAACAGTTTAACCTCAATTTTTATTTATTTATCTTTTTAACAGATGTGCTTGCAAAGAGGAATCCTCTGCTCAGCGTTTCACTTAGCAGCTCTGAATTGAGCTATATTCAAGCTACCTGCAGGGATGTGTTTGCAGAGGTTTCATCACCAGCAAACAATACTTGGTAGGCTCACAGTGTAAATGATTTCCCATCTGGTTTGCCATTTAGTATTTGTCCACCATGCTCTGACACTTCAAGCTGCCTTGTTGTGATTAGCTCACTGTGGCAGAGAGATTGCTCACATCATCGGTCAGAGCTCAGGCTCACAGTCCTGGGCTGAGGCTGCAGCTCAAGTCCACACTAAATGCTTCTACTGTCATAACAGCCTGGTGGCCATTGGAAAACTCTTTCTGCTTTCTTTTCTTTCCCTTTTCTTTTCCTCTCCTCTCCTCTCCTCTCCTCTCCTCTCCTCTCCTCTCCTCTCCTCTCCTCTCCTCTCCTCTCCTCTCC
>JAWWEW010000078.1:59553728-59582065 GCA_035583185.1 Anabacerthia variegaticeps | reverse complement strand
TCCTCTCCTCTCCTCTCCTCTCCTCTCCTCTCCTCTCCTCTCCTCTCCTCTTTTCAGCAGGGTATCAGAGGCTTCATGTATTCACCTTTTGTAACACCTTTGAGATCACAGAATCACAGAAGTCTAGAGGTTGGCAGGGAACTCTGGAGGTCATCGTGTCCCACCTCCCTGCTCAGACAGGGCCACAAATCAGATGCTCAGATGCTGGGGACTATACAGTAAGCTAAATCATTATTTTCAAATAGGAAACAATCACAGGTTTGAGGCTCATTGTTCTTGAAACACAGATGAACACATTGCCATTCTCTCCCCCTCCCGCCTCCACTCAGACCCAAAACTGGTATCAAAACTGGCAACTGTCTTCATATTTTTTTTCCATTCTTCATTCATTAACAACACGGCTAACATTGCCTTTGAGAGAGAAAACATGTGAAGACAGTAAATATCACATTTCACCAGATGAGCCCTCTCTACCTTCACATTTTAAAGTACTCTGGACCAGTTTATTTAGAAAGGGTTTATCATTGAGCCCAGAGACCAAGAGGTGTGCCCTCACTCTATCCCCATCCACGGAGGAGTGGGACTGCAGATGTCAAGGGTGCAGGATGCCCCAGAGGAGCACCCTAAGCTCTGATCCCACTCTGAATGGTGCCCACCTTCCATGGCACCTGGTTCTCCTGAGCCATGCTCAGCTCCATCCAGCTGAGGAGGAATCCAGCACTGCAGCAGCATGGGCAGAAGTGCTCGTGCTTCTCATGGCACCATCAAAGGCACCCACCTGCCCCAGACCCTGCTTTCTGTGGCAGCTCAGTGAGGCCATTCCAGGCTCTGACAGACTCTTGGCCATCAATCTGTGTGATGGAGGCCAGGCTGATGGGGCCATCCTGCCCCTCTGCCTGGTCCTCATGATGGCAGCAGGAGTGCCTTGGCTGGGCTGGACTCCTGCACAGGGTCACAGAGCTCACAGCCATCTCAGATCACCCACATCCTAAATCATTCAAGGCTAGTTCTCTCCCTCTCACACAGTAACTAGATTGATAGATTGAGATTTAATTAAAAATGATCAGCTACTGCAAGGACAGGCTTTTTCTTTTTTTTTCCTTTCCCCAGGCACTCGGTTTGCATGTTTACTGTGCTAAAAACAGTTACGAGCAATCTGGATAGCCCTCTGTTAGCTGTGATGAAAACATTCTCCACTATCTCTGATGGTGCCTGCCACGGAAGAGGCCCAAGAAACACTTCAGCTCGATGGAGAACAAGCCTTGCTTTCTGCAAATGACTTGCTGAAGGCCTGATTATTGGCTTTCACCTGGGGTAAGTGCTGCAGCATCATCCCTGGTTTGGGACTCTGGTTTATTCATGGTGAGGTCCCTGTGATGATTGTGACACCATGACACAGGCGTGGATGCCCATGGGCTGCAGTGGGACACACCCTGTGCCCATCTCTCCTCCACCTTCTACCCTCCCACACTGCTCACAGGGCTGTGGTCGACATGGGTATGGATGGCACGGAGCTGTCCATGCCTGATGCTCTTGGGGGTGACATGACACCTTACAATCCCCAGCTCAGGCACTAAACCCCAAGCTTATACCCAAAATCTCTGCAGAAATATTAGCCTGACAGCAGACTGGGTTAGCAGAGTAGCAGCTCAGAACTCTCAAAGCAGATGTGCCCTCTGCCTCAGAGATGACTGGCACCCTGGCAGGGCACAGCTGAGGAGCACTGCCCATTCAGCAGCAGTGTGGCGCCATGGCCATGGCCAGCTCTCCTCCATCTCACTCCACTCTACAGGGCACCTCGCAGCCTTTTTTTCCAGGAGCAGTTATCCAAGCCCTGGCTGCAAAGCTGTTTCCTGCTCCTGCATGGCATTGTTCATTCCCACACTCATCCCTCTTGTGCCAGTGCAGGGCCATCTGCATGCTGGGTCAGTGTTAAAAAATCCTCACAAAGAGTTGCACCGAGCTCGGCAGCCAAAGGGGGCCATTCCCGCAAACAGGATGGCGTAAAGAAGAGAAAGTTCAGCTCTCCCTTTCCTTGATAAGGAATCCATATATTACCAACTCAGTGCTCCCAAAAGCCCTTCTGGTTTACTTACAGACCTCTTGTGATAATGCAAAAACCTGTCCTTCCTTCCCTCCTCACACACAAATTGTGATCATACACGCACATACACACACACAAATATAAACATTCAGTACATTCAGTTAAACACATGGTTAGGATTATTTTTTTTTAGATGTTAGTGAGCTCTGGTGAGTCAGAGCATTCTCAAAGCAAAGCTGCTTTATTACCAATTTTGAAAACGCCTCTGTCCATCATTATCAAATATCCTAAATACCCATGTTCAGCAGCATTCTGCTGGTACTTAGATTATGAGTCATTGGGTAATTTAGCCCTGTGAGTGAGATTGTAAACTATTCTCCCCCTGCCTTTTCCACAGAGGAGATGCCAGTGGGGGACCTTCATTAATATTCACTATAATGTACATCTGTTTGCCCCCTCAGCCACTGTATGAAAATACACAAGGAGAGGGGGAAGGGCAGAGGGAGAGCTTCAAAATGTTCGTAGCTAAGGCAGGAGCCAGGGATGCACCCCAGCTGTGTCTGTCAGTCTGACAAGGACAGCAAACATTTACCATCTCTGTGAGCCATTCTTTGTGTCACTGAGGCATTTGGAGCAAGAAAGGCACCAGCTCTGGGTGAGGAATAATAGCAGAGCTCAGTTTGATAGTGCTGCTCAACTGCTCGGTGTTAGGGCTGGATCTTGGGTGTGGATGCCAGTGACCCACTTAAGATTTTTTGTTGCTGTTGTTCAGAAAACCTCACCATCTACCTTCTGTCCCATTGAGACTCAGCTACGACAGAGTCATACTTCATATTCATCTATAGGAACATCTGGCCCATGTCTAACATTTAATTTCCACACCATTAGAGTCAAACAATACGTGTACATCAGTAGATAATGTAATGCATTATCACGCAAGGCAGAGAGCAGCAATTTATTAGCCTAATTTAAAATAGCCTTCAGCAAAAAATAGTGCATCTTAATTCATGGATCTGAAAGGAATGACATATTTTCCTGTAAAATGCAAAGGTATGAACGGAGACATGCTTTTCCACAGTGGTGCATATATTATTTCTTTTTCTTGTAAATCTTTTAAAAGATGAAATAGCAGTTCTCTGTCCAAAAAGAAAAAAAAAAAGAAAAGGAGAAAAAAGGAAAAGTTCAAAACCAAGGTACATCCATAATAATACAAAAGCAGAGATCTTACCAAGGGGACAAAAGAGAAAAAGCTGCCCCAGAACACAAGCAAAAGTGACCTTTCCTTTACAGTGAAGTTGTGATCAGAATGTGAAGATCACTCAGACTTTCCAAGCTCATATTTCAACAAATCCGGGCACCTCAAGTTCACATCAAGCATTTCCTCCTCTTTTTTTCTTATCTGTTTCTTTAATCTGTCTTTTCCAATGAGGGACATTCTCTAGATAGGACCAAAAATATCAAAACAAATGAGAAACCTTTGCTGACCCAGCAAAATGAGTCACTTTCCACGAGCCTTTGATTAAAGGCCGTAGCTTCCTTCTAGGGGGAAATTAACTTCCCAAATGGCAGAGCAGCACCAGCCTTACGTGCCACCCAAAGTTCACTTCAGCTCTCTGAAGTGGAATAAATTCTCACACTTTTGGTTAATAAATACATGATGGGCTCTGACAGTGCTGCTCAGCTCCCATCTCTAATGTACCCAAAGTTTGCAGTGTCTGAAGCTGAGATTTGGGGTTGGCAGCATTTCTGGCTAACCTGTTTTTGTTCAGCATCAAAATGCCATCGAAAAAATACATAGGCAATGGCCTTGGAGCAAAGTCTAACCCAGCAAATCCAGGATTGTTTTTCCCACAGTGGAACAATTGCCAGGAGAACTAGAGGGCTGCCATGCCCTGCTGGGATACAGCCTGGAGGGTGGAAAGTTCCCACTCTCTCAGCAGCACTTTAGAAGGAAACAGAATTATGTGTGCAGCTCAGTCCTGCTGGCTCATGTCAGGTGCTTTGAGAGCTTCTTGGTAGACCTAGGTATGATAACATGTAGTTTTGGATCTGATGAGTCTGAGCCCTACCAGAACTGAAACCATGCAATATTCAAAGCAGAACTTTTAGATGACCAGGAAACATTTAAGGTGAAAATGCTTATCTCAAATATCTGTGCCAGTGCCACCCCTGTTTGGCAGCACCTGAATGGGGATTACCAAGACCTCAGCTGTGAACTTTGCCCCAGGCAACATAATAATGAAAATTCCAAACAAAAGAAGCCTTAAGGTTAGTGATTCTTTTGGCATTATAGGCAGTTTTCTCCTTTTCATCATGATGAAGTGCTGCTTTTAGTGGGCTTGCACAGAATAGCATAGGAACGATTTGGTGTGGAGAATTATAAACATAAAACACAGAGAAGAAAGAGAGAAACATCAGCAATCCCAGGTTAATGTGGGAGCTCTTCTGGTCAGCCGGGGGCAGGATCTGCCTGAGAACCATCTACAATATCACAACTGTACTGAGGCCAAGGGGCTGGGCTGGGAGGGGACGGATGACACTGTGTGAACACACTTCATTCAGGTCAAGTACAGCCCAACAGTGACTCCAGGAGAGAGCTGCGAGTGCCAAGGACAATGAAATTGGAGATAGAGCCCCATGCAGAGAATCCCACAGCAAAATTGTGACAAGGCATGCCTATTAGCAGTGGTGAGGGGAATTCTGGAGCTGAAGCTGAAAAATTGATGTGTTTGGTGAATTAAACAAGTGTTTAACCAGAGACACAACCCTGCTTGGAGAAGGGCTGATATTCTTGTATTTACAAAAACACTCTGCTACTGACTTAAAACATGAACAGAGGCAGTAACAGGCAGGTTCCAAAATCCAGGTGGGCAACTCAGCTCAGCAGTCAAATAGATCACTGATCTTCTGAAAAGTACTTTAAAAGCAGAAGGTCTCAGGGGTTTAGAAAGAGTCACACCTGACACACACGTCCACTTGACACATGTCAACAGAAAGAGTGAAACAGTAAATCTTACACCAAACAAAAGTCATCTCATCCCAATGGCTGGTGTACTGGAAGGCACTGCATGGGTCACTAACTGGCTGAAATACAGCACCATATCTTGGGATGGGTAGGCTGGGGGTGCAGTGTGTGAAAGAAGTGAATGATGACACGTTTGCAGAAGATTTTGGCTACCCATTTCAGCAGGAAAAGAAGGGGAGAGTCTGCTGTCTGCCTGATCCCGTGGTATATAAAGTGACCTGCAATAAAGCTGGTGTGTCTTACCTGACCTCCTGTTTACCATCCCTTTAATAAGAGGCATCAGAACAAATTCTGCTGGCACAGTTACTACCCTTGTAAAGACGTAGCTTATACTGAGATACCTGCATCTCTCTGGGAAGGAAATAAGACAAAGAAAAGGTGCTTGCATTAATGCTGCCTCAGGGCACCAGCAAGTTACGGGTTGGTGGGTTTTACAAGACTACTTACTATGCTATTCAATTAAAAAAAAAGAGCAGTTACCATAGCAACACCCACATCTAATGGCTCTTATGCTACCTCTGAGATACAAAGCACCTTCTTACAGAGATACATTGACCAATACAGCATGTCGTGGGAAGTTTTATGCTTCCAGCAATGGTTTAAGGGGGAGAATGTGCGTTCCAATAACCAGACATATTTACGTCCCCAGGTTGTAATATTAATTTATAACAAATTGTTTTCATTCCTTGATATCTCTTTTCTTCTCCTTACCATTTCTTTTCTAATAGCACCTCCATTTTTGCTTTTCCTTTCCCCCAGGTGGATGATATTTGATTCAGTACAGGATGATATTTGCATATGGGAGCTCTGGGATATGTCCAGCAGTTAGGTGGGTCATATCTGTCTGGAGATCTTATATCTAGGAAATGCTACCACTTTATCACAGCTGAGCAGTCACAGCGACAGAGTGGAAACCAGGGGCTAGTAGGTGTTTGTGGAATGCACTCTGACACTGTTGGTGATAAGAGATGGCTTTGCTGTCCTGAAAAGGGATGAAAGGCAGCAATTTTTATTTCCCTCACCCAGGAGGGAAAAGTTGGAAGGTGAGCTGGTGGTGCATCTTCCCCAGAGGTGGGGAAGAGGGTGTGGAAGTCTCTTTTTCGTCCTTCTTTACAGGTGTGGTTGAATGGGAGAGAAAATAAGTGACCCCTTGGAGTGGCAAGAGCCAAGCTGACATCCTCACAGACGTGCTGGAGCTGGAGAGCCACAGTCAGAAACAAGAGGAGGAGAGAAGGAGCAGCTGGGCCTCAGGATGTCCTCCTCACTCCTTGGCCTGCTCTATGGGCAATTTATTTCTTCACGAGAAGTCCCAGAGGGCACATGAATGGTTCATGAAGAGCACCAAACTGCAGGATGCTGCATCCCCTGTCCCCAGGTGCTGCTTTAAATACATCCCTCCCAAATGTCATATTGCTGGACCACGTTCACTTGGGCAGGCAGGACTGGCTGCCATGGGGACCCTGAAGGTGTGAGGGGCAATGCAAGAGCCACAGAGCTGTCTGCCTTTCCCTGGGCAAAGCCCAGCTTGGGGTCTCTGGGTCTCACAGCTTGTGTGCCACTCAGGCTCCCACCCTGTCTCTGAAATGGGGGGTCAAGGCTGACAATTAGTTTCCAGAAACAAAAAAAAAAAAAAACAAAAAAACAAAAACAAACAAACAAACAAAAAACCCAACAAAAAACCAACAACAAAAAACAAAAACCACAAACAAAAAACCAACTAACCAACCAACCAAAAAAAAAACCAAACAAACAAAAAAAAAGTGAATCTTCAATAACCTCTGAGTTTGAGTCTTCTAATTCTAGCCAGCCCAGTAGGAAAGAAACAACATGTTTGTCCTTCCTACACCAAATATTCCTTGTAAACCTAAACAAAACAAACAAAAAAAAAATCCAGGAAAAATTCTACTGATTTAAAGAAAAAGATAGATATAGAATAATCACAGTAATTACTATTTAGGTATAGATTACCTGCAGAAACACAGGACACTGCTATTTTGTTACTGCAGCATCACTGCAAAATGTCTTTCATTCAAATTGCAAGACTGAGTATCATTTCCGTGTTATTTTTCCATGAACACAGGGCTCCATGTATTATTTGTGATGTTCCTAATTTTTAATTACCCCAAATTAAAACAATGGAATGATATATGATGAATGAAGCCAAGCATATGTTAAAAACGTCTAAACAGTTTTACCTGGGAAAATGAACAGAAACATAAATTGCTTGTAGTGCATATTTAAAAATTCAATAGCAAGCTAAAATTATCATTTGCATTAATGTATTCTGAAATATGAATTATTAAGTGATTCACACTGGTGCAACAAAAGCCAGTTTGGAGAACCTAGCTTTAGCCTGCAGCATTCCTCAGCAGCCTTATCTTCCCAGTCCCTTCTAAATGGTGCTAAATATATAAAGGAGAATCTTCTAATTGGAAAAATGGATATACAACACCTTTATGGGAAAAAAAAAAGAAAACCTTTACATTTTCAAACTGCTTTAAAAAACAAACAACCTCTCAAACAAAAGGAATCCAAATATTCAATGCTATTCAAGTCTCCCTTCTCTTTTTCTCTCTTCCCTTTTTTAAACCCCCTTTGTGCTTTGCACTCCTGTAATTTTTCCTTCACTTTAATCCCAGCCATCACGCAGCTTTTTTCTTTTCTTTTCTTTTTTTTTTTTTTTGTTTTGTTTTAATTCCTTCCTTCTTTACATAGAGGTCAAGGCAGTGACCTGCCAGAGGGAAGCATGGCAATTGCCCATGCCTGTGGTGCAGCTGGGGACAGTGGAGGGCACGCAGAGCTGGATTTGGGGCCTGTGGCAGCATCCCAGTGGAGTACCAGGAGGTGGGTGGGATGAGGACGGGTCCCCACCTGTGGGGCAGGAGGACTGTCTTTCTTCCCTAAACAGCAACAGAGGGGCAGGAGGGATTGTGCAGGATGGGAAGTGTGACTGAAATATTATCCAGTGCTTCAACCAGCTAAATCTTAGTTCAGGGATCCTCCTCTGCATTGTGCAAGAAGGGGGAAGCCTGTGAGTGAGGTTTTCTGGGTCTAGGGCTTGGGCTCCATAACTCAGGCATTTTTTCCCCTTTGACTTTTTGTTTTGGGCTGACAAAATGAGATCCTGATGGACAGCAAGGCAAACCAGCGCTAGTTAAAGAGGGACAGCCCAATGATGGAAAAGCAGTCCCGGGTCACTCTTGGACTCCTGTCCTTCTTCTGTTGTGCTGAAGGTCAAGCAAGGAGTTTGTGGGAGTGCCAAAGTTCTCAGCCTGTATTCCCAGTGCTCTGCTTTCACTGCACAGGCTGGATTTCCCAGAAACCTTCCTCAGCTCCAGCTAGCTTCAGAGAGAGGACTATTGCAAAATATCTTTGTCTACTCAGGGCTGAGAGGCTGCTGCTTCTCCAAACAGTTTATCAGTCATAAACACCAGATCTGAGATGTGTGTTGAACAGCCCAAGTTTGCAGACTTCCTTCTGCACTGAGACACAAAGCTCAGCGTTTTGGAAACTGAATTTCTCTTCGTGCCATGTGATTACAGATATATTCTGACTCACTATTTCCATTTCTCCTATGTATTAGTAAAAAGGAAAAAAAAATGGTTGGAAAAAATGATCTCTGCAGCATTATTTCTCTAAAAATTCATTTCATATGCAAAGTGTTACTCTGCTCTGGGAAAAGTGACACCGAAGGACTTATGTGTAATTATGCCTATGTGTTGTGCATATACAAACACACACATACACAGCCTGATGTGCTATGCTAATAGAGAGACAAAAAGTGGATGTGACATTTACCCAATACAATAAACATAGGTCAAAAAATAAATTGCCACGGGATCATTAGCAGCACAGTTATGCATGAATAGCTCTACATGGCCAGCAGTCTTGCTAATCCAGCATCTTGTCACCACACAAAAGCATCCTTAGGAACCCTCTTTCCCAGGAATAGTTTAATCCTGGTCTTCACACTTTAGAAAGGGGTATAAACCTTGAAGTTGAAGAGTTTCTTCTGCTTTTGTCAAATTTGTTAACCTGGCTGGATATTTTTGTTACATTATTAGGTATCAGGTTCTTAAAAAAAAACCCCAAACCAACTCTGCTTATGACTTGTCCCTGAGATCTTCTGGAGCAGTGAATGGATGAGTTACATGCATGCAGGCAGAAGAAATCATCTGTCTTTCATTAGATTTGAATTTTCCAGTTTTCTATGTCTTTGAATTTCCCCACATGTCGGTACCAGGGTCCCTCATGCTCACTGGGAGGAGCAGGGAGGGCAGGAGCCACAGAACAGGTATCTGCTCATACAAGGCTTCCATTTTCCTGGCTAGGAGATCCCAGCCCAAAATTCAGCTCTAAAGCTTCCCCAATGACTCCATGCTCTGTGCATGCCCTGTCTTGGTTGACCCAGGGAGACTGCACATCACTCAGATTTTATGGAGACAAAAATATGTGGAGATACTGCTGTTCCACATGAACTTCCAGGTGGCCAGGATACACTTTCAGCTGAACTGCAAGAGGAGGAGTGTCTATTCTGGTCCACTTTGCTTATATTTATTTTAGACATCCATCTCACACTTGGCTGCTTTTCATGGGATGTGATCCCTGCTCTGAAGCAGACATGGATAAGGTGACCTGGCTGCACCTACCCCTGGAGATGCATTTCCAGGTAATCACACCGACCCCTCAGGGTTGTTTCTAGTCACTGGTGGTCTGGAGGGGCCACATCAGCCCAATTCTCCACATGGAACAGAACCAAGGCCAGCAGTTCCCTGAAATCATCCTATGCCTCGTGGTTACCCATCTAAACCCATGCCTGGAGAAGGGGGTCCCTCATCAGCCATGGGGGCTGAGCACCCTCTGCTTTCACATTGACTTCTGGCAAGATTTCCAATGTCTTCCTGGCTCAGTGAGCCTGGTGTGGAAAAAGTCCCTTTCGGGCATCTCATAGCTGGGTTCCAGGAGCTCTCCCCTTCCATCTATCTGCTGAGCCTCATGAACTGGGGCAGCAATTTCTGCTTGGGCCCCTTCTTGGAGACAGCTTGCTCCCACCTGCGGAGCTCAGCCGGGCAGTGGTGAGTCAGGGGCCACGCTTGCCCATTTCTCCACATTGTTTCACGTTCAGCTCAAAACAAAGCTGTCAGTAATTAACAAAACATGAGATATTTGAGAAACCAGATTTGCCAAGCTGCTATTTTAGCAAATCATAACGGTGTCGCTGCCAAAATCATCACTTCTCTTCTCCCCTCTGCTCCCCCACCCCGCCCTCCAAAATCAGTGGTAGGCTGTGAAATTGGAAAACTGTGCGTGCAGGAAGAAAGTGAGGTTCAAAGAGAACTGTGGTTTTGCAGTTTGCTGCACTACCAGGGCAGAACACGCCACAAACAAAATTAATGGCACTGTCTTAAAAATTCCTGCTTCTTTGGATTTGTCTTGCTGTCTGAGTAATAATAAACAAACGGGTCCTAATCAAACAAAGCAATCATCTGCCCTAGAGTTTTGTGGGGAAAAATGCCATTCTCTTCCTTTCAACCGAGGGAAATTCGGACTGACAGAGTTGTAGCAATTCATATGATGTGGTTTTGCAGGCCAGGAGTAAAGTCCACAGTTCCAAGGGCCCAGTCCAGCCCATTAGCTGCTGGACTGCAGTGTTGCCCCCTCCTGTGATGAGCTCCATTGCAGGATGGGCTCCCAACATCAGACGTTATTACAGGTCTCATTCAGCACTTATTTGTTGCTTTAGGGTGTGTATAACTCCTGTATCTCACAAACTTTAACTGGAGCAGAAAGCTCTCACTCTCTCTCTGAGTTGTTTAGTGTATTAACCAAACCCCAACAAAGCCTATGCTGTATAAAACCTTATGATCTAGATGTGTATGTGTTTAAAGAAGCTAAATATTCACCAGCTTTTAGGCTTTGGTCTGAGTTCAACCATGCTAGGAAATGACCTTGACATTTCTAAGAAATCAGGCAGAAGTCAGGTACTAGACAGAATGAGATTCCCTAGGAATTTTGTTACAGGAACAAAGCTGTATGAGGTCAGGCATTAAACAGGGTGGAAAAAGCCATATAAAAAGCCTGAGTCAAGACCTTCATGAGTCATCAGAAATTTTCTGTCTGACTTCTGTGGACCCTGGATCAGTCATTATGATTTCACATGTCGTATTCAAACCTCAGGATGTCAAAGTTAGGATATTTACACTGCCCCAAGCAAGGCATTTGGGTTTGGTAGCACTGTTCTTCATATAACCCCGCTAGTAGGAGACAACTTCTTTTAAAAGCCATATAGTAAATGTTCAAGAATAATTTAATACTGGGATGCTAAACTTAAACTCACTGATGTAATCGATTAGCACATCTTTGTTGACTCATGGTGACATTTTCTGAAGTGCTTAAACAGCTGAAGAATACAAACTAATTAAAATGAATTTACATCCCTTTCAAAAAGGAGGCATTTTCAAAGGTGTCCAATTAGGATACCCTTTTCCCACTAGAAACGAGGGAGAAACGAGTGTCAGTTTTCTAAAATGGGCTTTGGAAATCTCACCTTTCATTCTTTCTATTTTTATATTTTGGTATTTTTCCATTCCAATACATTTATGCAGGCACTGTCACTCCATCTTGCTCTTCTGACAGGAACTTTCACCAAACACAGCAATCCTGCCACACTCACACAACCAAGATAACTCCTCCAGTGCTGCAGCATCACACTTCTCAACATGTGAGACAATGTCTATCCAGGAATTTGATGGAATTTCCTGGAGTGCTCTAGCTTCTCTAGTTTCTCACTCTCCTATTGCTGGTTGTCTCCTATCACAGGCTGTCCCTCAAAGTTAAAATAGTCTGCCACCTGCTGTGAGTGCATATGTAGGCACGAAGTTGCCTTGCCATTCCTCCCAGTGACCCATCTTGGCTGAGAACTTTGCTGAGGGTTTTCACTCTGTTGTGCTCCTTCATGGGAGCTGTGCACACTCAGCATACCTGATGTGCTGTTAATATCAGCATTAGCTTTGACGATTACTCTGACCTCTTCCTAGAGGCGTTTGCATAATTATTTCATGCTAAGTAGAACAGCTTCACGTCTTGAGGAAGCTTCTCTGCACCATTTCCAACAGCGCACGTGGGAGCACTAGATTCTAGAGTTTCTTCAAAATTGGGTTTCTCATATCTGAAGATATTTGGTACAGGGTCGCTTCTCCCCTTCCCTTCTCCCAGCACTAGCCCTCAAGTGGAATTTTGCTTGCCTTTTTTTTTCTTTTTTATTTTGTTTGGTTTTTTTGGTTTTTTTAGACCATTTTGGCCAGCCAGGGAGTGACAATGATACTGGCAGCAGACCTGAACTCCAGGGGAGGGAGAGGGAGGCAAAAGAAGATAACTGATAAACAGCTGAAAATGGGCATTGTTTGCTAATCTCTTACTTCATATCAGCTTTAGCCAAAAGAGCTGGTTTACATCTCATTATAACCTTTGTCTTCTAGAGAGCTCTGAGTCCCTGAGTGGATCTTAGCAGTTTCAAGAAATTATCTGCTATCTGCATATCCTACATTGCTTAGGTATACAAGTAAGATATTCCTTCCAGCCCCTCCCTCAGACACTCTGGAGACATGAGACAGACGATTCCAGTCTGGATCCATTCCACTCCAATTATCCACTGTTTTTTTGTAACATATTTTTTATTTAAATAAATCAAGAGGTTCCATTTAGCACATTGCGTTTGTCTTGGCATACACTTCACACATGCAGAAACTCTATATTAAGGCTTTCATACAGCCGTTAGCAAAAGAATCAGCCAAGTGTATCCCTGGTGTGTAACTCGACTGACTTCAGTGAAGTTTCACTGGGGTATCCCTGCTCTGTTGATTTGTCCCCCTCCTTCTCTTTGCAAAAGACAAAACACAAGAAAATGTATGTTTGCATTTAGTTAATGCAACATATTCCCTGTATGAGACACAAGTAATCCCCTGCTCTTCATTGTCTGCTATATTGCTTGCTGCTTTATAGGAATGAATTTCACATTTATATATCATTCTGGTTTTATGATGGATGTCAAAACAGCACAGAGGTTGCAAGAACAAGCAGTGGGAAGTCAGGAAACATTAAAGTCACCGTTTGCCCCATGAACATTAGCTGGCAACCTTGAAGTGAGCCTGCTGGCACCAGCAAACCTAAGAGCAGCAGGAGTCACTTAATTTTGAGTGCCAGTCTCCAAGGATCAGTTCTTGGTCCCATTTCAATGTGAAAGTTAGAGAAGCAACATCAAAGAGGTAAGCAGAAGCAGATCCAGTAACAGTGTGTTGGTCTGGTATGAGAGGTGGGCAGGACTTCACCTGGCTTGCATGTCATATCTCCATGTTTGCTCCTACAGGTATCAAGAGACATACCTCTCCCTGCTGTATGAAAACCAGGTACTCAGAGCACTTCCTACTGTGAGAGTCAGTTCAGAAGAATTAAAGCAGAGTGACACCAGTGAAGGAGGTGAGACATGGGTCAGTTCCCTTAAAAATTAACTTTTGCCACTCTGCTGTCAAGGACTTTTATCAACGACACAGATAGAAACATAACTTCATTATGGAAGAAGTCTTAGAATCATTATGGTCGGAAAACACCTCTAAGATCATCAAGTGTTACAGGCTTGGGAAAGAGGGGTGCTTGAAAGCTGCCCAGCAGAAAAAAGACAGGGGATTCTGGTTGTCAGCCAGCTGAACATGAGCCAGAAGTGTGCCCAGGTGGCCAAGAAGGCCAGTGGCATCCTGGCCTGGATCAGCAACAGTGTGGCCAGCAGGACCAGGGCAGTGATGGTCCCCCTGTGCTCAGCACTGGGGAGGGCACACCTCGAATCCTGTGTCCAGTTTTGGGTCCTTCACTGCAAGAAGGACTCTGAGCTGCTGGAGCGGGTCCAGAGAAGGGAAACAGAGCTGGGGAAGGGTCTGGAGCACAAGCCTGATGAGGGAGAGCTGGGGTTGTTTACCCTGGAGAAAAGGAGGCTCAGGGGAGACTTTATTGCTCTTTGCAACCCCCTGAAAGGAGGTGAAGCCAGGTGGGGGTCAGTTTTTTCCCAAGTAGCAAGTGACAGGGTGAAATGGCCTCAAGTTGCGCCAGGGGAGGCTCAGGTTGGATATTTGTGAAATTTTTTTCATGGAAAGGGTTGTCAAGCATTGGAACAGGCTGCCCAGGAAAGTGGTAGAGTCACCATCCCCGGAAGTGTTCTGAAAACATGCAGATATGGCACTTGAGGACATGTTTTAATGGTGAACATGGTGGTGGTGCTGGGTTAATAGTTTGACCTGATGATCTTTGCCAACCTCAATGATTCCCTGACTGTATGAACAGGCAATACTGTTTCTCCTGCCACTCATGGGTCTCCTGTGTATTTGGTGGTGGCATGACCTCTGCAATGCTGTGTTTCTGGGTGTTGAAGAACTGATGAGCATTCAGAAAGTATCTAGGAAGGGTGAGGATGAGCTGGGGCACATGGGGAGGGTACAGACTGAAGGGAAGAGTGTGATTAGCATGCCAACGAGAACGTGAAAGACTTATTTAATCACCATTCAAACAGGATGCAGAAACCTGATAATGTGTGGGCTTTTCAATTTAGCAGATATGTAACAACATTCTGCGGCTGGAAGTTGAAACAAGCCAAAATCAGAATAAAACTGACATGCAGATTTTGAACATTCAGGGTAATGAAAGTGGAATTATTTCCCAAGGGCTACAATAGAGTATATATTGCTGGAAAACTTTAATCAGGAGAGAATGCGGTTGAGTTTTTGTTTTCCAAACAGATATGCTTTAATTCAAGGAGGAATTAATTGAGGCCAGTACTGCAGCCTGCACAACGCAGGAGATCACATTAAATGTAACCCTTGATGTTTTGAGCATATTTTACAGGCATAGAGGCCCAAAAGCAGGAGTGTTCAGATATAAAAATGGTCTTATTTATTGCTAGCACACACAGAGCAGTGGGCTAGGACTGATATTATTAGGCTAAGCATTCATATGCTCAGTATCCACAGGGCAGCCACCCTGTGCGTCTCTGCTGGCCAAAGTGCTGTCAATCAAGCAGACATGTGCCAACCTCTGTTCCTCCTTAGAACAGACTGATCCTCAGTCCTGTTGATGTGCTGCCCATCTCCTTTCTGCCTCTTCTCATAGGAGTTTTGGATCTTGTCAAGTCAAGGATGATTTTTCTGGTTTGTTGGGTTTTTTTTTTCCCCTGCTGAATCTCTGATGATTTTACTTCTCTGCTTAAAGTGGGAATGATGGCAACAGCTCATCTCCACTAAAACTGAACCCTGAGTCACAGAAATGGTCACAGTGGTACCTTTTGTTTTTAAAGTCAACAAACATCCAGGGCTTCCCCTCACACCCTGCATCCCATGTGGACATCTGTCCTAATGAAAAGTGTCCACTCAGCCTTCTTAGGCATGAAAGAAACAGAAGGAATGGTTCTCACCTTAATTACCCCCATGAAATGTAAGCCATGGCCATGGAAAACTGGAAAATCAGTAATTTAAAACAAATTCTGCCAGTGTACACAAATACTGAGGGTTATGCATGAGACGTGCTTAAGAACTCAGAGAGAGAGATGACACTATCAGATAAATAGTACTAAGTACAGCTGTGCTCTTGTATTTCACATTTCATATCTTTCTTGATAACTTTAACTACACAGGAAACCTGAAGGCGGCTGTAGTTGAAAATAATGTATGTGCCAAAGTTCAAATACCCACACCAATTCTCTGTGGTGTTAAAACCGCCTGAAAACATAACAGAAAGAATGTATTCCCTCCCATTTTCTATAATTCAAAACTTAATTACAAAACAAAATCCAGCAAGCAAGTTCACTCGGTGTCCTTCAAGGTGTATGTAATATTGGGGGCAAAATGTTGATGGAATTATGAACACTCTGCAAATGCCTTGTAGAATAAAAGTATTTTTTAATTATGGGAATCTCCAGAATGTAAAGCAAAGGATTTTCTAGCACAGTCAGACCTCAGTCTCCTGCTTCATAAGCCTCTGTAGTGTGCCACTGTCCTGGGAGCTGCTCAGACCCTGTGCATGCAGCCCCCTCAGCACTGCTGTGACAAGCAGAGGGGACAACACTGCCTTCAGCTGTAGTGCAAGACTTTTTTGGTGGATAGGCAAATAATATTTGTTCTGGCTGTAGCATCTCTTTTAAAGGTTATGTATTGCTGTGCCTGGAAAGTCTACTAATGGCTAGATGTGTGTGAAACCATGACAGATGGATTACAGAGATAGATAACACTGGACATTTCTGTGTGCTTGTAATCAGATCAAAAATATTTTGTATTTATGTCTGTAGATACTCCAAGGAATAAAATAACAGAAAAAGAAAAAACAAAACCAAACCCCAAACTCTCCCCCATCTATCAACTAAACCAGAACAGTAGCAGAGATGCAAAAGAATCTGAGAGGACAATGACATTAATTTTAAAAGCATCTGCCTCACCTCAAAATAAGATTCAAGTGAGTTTTCATCAGTAATCACGTTTGGGGCTTGAGTACCAATCACACCATCATGTACTGCTAGTATGTAGAGGTAAGAAGTGATTTTTGGTTTCCTACAAGAAGCTCAAGGGAGATAAGATGAAGCAAATTCATCCCTTTCACATTGCCTTGAGTTTGATCACTCTGGTGACCCACAGCCCATGAGACTGCACCCTGCTCACTGATAACTCACTGCAGGGCTCTTGCAGAAATTTAGGGGGCACCACTAAGAGCTCTCCAAAACCTCCCCCTGTGAACCTTCTGCAGGGGGATGTGACATGCTTCCAGTCTGGCTCAGAAGGCAGAGCCCACCTGATGGTAAAAGCACCTCATCTAAAGTTAAATCTCACTGACTGAATGCCACTTCACATCTCTGAGATGAGCACCTCCTCTTCTTTCAGCCTGTGGAAAAGAAATGCAACTCTTCTTTCCTGTTTCCTCACCTGAAGAGCATCAGCATCAGCAAGGTTCTCAGAAATTTGTACACATGGTTTTTTCTTCCTTTTTCAAGAATCAGGAAGATTTCAGGGTAGCTGTTCTCCAAGCTGTAGGCTACTTCTGCCACTAATATAAAAAATATAGGACCGATCCCTGCAAACAATTTGTTGCTTTTGTTTTAAATTGAAGCACTTCCATTCTCAGAGAGACTGTTTGAGTCTGGATGTTGAGGCAACGTTTGTGTTGTTTCTTATTTAAAAGTACTCATCCATTATCAGCCATGGCAGAGACTGTGAGCACAGCATTACTGAGGTGTCTGCCTGGGGTGTATGTGTGTCTATGAATGTGTCCTAGTTTTGAGCTATTTTAACTTACGCTTCATATTCTAGTGCTTTCTGATAAGTAGAGTTTATGTCAGAATAATTGGCCTGAGGATTTTTCTTTCCAGTCCAGTACATTTCTGAGGTACAGCTACATGGGAGATAATGGAAATGCCTCTAGAGTATCTGTCTGACAAGGGAAATAGCAAGAGTAAGGAGTGAACACAAAACAGGGACCTTGTCAAAGAGTGTGCAAGTGAATCAGTCCAATCAGTCACTGTGGGTGACGTATCTGAACAAATTGAAGCTGACACAATGGTCAATTTGACTGGGGAAAGTATAATTTTGGATTAGGATGAACACCTTTAATCTGTCAATTGTGGCAGTCTTAAACCTGTAATTGAAAGAGCAGAGCAGTGCTTTACTCCACATGTCAGTCAAACCCATTCACCCTCCTCTGATCACTGATCAGTTTGCAGTCTCTTCTGCATTTACTGATTAGGCTCCTAAATATTTTCTTCTTTTAGACAAAATTCTTTCCTCCACCTAAAGAAAATATCAATCTAGTAAGGGCAGCCCTTCAGGATAACACTTGGATTCACCTGGTATTTTCAAGCAGATGGTATTCAGGGCACAGGAAGCAACAAAAAAGAGTCTCACCATGTGTTTAACTTTAGCTCTCGCTCCCTGAATTGCCATTTCAACTATAAAGCATTACCTTACCTTTAGTTGGCTTCTGTGCCTGAATAGTGTCAGCCCTGCCATTCCAGAATTGCAGTCATGCCTCTCTAGTGTAATTCAGAATGGGGTGAGCTCTGCCCTGGGAGCACCACTCCCAGGAGATGGTTGAGTTTCCAGCCCAGCTTACTTGTCCCACCCGTCCCAGTGTGGGACAGGTAAATGAAGGATTTCCACAGCCATCTTATCCACAAACCTATCTTTGAAATTACAGACCAAGGATACTGACTCATGGGAAGCAAGGATATCTTAACAGCTTCGGGAGAAGAATTACTCCATCCCTGCCCACTCGCAGGCAGATGGTTCTATGATTTTTCAAGAGAAATGGTCCATATGCTGCTCAAAATCTCCTGAGACTTTTACCCCAACATCATCCTTCCAATGTTTAGATTAAAGCAACATGAAATGGAGAATAAAATTAGCCTGACCTTGCAGTAAACAAACAGATGAGAGAAGGACTTGCTGCATGAAAGGCTCTCTACTTCTATGCAGCATCTCAGGCAGATTCAAGATCAGAATCACAGAATATTCTGAGTTGTAACAAGGAATCATTGAGCCTGGAGTTTCCTTATCTTAGCTCATGCTGCAGGTGAGCCATGCCCCACTACCATGCTTCTCTGAATACTGAACCTGACATTCTCCACAGCACTTTGAATTCTCTCCTCTTTAATTTTACAGTTATCACTGATACCGTTGTTTTAAATGTTTGCTGCTGCTGCAGCTCTAGAGGCAAAAGGAGAGAGGAACCTCTTGTTATTCTTAACAGCAGCCTTGCCTTTGTGAGGCAGGTCACAGGGAAGCACTGAAGGGAGAAGCGGATTCCCATTCCCTGGCAGGAGAAAATGCAGTAAAGTATTAAAGCAGCAAAGCAAACTCGTTGCTTCAGCAAGTGAGGTTGAAATAAACAGGCAAAGAAACATCCCACCCTCCGGAGCTTCTCAAGAGTAAATCATTCAAACTGTTAGTTATCTATCCTCTCCTCTGTCATTATTCCCTGCCTGTCAGCTCCTTGTAGGGGCTGTCTGTTCCACCCCTCTTGTGTTATTATAGTTGCCATGCCCTCCTCTCAGCAGCTCCTATCAGTTATAATGAAATAGTGAGGAGAAAAAGCCCACGCTTGGGCTTCCAAATTACCAGGAATTAGAGGAACAACAAAATTGCTTTTTAAAGAGAATTCCAAACCAACAAACAGAATAAAAGCAAAACCAAAATAAGAGTGTGAGAGAATTTTGCAATCTGTAAATGATTTCTTCTTCTGGGATTGCATACGTCATTAAGATTTATAGGTCAGTTCAGAGCTTAAAGAGCAGATGTTTTCTCATTATTTATCTTCCTAGAGAAGGCACAAGATTCCTTTTTAAGTAAATCTGCGTAACACATGCAATGAAAATAGACCAGGTCCTACAATCAGCCATTCTAACCACCTCATAAAGGGTGAACTGAAACACCCATAAAAGAGAAGTTCCATCTTACCCTCCGTGACAGAAAGAAATGTGCTCATTAGTGTCTGATCCTGAAAATGTCAGACAACAGAACTGAATTTTACCTCTTACCTGGCTGTCCTCTGACTATAGTTCTGAACATTTGAAGTTTCTTGTATGAACAGTCAACTGGTCAGGAGACTTCAGCTTCTGCACCTCATCCCAAGACCTGAGCTTTAATCAAGAGAATACTTTAATCAAAGTAGTACCCTGAATAATATCATGGCTATATATGCGCTTTTTATAAAGCACAAGCTGTTAGTGCTATGCTGCATTCCCCCAGCCTGATCAAAGCAATGTCACTTGCACAGGCATCTCTCCTTGTTAGAGCCCTTCTGGGCTTTTTACATATGTAGACCCAGAAATGGAGCAGCTTTCAAGGATCCACTTCTCCAACCATTGCACCCCTTTGCAGGCAAATCACTGGGCTGTTTGCACATATCATCTTCTGTTGGGAAGGTGGAAGGGGAAAATCGGAAGGAACAAAATATTCCAACCACCTGAATTCTGAACTTTCTTCTTGTGTTCCTTACATCAGAAATACCACATCCAGGACTACAGAATATTCTTTCCATCTTGTAACATGCTTCCAAAATCTATAAGTTCTACACATTTATAACCTCCATAAATGTTTGCACATGCTCTTTCATCTTTGTGTAATTGGGCTGAGTAGGACTCTCACATGTTCCCAAGGCAGCTGGGACTGTGTCTGACCTTGGAAGACCTTTCTGACTCTGGGATCACAGGATGGCTTGTGTGTGAAGAACCCCTTTCTGGCTGTTCTTCCCTGAAGAGATGCCTCTTCAATCCTCCTGCTCCAGGCCTTAACAGCACTGCTGAGACTGCTCATGCCTGAACAACCCACTCAAAGCAACACACTTCCAGGGTGATAGATTCACTTTAGAATCAAAAGTAATTAAAAGAAAAAGGAGCACAGGCTTGCACGGTGGCCTCACTATCGAATCACACAAGCAGTAAATCTCTTCAAGCAAAGCATCAAAAGCCTTCATAATCCTCTGCAGAGCCAGTGCCCTCTTCTTGGGATGCTCTGGGACCTCCTTTCCTCTCAGTTGTCAAGGCATGGAATGAAAGAAGCCCTGTCCCTTTTCCTGAGATCTCAGTTTCTTAGAGCAGCCACCCTGCTCCTCAGCATTTTCAGGTGATTAAAGCTCAAATCCCATTGCAGATGAACTGGAACAACCAGTTCCCTGGAGACTATCTGCCCACTTTAGCAAATCTTTTGCTCTGAGCAATACCAGCACTGACCCTCACAGAAGTAGTGAGGTGCTCTGTGAGGTTTTACCTAAAAGCAAGGATCTGGCCAAGCTGGATTGATGGGCCGAGGCCAATTGTGTGAAGTTCAAGTAGGAGAAGCGCTGGGTCCTGCACTTGGACCACAGGAACCCCTGTCAGGTTCAAAACAGACAGGAGCAAAGAGAGGAGTGGGAAAAAAAGAAACCAAAGCCATGAATCTGAGAGAGCATGATAGCAGCTCTGTTCTTGGGACCCTCATGATCTGCTGCCTTTTGCTTGAGGTAGATGGCACCCTCTCTTTAGTCCCACAAATCCCAAAGTTTTCTCAGGCATTCTCAGAGCAAGCCACCCTCAGATTGCTGTCTTTAACCTCTTTCCCATGGACCCGCACAGTGGCTCAATGAACTGAGGCAGCTCATTGAATCTGTGGTGTCAGGCTAGCCAACCTCTGTTCCTTTATGTCTGTAAAGAAGGTAAAGGCAATGCATTAAAAGCTGCAGTCAGTGCAGTGTGCCAGCTGCCAGTGTCCCTTGGAAAATATTTGCAGTGTTTGTTGTTGACATGGAGGCTCTCTTGGTAATTTTTAATGCTTATTGCTCTTCAGGATTCCTTCCCTCTTTGGCTACCCCAAAGAAATGTGCTGTACAGGCCAACACGAGCATTCAGCTGAGCTGATCCACTCCAGTGCTTTTCTGTATTTGGAGAAAGTGTTGTTTTCATTACCAGTCTTTAACTCTTAAAAAAAAAACCAATCCCTGAGACTGTAACTGTTTCTTATAAAGTCCACATTGCATAAATAGTTGCCCCAGGTCCTGGGAACAAGAGCTCCTCCAGGCATGGACTGCACCACAAAGGCAAGAGCTCACAGTGGTCAGGCCAGGGCAGAACAAGGACGTGCTCTCTTTAAGGGACAGATGGTATCTATTTAGCTAAACATTCTTCCACTAAGGCTGTTTTAACGCCCAGATAATTTTTATCAGCTTCTTATCACATTTGGGAGCCCAGCATGCTTCTGATAGAGGCTGTGTAAGTGCTTCCCAGAGAGCGCTGGAGTTTCAGGGTTCAAGGCAACATATCAGCATGAAGAGGAGGTGTGTGGATGTGGAGGGGTGGAATAAAAACAACCCCATGCCATGTTTGCTGATTTTTGAAATGTTCTTGGATGGATTTCCAGGTAGAATATAGATACAAGAACGTGGGAGGCCTCCTTCATCCATACTCAGTTTTGCTTTACATTCAGGGCCAGACTGTGAGCCTTTAACTCCTCTGTGTCTGTGAACTGTTTAGTAGGCTGACATGAAGGAGGTCTGCCAGTGCTCTCAGCAACCCAGAGATGCCTCACTGGCACCCTTAACGTGGTATTAAGCCCAAGCTATCCTGGCTCACATCTGACTGCAAAATTCAGTGTAGACATGCAACTTAGCCTGGCACCCACTCCTCGGAATGCTTCCCCTCCCAGATACTTCTGTTGTGAGGACAAGGTGTTACTCATCCTCACTGTGCATATCACAGGGTGCCTTGCTGTTAGTCTGTCAGGCAGAGCTGTCATCTGAAACCTCCAGTGCAGTGAGGCGACACAGCCCTGTGTCGGTCCCCTTGAACTGTGAAAGTACCACATGCAGGACTGGTGGCACGACATCTGCACAGTGTAGGGTGCACCAGAGCACCTTGATGGAAGGAAAGGGAGGGAGGGTGTGCCCAGGGAGCAGAGGGGAAAGTGTGGGACACTTATGAAAGGCAAAGCAAAGTCTCTCTCCCTCACTCTCTCCTTTTCTTTCTTCACCAGGGAACTGGCTCACGCAGCACTACAATAACAAGCACTGGCAGGCTGCCCAGCATCGCTCTGCTTTGGTTGTAAGTGAACTATGAGGCTCAAGCAATCTTCTGGGAAAAGTTCACACCAAATGCATTGTATGTTATGTTTGCTCCTCATTGTATTTTTTTTCCCAAACAGTCTATTATATTCCTTCCCTGTTGCATTGTGGATTTCTTTAAGATCCCCAGGAGCCGCCCTTTTTAAACCCAAACATTTGGGTAATCGAACAGATCTGTTTTTTGAAGTAACAGAGATAAACTGGTAATCCTCCTCTCAGAGCCAGCCTTCAGAATAAAACCAGAGCACAACTCACTGCCTGGTGGGGTTTCTGTTGCTGGAAATTTGTTTGCGTGTTTTTTCTCAGATAAAACAGAGAAGTTAAATGAGGAAAAAAGCGTGCTTTTAAAACACCATCATCATCTATATGATGTACATCTTCCATGGAGTGGAAGCCAAAGCAGAGGAGACTTTATGGTAGTAGTGAAGTAAAAGGAAAAACATTTCAAAAAGCATGTTCTTTGTTTCATCTGAACTTTTTGTTTTAAAAAAAAATCTGATTTAATTTTTACATGATAGTCCTGGACATCTCAGAGGTGCCAGCTGTAACTTCCACTGGAAGATGCATTCATCTGTTTTTTACTGCTTCTCAATGTGGCTTTTGCACAGTCATAAGCAGCCATATTTTCTAAGTTCACAGAAACTATGATGATTTATCTGACAAACCAGACCCTGGACAGTCAGCTGGAAACTGGGTAACAGAAGTGTGCCCATCTATACATTACCAGCCCAAATACATATTCTCCATTGCCCTGCAAACACAGATATTGTGAATTTATAATTATATAACTAATCTTATTCTTTTAGTGCCTTGGAGGCCTTTGCTAAGTATTGTGCTGTGTTTGGTGTTGCACCTATGCATAGAGAGTTCCTCCCTCAAAATATTTAGGAGGTTAGCTTAGGGTCATTTTGCAGATGTGATGGCACAGAACAGAAAGCAAACATGGAACAGTCCATTCAGCTTTAATTTGCAGTGGTACTGAGTACCTGTAATTCACGGAGACCTTGGGAGGAATTTTGGGTGTTCAGCACTTTTGAAATTCAAACTGAAGTTCCTTGCCATGCTTCTGACAAAAGGTCCTTAGAAATTAAAGACAGAAAAGACTTATTAGGTTATCAGGCCAAATTCATCCCAGAAGAAAACCCATTGAAGTCAATGAAATTTCACTGGGGATGGATTTACCATAGAAAGATTGATCCCTACAGTATATTTAGAAGTGCTTTGCCCTATACAGTTTTAATTAGCTCTACATTAGTCAAGGTATTCTACCATTGTTTCAATCAGCTACCCTAGCAGAGAACTGTCTCTAGCTATCCTTGTCCACATTTTCCCTCCCATCCCCATCCCTTGCTGCCTTCTTCTCATCCCCTCATTACTTTATGTCTAATTTGGCTAATGAATTTCTCAGAGTCTTCTTTCATGTTTGAGAAGGACCTTGCCTGTATTGAGGTTAAAGGGAAAAAAAAAATCAAAAACCACCACCGAAATAAAAGACCAGAAAAAAAGAACAAATTCTTCTATTGAGGGAAGCTTTAAGCTTTTCTTTGTCACTCCATCAATCCCTCTATAGCTATGTTACAGTTTTTCACCTCATATTCTGCATTAAGGTGGACATGGGCACCTCAGTCTTACTTTCCAGTTTCACCACTGACTTGCTGCACTGTCAGAGCAAGTGGCTTCACTTTTCAAACCTCTGCTTTACCACTATTGCAAAAGCCACAGTCATGCAGTAAAGAATTTCTCCAGTTGCTTCACAGAAATCAGGGAAGCATTTTAAATTCTCTAGTGGAAAAGCACAGTAATACAAAGCAAAGTACTTTTGCCATCAGTACTACTGTCTTTTTCATTTATTTTTTCAATCATTCTAACACAAACATTAATATTTCTCTGAGTCTTGCCAATTTATTTTTTTTTTTTTACCTTCTCTAATGAAAGTTCTCACAAGATTATAGGGAATTTGTGGTCTCTGTATGCTTTCAGTCATATAATTACAACTAAAACAACTGTGTCGAGAATAACTGCAGAAACTGTGGGTTCAGTGCTGCCTTCTGCCAAGGAAAAAAGGTCCACAACTAAGAAAAAACCCTCTAGACCCACAGTGGACAAGTTACTAAATCCCATCTACGTAAACAAGTGTGTGTTCACTTCTGAGTCACTGCATCATTTGACCATGCAAGAAGCAAAGACAGTTTGCTTGAGGAATGTCAGAAAGACCAGAATATAATTTAAACAAATGCCATGTTTCCAGTTTTCATAGTGCTCTTCTAAAACAGGCACGCACTCACTTTAAAATTAACCACAGAGCTTAATTAAGCTGCTTCTGATTGTGCTGGGAGGGTTCCATGTTGTCTTCCTGTGGTCATTTCATCAGCCAGGGCTTTTCATGTAAGAATGTGCTGCATCCATGTCACAGCATGGGATCTCATCACAGACACCTGCTCTCAGCCTGTGAACACAGATTTTAATCCCCCTCCCTGCAAAAACGGTGACAGAAGGACATATTATTTAATTACTCATGCATGCTCTCCAAGACAGGGTCCACAGCTCCACTTGTTTCATATGGCTTGTGCTATTTTTGGGAGGTGATCAAATAGGGTGGTTGTTAAAAAAGGAGAAAGCTTCACAATAGACTCCTCTCTGCTATTTGACAAGAACAATATACAAAAAGATTGGCAAGATGAGGACAGAGCAGGAACTGAAGAAAATCTAGGTGTGGCAAATATACCTATAAAATTATTTGTGACTTCTTTCACTCGCACTGTGAAAATATGTAAGCTGATCTGTGCTGTGTACCTTCACTCTCCTCCACTACAAGATCATGGATCCAGGAAAAATTAACTGTGATAGCCACCTCTACCATACTAAAGGAGATGAAACCAACTTAAACTTACTAAAACCTTCTTCAGTAAGATCTGCAGCAGTGGTTATGTTTCCCTCAGGTGCTAGAAGAGGGAAAAACAGGAGGAAGATGAAAGGAGTATAAACTTCTAGTTTTCCTTAAACAATGTATTTACTAAATCACCTCAGTCAAAATCCTTCAGCAATTCCTCCCAAACGCTATGAGGGAGCAGAGCAAAGCGCAGCTAAATGAAAGGTTATATATTGTATCCGGCAAGCAATCACCATCCTCGCATTCCCATTGCCCTCAGCAGCACCTGCATTCTTTGATCACAGTCCTTTTATGTGCTGCGTGTATACAAAGGACCGAGCCAGCAATTAGCCATTCTAGCACTGGGTCCTGAAATCTCTGCAAATGCTTCAGCCCTTTAATGAATTCCTAAATAGAAGGAAGTTGCAAACAAAGTTCAGCTTGTGTATTTTATGCCAGGTTCCCACAGCACTGTAGGTTTTTAGAGCTTAATTAATGACACTTGCATCCTGTATGCTTTCCAGAGTTTTAGTGGGATTTTTACTGGTCACTTCAAACTTTGACATCTTTTGGACAATTGTCCTCAGAATATTGGGCAACCTCCCCAGACTTTGGAAGGGAAAAACAAGACATCGCTGCCAATCGTGACTCATCTGTATTAATGGGATGAACAAAAACTGGAGGGACAAAACATGCATCGTTTCAAGTAAACTACTCATCAGAAATCCTATGCATTGTATAGGAACCAAAATGGGTGATGAAAATTAAAACCACAGCCTAATATACCAGCATTTGGGAACTCTGCCAATGCCCCTAATTAAAATTTTGAACTAATCTCTTCAGGGAATCCAAGAAATTCTTTCAGAAAATGGAACATTCTTCTGTGCACATCCAACTACTTATCCCATAAGAGGGAATAGAAAAGAGATTGTATACGATCAGACAGAGGTCAGTCGAGTGGAAAGGACAGTGTGAAAGCTACAGGAAATGAGCCATCTATGAATGAAAATACAGGAATTCCTTCTTGAACTCTGACTCACATCATGTAAGATTTTGCTGGTCCTGGTCTAAGGATCACTACATCAATGGAAAGACTTTGTTAATGTTAGTGGGGTTTTAACCAGTTCCCGAAACAGGAGAATACAAAATAAGTATTTACAATAACAAGGTATGCCAACATGTCCTATCCCTTCTTTTCTTTTGTCCTACCATTGTTAGAGAACTTGGTGAGAGTGGTTTGAGATGAATGAGGAGTGTAGAGGCTGGACTTGAGAGGGTCTAAGACAGCCCCTCTGACATTGGCTTATAGACAATAAATAACACGTTCAGTACTCTTAGAGGTGCAATTAGACATGAAAGGAGGAAAAGAGTTGGTAATTGTCTGGTAAGTGGAGAGCGAAGAGTGCTTTCTAAGAAGGGAAAACCGGAATCTTTATTATTAATTAAAAAAAAGAGCCAGAGTACGATTTGAAGAAGAAAAATATAGGCAGGTGTGAAGAAGAGGGGAATAAGGTAATTAGAGCAAGTGTACAAGGCTAGATTAGAATCTCAGACACCTGGACAGAAAAAGAGACAAGAGAGGTAGGAGCTACAGGGACAGTCACAGACAGCAGGGAAACTGCATCCTATTTAAGAAGCTTTGTCTTTGGAGAAATCAGCAGTGTCCTATAAAGAAAAACAAGTGAAGGCAGTAGGAGAGAACTACCAAAGAATAATCTAGGCTGGCTCTGCAGTGAGTTTAGGTATGTTTAGGCATGCAACTGAGCCACATAAGTCAAACAATCCTATCCTGAGCTCGAGTTACTTAAACCTAAGGCTTTTGTTTGTCCAGTGTGGAGCTACAGGGTTTAATCACTGATGTCTTAAATATTCCATAGTCCCTGACACTCTCACAGACTGGCTGAACTCAGCTGAAGAGAGACAGAGGCACAGGCCACCCTCTGTGTGGCTGTGAGCTGTGACATGCAAAGCAGGACAGTGGGGACTCAGTTCCCTCAGCTAATTCTGCCAAGTGAGCAAGATCTGCAGGGAAAGCAACGAGGACTTGAGCTCTGACATGCTTGTCACTCACAGAGTTTTCTCTCTTCTCTCCAGCTTAGAAACAAACAAAACTTCCTCTCTGCTACCTCTTCTAAAGGATCTTTCTGCAACTAAGCCATTAATGTGTCTATATTACATGCAATTCTCTGATGTCAGATGAGATAAGAGAGATAATCCTCATAAAGGATTTGTGGCATTATAGATTACAGCTTCCATTCGTATGTTGTGTGCATTGCCTTCAAGAGGCCTTGAGGGATGCTGTAAGATGTCTGTATTCAGATTACAAGATACTTGCATTCAGCCCTGCCTTGTTATAGGTTTAGAAGTACCAACACCACAACTAAGTGGCGAGCTGTTCAGATCCTGCTGCTCTCCCTAATCCATGCAAAGGGAAAATACTATTGCAGTCAGTGGGATCCTTGCCAGGGTAACAAGTCTGAAAACATTTCCCTTGTGTATATTCAACTGCCATTTCACTATAAAGTAAATAATAATAAAGTGATTGTTTAGCAAACAGAACAATCTATTTCAGGAAGAAGTCATCTTTGTTTCAGTCATAGTTTGTCCAAGCCACAAAGGTACTTGATCACTGTGCTTTTTTTTGCTTTCTCTCTCTCTCTCTTTTTTCTTTTCCTTTTTCTTTTCCTTTTTCTTTTTCTTTTTCTTTTCCTTTTTCTTTTTCTTTCTCTTTTTCTTTTTCTTTTTCTTTCTCTTTTTCTTTTTCTTTTTCTTTTTCTTTTTCTTTT
>JAWWEW010000078.1:59505520-59553628 GCA_035583185.1 Anabacerthia variegaticeps | reverse complement strand
TCTGGTTCTTTTTCTTTTTCTTTTTCTTTTTCTTTTTCTTTTTCTTTTTCTTTTTCTTTTTCTTTTTCTTTTTCTCTTTTTTCTTTTTCTCTTTTTCTTTTTTTCTTTTTTCTTTTTTCTTTTTCTTCTTTTTCTTTTTCTTTTTTTTAATATCTAAACTTCTGTTGACACAACCAGCTGGAATCTCAACACTGGGTTTTACTTATAGCTCAAGAGCCTATCTAGGGCTTAAAGACTTTTGTAGATCTACCTGAAGGTGCCCTCACTGGGAACCTCTCAGGAAAAAACTGGATGACTACAGCTGCACTGCTGCTCTGGACCTCAGTTCCTCCATCAGAATGAATATGGCATTAATACTTCCAGGAGGTGATAATCACTAGGAATATCCTTAGTTGCATTTTCTACTGTGCAACACTCCCTCATGTGATGAAGGCACTGCATAATTTTGGGAAACAGAGCAGCTATGTTCAACTTCACAATGTTCTGATACAAGGCCAACTCTGGCTCCTAAGCCTGGAAAACAATATATCCAATCTCTGTGATCCTGCATGGTGTGAACTATTCACACAATGGCATATCCTGCTTACCACGTGTGAGACAACCCTAGGAGGAGCATGGCTGATGATAAATTTATATGACACTAACACAAATGTCATTTACAACGCTCATTTGCCTAATTGATAGTGTATTTATGTTTCTTGAACATTGTAGTGATCATTTTTTTTTAATTTCCTCTCCAGTGAGAGCATTTAGTAGAGTGGGGGGAATTTATGTTTGTTCTCCAATGATGATATGTTAATCTCTACGGCAAAAATCTGCATTTTCTAAGCTCACCCTACAGTGACATTTCGCCTGCTGCACTTGAGCTCCTGAATGGATCGGCAACACTCCACCAACAACACCCACTTTCGGAGCGGGGACGGTGATCTACATCTCAAAAGAAGTCTTCACACCTCTTAATTTCAACTGCTCAGAAAGAGAAAGTGATGCATGTAGCATAATTCCCCTACAAACAACCCGCCAAACACCTAATGGCAATACACCTTTAGCATCGCGTGTCTGCGTGATTTAGGATGTCACAGATCTCAGCTGCTCATTGTCTTTCCGACTCCCCTGGCTGTGTTGAAATTACCACTGTGACAGCCAAGATGAAGTAGCTGACTGTGCGAGCATTCCACGCTTCCAATAAACAGCAAAACTACTTAGCTTAAATCACCACTGACGGGAACTAACTTCTTAAGCAGGTTTGAACTTGATCCTCGTGGAGCGCATCTGACTGTGCCCCAGATTGCCTCCTCCAGCTCCACACCAGCACATGTCCCCTATTATCAGCAGCGGGAGCTCTGCATCAGTCAGCAGCTGGCAGACAGGCCCCTGGGGACTTTTCTAGCTAGGGCTGGTGCAATCCTATGGCTGCCTCAATATATTCTCCCTGCACAAAAGAGGACGTATCTCTGTGCAAATGTTGTTATTGCACAATGGGTGTCATTGATAGCAGGGAAGAGACAATGCTTGGGAGCTGGACATGTTGTTCAAACATAATTCCAGGCTTTTTATATACTCTGATTAAGGCCCTTTACTTAGAACTGCCATCATGCTGTTGCTGGGCGCTTTGAGTGCAAAGAGAACATGTGAAATCTCTTTTTACCCTCCTTTAAAAGGTGGCTTGAACTGTATTTCAATGTCTGAATTTCTAGAGTTTGTGACATCCCCTTACCGTAGATTCTGGCTTATCTATATAACATACACAAACAGGTATATCCAAAGCACTCATCTTTTCAAGCACTACAAACATTTTCACTTATTAGCCCATTCAGTTTCTCCACTGCGTTTCCAGGTCATAACCCCACTGTTGTCAGCATCACTTAGCCCTTGACACCGTAGCAGTATTTCTTCAGTGGTGGCAGACAGGAAACCTAAAACAAAGGAAAGCTGTTTCGAGGAGAATATGGGACAAACAGAGGAGCGAGTGGAACTGACAGACTAAAGGCCCAAGGGAAAGAGCTTAAGTGAGGGTGGGAATAAGGGCAGCATCATTTCAGAGGGCTTGCTCCCAGGGCAGGCAGCAACAGCAGCTGCCAATACTGCCAGGGACAGTCAGACCAAGCAGGAGTTCACCTGCTGTCAAAGTACAGCTCCAGCACAGGGCTAAAACTATTAGCATCCCATGCTCAAAATGATACACAACTAAGCACAAAGACAGAACTGAAGGGATTAATTTCCTAAAACTGGATGTCTCTTTTGAATTCCCAAGTCTCTCTCACAGGACCTGTGATGCATCAACCTTCCCCGTGCCACTGTCTCAGACACCTCAGGTCATTACATTTAGGCGACTGTGTCCTGTTTTAGGCTCTGACCAGGCACTCCCCATCACCGTAACCATGGGATTATTGCAGCCTTGCCACAGCACAGCCTTTCCCCCCTGCCCACCCTGTCTGCTTTTACCTGGCCTCTTTCAGCCACTGCCATTCCCCCCTGAAGTTCTTGAGTAGCATTGACAGCAATGTCTAAGGAGATGAGGTAGAAGCACCTACTACAAATAAACAAAGGAACCAATAAAGCAATAAAAAGAGAAAGCTGGAGAACAAGGGGGACATGAGCTGTTGGGAGGCTCGAGGGCCAGCCCATAGAGTCACTCAGTCTAGACTCCAGATGTGAACGCAGAGCCTCAGTGAGAGCAATACGGGACTGCATAAATATCTCAGCCAGATGTCTCAGGGCCCAAGCTACAAATCCTCACAAATGGTGACAGAGTTGGCTGTTGCTGCTTGTACAGCTCTGCTTCCAAGAGAATCACTGGTCATTCAGTCAGCAGCACTTCATTTCTGCTGCCAGATGGGAGGGAAAACCAGGCTCAGAGTTGCAGTTAGTCTCACAGCAAACTCAGCAGTCGGTGGATGGGTCATGGAGCCCTCTGTGGGTACTGAAGTTAGCTCAAAATAGCAGTCTGGGGAAAGAGCTGGAAAGATTATAGTAAACACAAAAGCACATGATCCTAAATAGGCTGAAGTAACAGGCTGCCATGTTAGGCACTTGAATTAAAATTTAGATCTTCCAGACCCCTCCCACTTGATCAACTAAGCTTACAGATGCTTAATGTTACGTGATGGAATTACCTTACATTTCAGTCGCTGGAGACATGTGATACACTGGCTCCAAGGAGCCTGATGCTTGTATTTGCACTTTCACAAAGGAAGCATTCCTCTGCCCCAAGTTCATGGTCCCAGAGCTTGGCTTCTCAGTGGCTGCCTCATGGAAAGCACCTGGAGGAACCATGACCACCTTCCCATCTCTTTGCAGCTGGATCTGTCCCTTGGGAGGCTGGAGATTAGTTTCAGCTCCCTCTTCTGTCTGAGTTACATCAGCCTGTCTCTCCCAGGAAATGTGTCTGACCACTAGGCTAGTGGTTATTTCAACCCAAAATACAGTGTATTTCAAACCAAAATACAGAGTATTTCAAACCAAAGCTTTCCCAGTCTTTTGTATTTATCTCACACTCCATTAAAAAAATCCAGTATTTATTGCAGCAGGGGATAGGACCTGGGGCTCTGCAGCAAAAGCCCTTTTAAAATCCACTGCGTCACTGGCCCAATTTAGGATATATCAATTTATGACCCAGATTCTCTTCAGCAAGTCACCAGAATTGGAACTGGCTGAATAATGTATGAGATGATTTGTAAGCAAAAGTCCTGAGCTGAGTTACTCTGATTCACAGGGAAAATATTATTTATGATTTTTTGTTCAGACATAAAGCATGAAAATGTTTTAGGATGGCCAATAATTGTCCCAAGATTTGCAAAAGGGTTGTTTCATTCTCCTGCTTTAGAGTACCAGTAGGAAAGTGGCTCATACAGTACAAAAGATGAGCTTTTCAATAAAACAGCCCAGAAAAACTTAACAAAGAGACATGTGCTACTGTATTGATCTCTTATTCCTCTAGGTGCAGTTACAGCCTGAGGTTGGACCCACTGGAGAAATACCTTAAAAAGTCATTGTTCCTCTCTCCTCTTCAGACCTGGGCTCACAGAGGTAACTTGGAGTCAAAAAAGTTTAGGATAAGTGGCATTACATCATACTCACCACAGGCTGAGAGCTCACACAGGAGCAGGAGCTGAGGCAGGGTGGGTAGTGAATGTGCCATGGCAAACCACGTGGGTCTGAGAGCCCCGGCTCAGATCCACTTTGCTCTCATTGCCAAGGTCCTAACGGAGGTCAGAAGTGCCAAAAGATGTTCTGAACAACATCATAGTGGTACATTTCCCATAAAGGTTACAGGGGCTTGCTCTGTTTTTTACTTCTGCCACATCTGACCCTCAAACCATTGCTGGGATCCACTTAGTTCTAAACACAAAGTATTGCCTGAGCTGCCACATTCAACCCCGGCTCTAAATCAGATTTATCTGAACTGACAAGTGTATAATTTAAGGTTTAGTTATTTTTTCCTCCCTATCCTGAACAACATAACCCCCCAAAAATATAGCACAGAGAGACCTGTACCGGACACATCCATCCTTTTCCTTATTATTCTGCACATTCTAAAAAGAAAAGGCATTGAATGCAATGGTCTAGATAACAGTTCACTCCATGATCTAAACAAATACACTCAACAATTTATCCAAGCACGCTGTGCTGTTCTTCCACCTCTTTGCTGATGAATGCACAGCATCACCATGGCTGAAAGTTAAAGGGGACATTTCTTCTGGCAGTGCCCTCTGGCTCTGGTAGGCTGGTTCATCCAGCAATTGTGTTGGCAGTTTGGAGTTTTTCCCAGGATTTTCCATGGCTGGGGATGCTACAGGCCCTTTTATTAAATGTCAGTGCCCATTGCAGATTAATTTTTTTGGGGAAAAAAAGTCAGCCTTAGAATAATCTTTTCCTTCTGCTCCACATCAAAAGCACATCTATTTAAAAGTCTTTTCAGAGACGGTCCTTTCTTTTGGAATGAGAGAGTCATACTTGTAGCCCTCCTGTGAACCACTGCCTTTTCCATACCAGGAGATGGCAAATTTCCCCTGCCTTGCCCTCGAACCTGCAGCAGTGTTGGAACTGCTCAGAAATGCCAGCTCCAGTGGGTAAACAGTTAATCAGCAAGTAGGCAGAACCATAAGTGAAACCTTTCCTCCTGCAGCACAGCTCTTGGGGAGGTGGAGCTCATGCAGATCAGTAAAAAAGTAGGTGTCGAGATAAAATGTTGGAGGAGGATGGAGAAGTTCCAGAATCCTTATCTCTGTCCCTGAAAAAATCCAACTCTCCAACCACAGATCACAGCATGTTCCTATACGTGGAAAATCAGATTTCTTTCACCATTCATGCCAGTGCAGTTGCCATCTGAGAGCCTCAAAGCTGCATTCCTCCATGCCTGTGGCCACATCAAATTTTTGGGAAGCCAGGAGCAACCATTATCAGGCAAATGGTGCTTCATTTACTCTTTGACTCTCAAAGACTGTTTTGTCTTCCTCTCTGTTTTGTGAAGTGCTGTCAACACTTACAGTGAAGTTTATTGTAAATACACAATAATAACAACTGCACACATTCATCTCCGATTCAATTCCTATGTAAATTTATGCTAATGCGTATGCAGATTAGGCGTGCCCCCCTTGGTCCTGGAAGGTTGTCAGAATGACACATGGGTTCTGAAGAGGTTGTGTGCCACTGATCTGCAGATTTGGTATGGTATTCGAGAGCTGGCAAACCAACAGCAAAAGACTGTGGATATTTCTCTTCCTTTTTTGCTGGATAAATCAATGGTGTCTACTGCAGTCTAACTAGTCTAACTAGACTAACTAGAACTCCTCGAGAGTCTAACTAGAATTAATAAGAAGACTCTAAATCCCATCTCTAAAGTCATAACCTGTCCATTTTTATTTCTATTTCACAACAGAGCAAATATTCACAGGTGGCATCTTTTGAGAAATGGGGTGGCACAAGGGAATCTTGCTATTTACTAGATAGAAAAGCATTATTTTTTCTCCCTAATATTTAGTAACCACTGAACTAATGCCTGGAGTTTATGGATAGTCCTCCTCATTTTTTGCTGACTAAATCAGTGCAATTTTTAGGAGAGCTCAAATAGGTCACATTTTATTCTTTCCTTCTCAGCCTCCCTTTTTGCTGTTTTAACAAGGGAAAACACTGATTTTCCCCCTGTGTGTGCAGCCAGAGCCACTGTGAGCACTCAGGTCAGAGCAGAGGTGAGGTGGCTGGAGTGCTTTCCTGCCACGGGTGTTTGGCTGTGACACTTTCTGGTCCTTTGCAGTAAATAGAAGCTAATCTTTAGCTCATCCCATGACTAAGCCCCTGCAAGACTCCCAGGCACTTCTGAAATAATCACAGTGGGACACGAATTGGGACTACAAGAGATACACGTGCTCTTTGCACAGGGATGAGTTTCTGGTAATCCAAAAGGGGTTGTGGAAATTGCTGTCAGAAACAGCAGACACCACAAATGTTGGCTGGGAAGATACACTAGACAACAAAAGTCGGATTGCCAGGAAGTATTTATACTCCTGCACTTCACAGCTGAGGACTTGGTCCTGCCCTTTGATACACAAAACAGGTTTGTTTTGCAGGTGGAAACTCAGGTGTGCTTGGAGGGTGAGACTGTGTCCAGAGCTGGTAAAGGTGGGAGCCATCAGTTCAGAAGTAAGGCAGCAGCCTCCTGACCAAAATCCCCTCCACCCTAATAATACTTAATGGATTTAGAAGGCCAAAGATCTTTGTAGGGGGAACAAAAGCTCAAAAAGCACAATAAACCCAACAAATAAGAGCAGAATTGTCCCTCATACAGGGATGAGAAACTTCAGTCACCATTTATTTCAGATCTTTCAGCTGGTTTAAAGACTGACATTGAGAAAAACCCCTTTCTTCTCCAAGTTCTTCTCCCTTGAATCTGGTTCAGAGTGTTATTTCACTCGCCTTTTTTTAATCTCATTTTATTGAAGGCAATCTTAGCCCCAAGAGCCAAACAAGTAAAATAAAAACAATTAAAGCCTGGAAGGAATCTGTATTTTTTCTTTGCAATGGAGCCCCACGTCAGACAGCTTTCCACATACCTTGTTGCTTTATGGCATCCCCTCAGGCCCATTCAAACCAGGTTGCAAAGGATTGTGGCTGGGATCCAACGCCGCCTTCCCTGCCCGGGGTAGCTGTTGGTGGTGATTTCATCTTAATCATTTTCTCTCTCTCCACCTCTCAGGCAGCTGCCTGCCTGTCTTGATAGGACCAAAGTGTAGCTCATGGAATCTATATGATAATCACAAAAATAGTTATTTCTGTTGAAAAATGGATTTAATTCCCCCTCTAAACCTTTGTGGATTGCCAACTGGGGGTGTGAAACCAGCTGGCAAAAGATGCGTTCATTTCAATTTCATGACTTTCAGATACTGCAGCTCCCCGACTTCAAATGGTTCCTCCCCTCTCTAATGAGAGAACCAAGGCCTCGATTAACAGCCCTCACTTTAAACAAAGTCCTGAAGTTTCTTTTCATGGGAACTTCTCTGCTGATGCCTGACAGCCTGCTCGATGCAGGGCAGCTGAATGGCTCTGCTTTCACAGCGTGAGCATTTGTCAGAGGTACCAGAGTCAGCCTTGCTGAGCATTTGTATCCCTGAGTACTCTGCAAGTAACTTGCCCAACAGCGTGGGAAGGAAGCTTAAAAGTAGTGCTGGTAAAACAGTGAAAAACTAATTCCATCAATGTTTTCAAAATCTAAAGGCTGGTTTACTTTTTTTAACTCTTTTATCCCTATTCTTATAAAACACTTTTATTTACTGAAAATCTTGTCTTCAGTACATTGTTTATAATCTTTTTTAGTCGAAATAGGATTATAGAGAGATGACTAGGCATTGTGGGAGAAAAGCCTGATATGATTTTTGATAGAGAAGGGAAAGGCTACCTCTTGGGAAAGAGTCCTTCAAGCCAGATAGAACCATCTGGGTCAGAGCCTGCAAATGGTCAAATAGTGATTTAAGATGTAAGCATTGATATAAAAGGTATTATCCACGGAATAGATCTACTTGCTTGCAGCCTCTGGCTTTTCAGACTGTTCCAGCTGCCCACTTAATAAGTGGAAGTCTTTAGTGGACAGTAGATGAGGGCTTTAATCGTAACAGAGAGACTGTAAATGGGCACATCCTCCCTGGTCACAGGCCAAGATGCTCCCACTTTTGTGCCTCCTTTGCCCTGGGCGATGGGAGAACAGCAAGGCCCTTTCAGTGCAAGCTGTGCCAGCAAAGAGCTCACAACCCTGCTAGAAAAGGTACAGCTAATTCAGGTGTGCTGAGCACGGCATTGCCATAACTCAACCAGCAATTCAACCAATTTAAACCGTCCTGGATGTCTTGGTACCAAACTGCTGTCCTTATGGTTGCCACATGCAGGAAAACCAGCACACTGTCACCAACTTGACAACCCCAGAGGGCATGACAGAGCCCTCTGGGGCTTTTGTTTAACATTTACATGAAGTTTTGTTTTGGTTTTTATGTTTGGCAGGCAGCAAGTTTCACTCACTTTCAGCCAAAACATGAAAGGAAACGCTGGAGTCTTGGAGGGGTGGAAGGGGCTAAAAACCAACCCTAAACAAAAGCTGTCAGGAATTTGATAACATAACCAAACTAGAAAAACAGAGTGAAAAATTCGAGTCACAGAAGTCAGAAGCCACAGCTCTCTTCCAGGGTAGGAACACTCTGCATCTCATTTCTGCTGTGCCTACTGATACCATCTACAGAAAGTCTATTGAAAGAGGGTTGTGCTCCTTGTCCATGCATCGCACCACTTTGGTGTCTCAACTTTCCGTTTATTAGGCACATAGTCATGGAGTTTTCTTTGAAATAGAAAGACAATACAAGCCCCTTTGTGGTTGCCTTATAAAACCATTAAAATTTTTGTTTGTTTGTATGTTAATTTCCTTCCATTTACTTCTTCAGGCAGCAACAAAACTCTAAATATACCTTAAAGCAAATTGTGGCACATATATCTCTGTATATCCCCCACACACAAATACATACATACATATATAAACACATACACACACATAAAGCCTGACAGTGAATGGCAGAATTAATTGAAAGGCAAGAAAAAAGTGTATTCAGAAATATGAGAGAACTAACACTTGATTATAAGTATTACAGCTTAGATATATTTTACATTTCATCCTTCTTCTGTCATAATTCTGTTTCTATGTTTATGATGTTCTCTTCTTGCACACCTGTCCTTCAGGAAGGTGCTGTTGAACTGGGATACTCACAAAAAAGACCTGACTAGTTTGCCTAGAGGGAAAGAAAAACACTGGAGCCCAATGACTGAGAGGAGCAAGGCTAAAGAAAAGCTAAGAATACAGCACAGTCAGTGAAGAGAGGTAACAGCTATGAAGCCTTTGCCTTTGAACAGGGGCTGAAAAGCACAAATAGATCCAAGCTAACAGTGCCAGACTGGCAGCTCAGAGAAGTCATTGCACATATTCCCACCAACTACAAAGAGCTTTGGTCCAGCATTAGGTCACTATGTAATAGCTCCCTCCACACATATTTGTTTCTAGTAGCAATGTGGATGCAAACTTCACTCAAGGGAGAGGTAGGACTGGGAGAGCAGAGCATGCCTGAAACCTGATTTAACAGGACTCCACCAGAGTTGGTGTCAACTCTTCCATCCCCGAGCCTTAAAGAAACAATAGGTTTCTGACCATCTTAGAAGACTGTTCTCTCTTGATTTGAATTTAGAAAAGTGTACAAGAGTCATAACAGCACATTCTAATTTTCGCCCAGTGAGTTTCAAGCATAATGAATAAAAAATAAAGACAATCACCTGCAAGTAATTGCTGTACCTCACAAGCAGAGCACAGAATTGTTAGTCTCATTAAAGATGGTAAAAGCAGGACTCTTCTTCTGGAGAACCTGTGAAGTCACTGCTTGTGAAGCATCATTCAGTCCTTGGTCTCAGTCAAAAATGATGGGAAGCAAAGCTGCTTTGCCTCTTCACTGAATGAAGAGCTTTCAGCTATTAATACAACACCCAGCCAGGGTCAGCACTGCACTAATGGACTTTGCTGCTGGCAGGGATGCCACGAAGTCCATGCATGGATCAATACTAGAGATTCTGTGTCGTAGAACACTCTTGGTGCACTGTTAGTGGAAACATTACAGTCTGAAGTTCCAGACCCAAGGCTGTACATATTGTTTCTCTTAGCACCTCATTATGTACAAGAGACAAACCAATAAAGACATCCATATCCCAACCCAGGCAACAAGGAAGACATGCAAGTCCCACATGTAATTCAGATTGAAACATTACCCAACGTGGCAGGCATCCCGGTATCCTAACTAATAAAATGAGCATTTCAGAGCTTTCACCAGGAAAGAAAAAAAAAAAGGAAATTAAATACTACCTCAACATCTTGAAAAGAGGCAGTGACATCTCCAGGATTTCTTCCTGAATTAAGCAGGGCTCCTTGCCTTGGTTGGATAGCAAATGCACTTTCCTAAGTCCACGTGTGCTCAGACATCTGTAGCACGAGGCATTTTATTCCATGGCCAAAAGACATTCTTACTTTCCCTGACTAGTGCAAGTTGCTAGCACTCCCCTTTTGCACCTCAGCAGACAATTCTAATATGACAATGAAGGTAACATATAATAGGTGGGAAAAGAGGAACAAGGGGAAATGAAGAAGTAACTTTACGTAGGCCACTGCTGTAACCCTTTGGAGAATCTCACTAAATGGTGTCTTCTTCACGTGTTGGTGAAAATGGGCCTGGAACCTGCTCTGTCTCCCTCCCCAAATCGGCGTCTTTTGTTTGGAAAATAAACTTGTTTTGGTTGCTCAGTCCTAAGCAGAACACCATAAAAGTGCTACAACGTAGGGCCCTCCTCAGAAAGATCGCTCTGTGCCAGAGGATCTCAGAGCTAAACGTTTCCTATCAGACACTTTATTCCCAGGGGAGCCTGGCTTTCTGCAAGAGCCCTTTGGAGTCCAGCTGGATGTCATTCCATAATTAAGCCTGGGAGCCAGGAGGTAGTCTTGAGCACGGCAATTTTACAATGTAAGATCAAAATATTATCCTTCCTTTCAAAAGACCCAGTGCCATTTGTTGTAATGCCTTTATGCAAGGGATCAAATACAGTATTGATTATTCATTATTACCTTTAAAGAGGTCAGAAAGCTTCTGGAATTCAGAAGACTTCTGGGGATCTGAAGCAATATAAGGCCTCAGGGCGTGATGACTCATCTTGACCTGAAGCTTTGAAATATCACCTGCTGTCTGGATTGTTCCTGCTTGCTGCCTGGGATTTCAAAGTCTCTCTCTCCCTTTTTTTCCCCCCAAGGCATCAGTCTCACAGACATTGCCAGATCAAGAGAAGCAAAGAATGCAAAAGAAAGTGAAAGTGAGAAGACCACGAGTTGGGAGCCCAGCTGGTATACATCTGCTTTGCTAAGCCTGAATCGAAAATGAGTGTCATTATTCTTGTTCTGCACGCATCCTACTGGGTTTGGTTATTGCATCACGCACAAGAGGCAATGGGCATATCCCGGGGCTAGTCCATTGTGCTCAACATTGGTTAACTAACTGTTCAATATCCTAACACTGGGAGTTTTTAAACCTTTCTGTGCCAATTTGATCTTTAGGCATGTTCAGATGGAGGAATGTTTAGAGGAGACTGGGGTTGTCGTTATGTGGAGACCCTGACAAAATTTAAAACACTGTCTTCATCAACTGAAGCAGAAAATCAATGTCACATTCATCTAGACACTATATTAAAAGTTTCCATTTTCAACATTGCCTGTATGTTGTAGAATAAACCTCCAAGAGTGCTTTCTGGCAGATGGTTAAATATTTAAGTAGTTGGCTACAGAATTTTAAAAATTGAGATAATTAGAATGCTTGAAGCAGTTAATATTTATTAGTCATGAAGAGTTTGACAGATTGAATGTTTTCCTACCCACACGTTCTCTAGCAGAAAAAAAAAATAAAATAAAGCCCTTATCTTTCATTCTATGGAAAGCAACCTTTGATATGAGGCAGACTTGAAGGCATGGACTTCCCAGGTTACTCAGTATGAGACACTGAGAGAAGTGGCTGCCACTTAATCCAAGAACAGGACAGAAAAAACCCACAGGCACAACAAGGTCTCTGTTGAATGGACAGAGTTCACCCTGGAAAGTGCCTGAATGACTCTTCTGCACCACTGCAGCTTCCACTGTAAGTTGTGGTGTCTCTAGTGAGGTTACCAGGCTACTCCAGTCACTGGGGATTATGAGACAACCCATTTCCTTTTAGCTTTGCCCCTTCTGCTGGCCTTCCTTGCAGGACAGGAGATGTGTGGAGCCAAGGCAGACCACTCCTGTGCATAGACAAAGCCTGAGCAAAGGATGTTACTCATTTGTACTAGAGCAGCCACAGGAAACTCTCAGCTTGCCAGCAATCCTTGAAAAACATGGAAGTACCAGCAGTGTTACACTGTGTAGCTGACTGGCTACAAAGAGACCCACCTCCAATATATCTTACCTCTTTTCTTGATAGCACCACTGAATGCTCAGCCCCTGTCCCACTGTGAAATCCCTTGGGCCCCTTTACATTCAAGGGCATCTTAGTAGTGATATTTTCATGTAGTTAAAGGAACCAGTGCAGAGGATCAGCTGTGGCAAGCAGAGGGATGAGTGGAAAGGATTTTCATCGGTGTCTACAGAGCAAGGCCAAGGGCAGCCAGCAGTATATAATATACCTGCTCTTATGGGATACAAACCACTAGGGCAGGACCAGCTGCCTGGGCAGGCTGAACACCGTCCTGAACTGGAGTCACCCTCAAGAGAACCCAAGAGAGGGACTGGAAAGCAGCCTTGGACACAAACCTGCCCTCCTGGTACCTGGAGCAGAGCCATCTCTCAGCTCTGCCCTCCCCTGCCATGGTCAGGTAGGGGAACTTACAGCTGAACTTACTGAGGAGATTTTCCTCAAAACCCACAAAAAGTCGTAAGGGCCATCCATGCCATATACAAAAGGATAGGGTATATTTTTCAGCTTTTTTATCCTTATTAATACGATTTTTTGAGATATTTTCCCAGTGCCTTCTTGTCTGACAATAGCAATTCAAGCTTTATTTATCTCATTGCTATAGTGAGACGGTAGGAAAACTGGTAGGGTTATGAGATACAATAAAAACAAAACCTGTTTTAGATGAGCAAATGCTCAGAAGTTTCCAGCTTTTGGAGGCTTTCTTTGATTGCTAAAAAAGCGTGTTGGAGGGAATCTGGGAAAATTTCAGTATCCTTCCTCTTCACAGAGGGATCCACAATCCTTAACACTGAAAGCACCATCAAGACTCATTGCAGACCAGAAGACAAGAATACAACCTAGCAATAAAAAAGAAGCCACAGCCTTTTAGAAAACAAGTACCACGTTTCCATTACACACCATTGAGAAACAAAACAGAAATGAACCCACATTGTTTCCTCTTCAAGTACCCAGAAGAAAAATCTGCCCATTAAAAAGGTTTGACCTCAATATAGGCCATAATGTAAAACTCTGAGGATCTTGGAAACTTGTGCTTTTCCTGGAGAGAGGCCCAGATTTTGTAATATATCTTGCCTGTTACTATTTTTCCTGCTTCTTCCAAAGTAGAAAAGGCTCTTTTGAAGAAATGTGTTTTCTAGACACTTTGATACACCAGAATTGGGGTCTGCTTAAATACTTCAAGTTTGACATATAGATGCATATAGTTGTAACATTTTGTGGATATGAGCCAACATTGCCTTGTCTGGACCCAGTTCTTACCATCAATGTATTGTGAGACACTAGACAGAGTGGTCTCTACCCTAACATGTAGAGTACACACTAAGCCAGACAGATAATAGTAAGACACTCAGCTTGCTGTGCTTTTATCTTCTTCCCCACAGTTTTAATGAGCAGCACCTGAAAGAATTTTTGCCCATATTGAAATCTTCTGCTGAAGTGAAAAGAGGACTGCCAGGACACAGTTGTAGTGCATCACACCTGCTTGGAAAAGCAACCTCTTACTTCATACAAGAAAATCTATCAATAGTTTGATCCAGTGATTATCAGTCTGATGAGTATTCCCTCAGAAGCCTTTTAGCTGGGCTGGCCACAATATGCTTTTGCACATTGACCTGCTCTTTGGTTCCTGATGCTTTCCAGACTCAGCTGAAGCTGCAGCTACAAATCATTCAGCTCACTGTAAGATGCACAGGGACTGTCACGTGCATCCCTTTGCTTACTAATTTTTTGGCATCTAGAGAGCATATATGCAAATGATTTCCTGTGTCCAGTTGACTGAGGGAATCAGAGCAACTGAGAGACAAAGTCTGATTAATACTTTTCCTCCAAATACACCCCTAAATCCAGCTAGAAGGGGGCCAGCCATCCAATAATTCATGTTTACTGGTCCACTAAAATTAATTCCTGCCATATCTTATCAAATAATTGACCATGAGAGAAAGTTTTCCCTATTGGAACACGCATAAGTCACTGCAGCTTTTGTGGCTGTGAACTGAAAGCACTTCTGCCCCCACCTTCCAGTGTTTGCTCAGGTGCAGTTTGGCTTCCCCGTGAACTGGTTCAGGAGAACCTGCCTCAACCAGCAAGCTAAAAGGAGCCACCAACTAACTCACACTGCCTGCAAACAAAGTCCTCATCCCAAAAGAGCCCATTACGTCGAAGTGCACCACATAAACCCATCTCTGTATCTGTGACTTGCTGCAAGTCCTTCGGTGGTTTGCCTTTAAGGATGACTACATTTTTAATCAATCAGCAGGGCATGCAGTATGTAAAGTTCATGCTAGCTTGAGCGGCAGCAGACTGTGTTTTCCCCCTGGTGAACAACCCCCTCGTAGCCTGTGAGCCTGAGCTGGTGAGGTTATGCAGCCTGCCTATTAGGACTGCTCTCAGCCACATGCCTGACTGCACTCTCAAGTCTCAGGGCCAAGAGTAAACTTTAAAGGAACCCTGCCAATTAAATGTGAGCAGAAAACAAAGTCTGTCTTTTTCTGCAAAGCAAACGCGGTCAGAAATGTTCTCATGATGCTGCTACTGACAATTGTTGTTTTGCAGTCTGTAAAGGTGGCTTTTAATTGGCTTTGAATAATAAAGCCTGTCATGGAAATGAAAGTATCTAAAGACTAAAGTTGACCAAGCTGACCACTGGCCACTGTAAATAAATTAAATACATTTTATTACTGGTGAAAATGAGTCTTTCTGGGACAAATATTTTATAGTCTTGTTTTGTGGATCTTACTGGCAAAAAAAGTTGAGATGGAATGAATTATCTACAACAGGCAAAGGCAAAACATCATGGAAAGGTTAGCCCAGATACTTTCCAGTAAACCCTTTATATTGTATCATAGTCCAAATAGGCTACAGCAGGTTGCAGAAAACATATTTGAGGAACGACATAGGGAATGTCAGAGAATAAACTTGAATTAGTTCCTGTATTTTCTCCATGTTACATTTCCTTATTTCAGGCCTCAGTTCAGATACAATAATGTTCCAACCTCAGTGTTTGGCTGTTCTGCTGGATGGGGACCTTACCTATAATGAATCCAACAGTGCAAACAGACTTCAAAGAGATTTTCTGGACTTAAAATTGACATACCTTTATCCTGTTTTTCTTTTCAACGTTAGAAGCAAGTGGTGAGCATACTACCAGGAAACTCCTCTCCAGTTCTTGAAGGGCCTTGATCCTAATCTTCCACCCAATGAGACAGCTAGAAGCTATGGCAGGGCAGATGGTCACCTCTTTGTCAGAGCTTGCCCAGAGCTTCTGGTGCAATCTGGGCTGCAGGAAAAGCAAAAAGCATATAAAAAATTCAGGGTGACCAAGACAGACACTGGCTTGCCTGCTGCACTGCATCAACAGTTTTCTTGGGAACAGATCCTGTGGGAATGGGTTGGATTTGTTTCTCTTGGGGCCTCCTAACACCCTCAGGAAGGTCTCAGGTAGGTGCCAAACAAAAGGGGAAAAGGTATTCTGCCTTAAAAAGCCCTTTTAAAAAGATCAGGTGAACTTTTGTTTGAAAGAGAAGTAAGAATGTGATCATTCCAACTTGATCCTGGTAATTTCTACCATGATTTCCATAATTCAATACCTTGAAATTACGCATTTCAAAGTCACCTGAAAGAACCAATAAAGACAGATTGATTACTTTATTTGTATACATCGCTATGAGACATTATCATTGAACGCTGCAAAAGCCAGTTCCATGCCAGCCCTTGATCTAAAATTAGACTAAGGACAAGTGTTCTTTCCTCTGCAAGGATCACCTGAACTCAAATGAGCCAACAGAGGCTGAGAGACCACAAAGCACTCGGTATCAATGGATGACTGCTGATGAAAAACCACAGGACCTCCAACAGGCCCTGCAGGACTTTCTCGCGAACATGCACAAATTTCAGCCCCCAAGTGCCCCAAAATCCACCAGGGATAGGGCTTGAGATTTACCCAGAGAAGGCAAGGAGGCAGAGAAAACAGACACCTAGTGCAGCAGCTTGAAGTACCAAGAGTGGTGTTGGGTTCCAGAAACCATAATCAGTCACAACAGAGGTAGAAAATATTCTGCACTGGCTTCTTCTCCCCCGCTAGGAGGAATGGAGATCTCAATCTCAGCCCTGTATGCAGTGGCAGCACCAATTAACCAAGCTCCTCATTGCTCAGGAACACACATCCCGTTTCACAGATACTGAGTGGAGGTCAAAGAAATGCCTTTTGGCTCTCATTTCCACAGGCAGGTTTGGGATTTCTTCACACCCACCTGACTGCACTTGAATTGGAGCACGTGGTTCAAGCCAGGAATCTGCTTGCTGCTCCCTGGAAGACGATGCCTTCCATATAACTCTGATCTAACACAAATATAAGTGAGCACACAACTTCCACTCCAGCTGCTCCATCCGGGACCACTTGTGGGAGTCAACACTAAGCAAAGGGCTGTCCCCATCTAACTCCACAACTGCCCAGCCTGCTATCACCTTCAAACACAGGAGGGTTTGGACTGTGTGGGGACAGGTGTGTCATGTTATTATTCTCTGTTACTCAGGCTTCACATGAGCGCAGTGCACATGGTCCTGCATCCATGAGGGTATGTGTGTGCAGAGAGAGGAACAGATAATCTGGAACGGTTTCAAAGCAAGGGAAACATCCTTCTTTCTCTTTCTTTCCTTCTTTCTAGTTGTTTTGCAACAACTTGGCCTTGGGATCTTCCAGGGCGCCGTATGTATGAGCGACACACTTGCCTGTTTCCACAGCTCCTGCCTTATGTCAATGTAAGCATCTTTCCTACACCTGGAGGAGTTCAACAAACATCAGCTCGCAGGTGTCACCCTCCACTGGCTGAAGGCTGGCTCCAGAGAGTCTAGCCAATATCTGCTTTGGCTATTAACAGCCTTGGAGAGGCCAAGCTCAGTGTGTGGGGGACGCAGGGGGAGGAGGAGGTGGAAGGAAAAGGAAGGAGGGGTACATGTATGTGCATGTGCATTTGCTGCTGCTTTAACTTTCCATCCATTTAAGAGTTTAAATACTAGTCAAGCACTTAAAAAAAACATCAGGACACATTCCAGCTTTCTCTGCCAGTCAGAGGGAAAAAATGTTTGAAACCCTGCATCTCAGCACCCCAAGGGCTTTATGATTTGTTAGGTTTAGTAGTTCAGAGGATTAAAAAGACAGAAATATTAGTAGAAAAAGAAGAGGAAAAAGTCAATGTATTCACTGAAGCAAATCTAATGGGTTGCTGGGCCAGAGAAGAAAAGGTTCTACTACCTGACTCAATCTTATTTATATTTCTTGCTCCACAATAAAAAATAATTTTCTAGACATTTCCCCCCCTCCTGTTTTTTTTTTTTTTTTTTTTTTTTTTTTTTTGGTTGTTGTTTTGGTTTTTTTTTTTTTTTGCTATGCTAGTCACATTTCCTAAATCCTTTATCAGCGACTGCTCTGCATATGAATGGGCTGTAATTGAACTGTCACATTCATGAAGGTCAGTAACCTTTCATTAGGAAGAATGTGTCTTTCTTGATAAATTGGAAAGTCCCTGAGGATTTGAAAGCATTTTTTTTATTTCATTCTTTCAAATATACCTTAAAAAATCTAACACAGATCTTTTTCTCTCTCTCCTTTTCATAGCACTCTGACAAACCCCTCATCTTTGTCTTTGTCTTTGTCATAGGCAGTTCCATGTAAAATATTCAATCACAAGCTTTCACTGTGACCTTCTTAAAAACAAAATGGGAAGCATAAGCCCCCCACCCTCAATCCCTCACTTTGAATTGCAGATAGCTAATACTTCTGCTTAAAAAACCCAAATAGTCAAAACCTTGAGAATAGAGTTTTTTGCCATGGTCTTGCTTCTTCAGATTGATTTGTACAGTGACCTAAGTAAAACTGTGTTGGTGTCAGTGTATCAGTCCATCTTTTTGGTGTGCCCATTCTCCTGCAGAGATGGACAGCCAAACACCTCAAGCAGTGACAGGCTGTATGTGAAAAACACATTGGGAGTGAGAATGGTGCTTAAAATATCCATACTTAGTACTCCAGACAGCTTTTGATCCCTGCCATAGGTTAGCTCCACGCAACCCAATCTTCTCTATCTAAGGAAAATAAGCTTTTCAGAGGGCTGGGTTTGCACCTTGATCTGCACCCTGACACAGCAGGGTCCTTAAAAGAAACTGAGTGGCTGCCAAGTTCAAAACTGCTGCCAGAAGTTCAATTCCTCCTCCAGATTTCGATCAGAAAGCGTGCAGCAGGATGCATGGAAATGTGTTGAGCTTCCCACCCTTAGCAGTGCAAAAGTGCCTTCAGAAGGCTTAAAAATACTACCCAGGCTGCTGATCACAGGGGCAGAAGCCATCTGTTCTGTGCCACGTTCTAGCTAGCTAAGCCTAGGGCCCATCTTCAGCCAGTTGACTGGCTGGGGGTTGATTGTCAAGGGGTAAGAGAAAAGGCAATTTGGTGACAAAGTCAGTTGTGGTCAAGATAGAGACACCTCACCATGGAGAAAGGGAGATTTGATAAATGGAATCAACCATCTGGCCTTTCATGCTAGCTGTTCAAATGCTTCAAGTAACATGAATTGCAGATCTCAAGAGTTGTCAGAAGACCATCCTTTTCTTGTCAGCACCAACAAAATTGTGGTCATTGAAGAGTCACTGCTGTAAGGTGGAATATAGAGGAAAGAGGAACAAAGCATAATTGCAAAGCAGCTGGAATCCTTTAATGGTACAGGTCACACTGGAAGCTTCTTAGCTGGAAGGAAAAATAAAAAGCAAACACTTATTTTGATTTTTTTTCAGGAATGGTTGAAGAATTAATTCTTTAATTAGGCTTAACTCACTTTTCTCCAGCCTTCTCTCAACTAGTGGACTTCTCTTGAGTTTATATGCCCAGCTTTGAAAGGGAATCCTTTACTTTAGTGCCACAGTATGGATCTTCTTACAGTGGGAAGGGAAGCCATAAAAAAAGACTTTCCTGAAGAAATAAAAATAAAGCTGCTACCTGACTTACATATTAACATATTCCTTCAGCAGCAAGAGCATGTTTGAATTCGTATGGAGAGGATCTGTATTTTAAAGCTAGATGTCCTCTTATGCTCCAGTTCTGCAACCATTCTATAGACACAGAGTTCATGGTGCAGGCTGGCCAGGGGTGCCAAGAAGCATAAATCAGCCTAGACAATCCATCATCCTAAATCTCTCTGCCACTGGTGAAGTCAGGTACTTGTGATAACACTGTAAAGAAGACCAGCCTTCATCAGGGACTAAAGTATGTGGCAAATATTACCTAGGACTCTAAAACAACAGAAAGGCCTTCACAGGCCACCACATTGAGTGCCACCACATTGAGTGCCACCACACTGAGTGTCACCACACTGAGTGCCACCACATCCAGGCTGCTTAGTGTAAGAGTCTAATTCAGCAACCCCCACTACAGTGGCATCTAAGGTCAATAACCAAGGGGTGATTCAGGCTTCTATCTCTGCTGAGCAGGAGCCACAATGCATCAAGTAGGCAGGATGGACTTCTCTGCATGCCCAACTTGGGTACCACGATGACCTTTCTTTCCAGTGACTGCACAGGAGTCCAAGGTCCAGCAGCTTGGCGAGGTGGGAAGAACTGCTCACCAGTCCCTTTACCTGTTGTTCCTCCCATGTTTCACAGCAGGTAAGAGGAATATAGGTCACACTTTCCAGCTCTCAGCATGATCTTGGTTCTGTGGAGCACATAGAGATGTTCTTGTGTGGTGCTTTCCAACTGCACATCAGGAGATGACTCTGTAGTGACCACTGTTTTGGAGGTAAGATGCTGACTGCTTTGCTAGGGAGAGTAAGCAAAGAAGAAAAACTGAGTTGAATTTTAATGTAAAGCACAACTTATAGACCAGATTTCCCAAGAGCTCATTTGTAGATCATTGATGTTTTAGTCTCCTGCAATACCTGTGGACATGACAGTGATCTGGAGAATGTTCTCATGCATGCACCAGATCATCCAGATATTTTCAGTCGCCAAAACACCAGAATTAACTGACAGTCAGATCAACTCAAGTGGAAGAACACAACCTTGGGAAAGAAATTCATCAAAATAAGTATTTTTTACAGATATTTTCTAGCATGTCTACCTCAAAATGCCCCTGGGGCAACAATCTTGAGGTGCATTGTTATTTCTCTTCTCAGATAAAATGGAAATAGCCAAATGGATGTGAGGTAACTACTTACAAATCTCTGGAGAGATGCAGTTCTGATTCATTTTCTTTTGCCCTCTGTCCAGAGTATCCAAATTTCTTTTCTTACTTGAAATTAGAGGTAGTTTCCTGCACCTCCCTGCTCAGATTCATACACAGCTAAACCTTTTTGTATACCATGGAATTCAGATTCAGGGCTGGCTCAAACACAGCTCTGATAACTGCATATGGAAAAAACAACAACAGAGCAGTACATCACCGCGTTGTATATATATATCCAGACCAAAACAATGAGACTTCTCAAGCACTCCACACTGTGTATAAAATAAAAGTCGTTAAAGAATTTGTTTAGAAGAGTGTTAAGCATTTTCCAGGCAGGCGGTGAATAAATCCACTTTACCACTTCATGGCTTTACAAAGAAGCCCATCCATTAACATGGGAAACCTCTTGTTTGCATTTCTTAACAGCTGACATTTGTACCTTTCCAAGGAAAGTGAAGGGCATCTCATTGCCTCATTGTTTAAATCAGTGTGAAAATAATGGGGATGATAGGGAATTGGAGCTAATTTCCTTTGTCTCCTATTCAGCAGATAATGGTGGTATGTGCGGGATGCTAAAGGCCAGGCAGAGGAGGTGACCTGAAGATGACTTCATTCTTATGAGGTTTATCAAAGGCTCCTGTCAGTCAAATGCATGCTGAGAGATTGGGGACCGACCATCTGGTCCAAAGTTAATCAAAGAGGAAAAAGGAAAGTGAGGAGGTGAAAAATCCCCCTGTCAGCCTTGTGCAGGGTGGAGGGAGAGGCAGAGGAGGGAACTCCTGAGCTCCAGCACCCAGACTTGACCATGCTGAATTCAGAGGAACAACTTAGCGGAGTGGGATGGAGGAGCGGGAAGGAAAGGGAAGGATAATGCTGTTTTGAAATTTCAGTGGGATGATCCCACACCAGTTTTTAGTGGCAAGCCTGAAGGTCACTGCTGCTGTCAGCCATGCAGAGCAGAGGCAGAATTGTTTCACTCGTCCTCAGGAAAAAAAAAAAAGGAGGAGTGACCGACTCACAGTAGGAAACTGGTGTAATGTAAAGCACAGGGTTTTCTGTCACAGAGCCAGGCTTCTTTCCTCAGTTTTGTTTCTTGCAGGCAGGGCAAGAGGCACAGCCATGCCACCTTCATGTCCTGCAGACGCAAGAGTGCCCAGCTCCTCACCTTCTACCCCCTCCACTCACTGGGCTCCAAACCAGGGGTCCTCAGGCACTGTCCCCATCCAAGGGATTGGCAGAATTGGCCCTTGATGGCTTTCCCCTCAATACTGACCCACATATATTTCTGCAGTGTGTAAGCTAAGAGGGGTATGGAGAGAGAGGATTTATCAGCAAAGGGTTTGCATCACACAATGCTTGTAAGTCAGACTGAAGACACCAATCAGATAACTAAAATACTGCTTAAAGGGGTGTGTGTTTTACGTAAAAAATACCTTACTTCACTAAAGACTCATTCTGAAGTCAAACACTGGAGTGTGACAGCCTGATTTCCATAACTAGCCCTGTTCAGCTGCTCAAATCAGCTAAATAGAGACATATTTTTAAAACTACAAACGTCCAGATTGTGAATCCTCCCTCATGCTGGCAAGTAGTCATGCTAATGAGTAGTCTCCTTGACTCCAGGGGGAAAATTCTTGCCAGCAAAGGTTTCACAATCCCAGCCCTAAACAGTTTTAAAATGATTAACCAATGTGAACTAACTTAAAACAAAACAGGAAGAGAAACAATAAAAAGAAAAGAAAAAAGGGGAAAAAAAGAGGAAATGGGGGCAAGTTTGTTTGAAGGGATGCAGATTAAGGCTGAGCACTAGATGTGTTCCTGGGATTAGCAGAGCAAGGAATTAATTGTGCTGCCTCTGGCACACACACACACACACACACTGTCCACCTCCCAGGACAGAAACATCCTAAACCAGAGAGAATGAGAACAAAAGAGTTTGGCTGCCTCACACACCTGGGGGCTGGACTCGCTTCCCCATTAATTTTCCATTCTGTATCTTCCTCGGGTCGAGGTCCAGTCAGGCCCCCATAGAGAGGAACATATGGAAAACAGTGGCAATGAGTTCTGCTCTGCCCGCAGCCTCGCTGGGCTGAGTCTCCTCCAATGCCCTGCTTGGGAGCATTGCTTTGCATGGCCAAGTGCTGTAACACAGGGCTGGGAATAGCCAGAGTGGAACACACAGGGCTTTGAAACCAAACCCAAACCTTTACAAAGCACCTCACCCAAAGAACCTCTGCTGAACGGAGGATTTCAGTCAAGGACATATAGCTCTGCCTGTATATATACAGTATATACACAGCTATACACTCACTGCTTGCTACCCCTCCTATTTTTAGCGAGTTTTTAAAATAGCAAGCAACCTGCTGCAGAGCAGGCAGCCTGAAAGAGGCACAGCCAAATGTGAACCAGGGTGGATATCAGGAGGCCCTGGGTTCCCTTGCTGCTAATGTCTGGCATGACCCTTATGCACGGCAATAAAAGGCAGTAAAGAACCCTGTGGGCACCAAACAATCACAGTAATTTTACATACCCTGACTTGCATTTACTCTCTACTGAACTGCCTTACCTGAGCTGCGACGACTTCAGAAGGAAGGGAGTTGAGAGCAGTATGGGTTTTCCTCTTTTTTTAATGTGTTTTATTTTATCTGCACAGCTCTAGATCTGGGAGAAATATGACTAAGAAAATGATCTTTCCCAACCCCTGGAAAGAAAATGCAGCCATTTGGGTCCCAACATAAAAACAAGCATCGACATGCCTGAAATTCTGTCCTTGCTATAATTAAAGCTCACGAGCGACTACAAAACAACTCTGTTTCTGTCTTTATGGCATGAAACATGAAGACATTTAGAAAGGGGCTGACAGAAAAGTCAGTGAGGAGATTTCACCAGAAACCTTCTATCCCCTGGACAAACTAGGGTGTTTTTTTGAATCAGGCAGCAAGCCATCACCATAATATTTATGATTCCCCTTGCCCAGTTCCTGCTGGATCTCGCAAAAGGAAAAAGCTTTAGACTTACCTGTGTCTGGCACAGATTCCTAGTCTAACACATTGGTTGAATACACAGGCATGAACATGCTGTCATCAGCATGTCCTCCTCCTCCTTGTGGGCTTGAAATAATTTGACATGCCAAGTTAGACAATGCCTTAAATCAATCAGTAGCTCCATTTTCTCCAGTGGCCGAGACTATTTCCTAAAGCAGGTAGGTGATTTAGCTACATAACCCTAAACTGATGGAAGATAAGTGACTACACCCCCTTGAAGACATTGAGAACATCTGACTGTGCTCTTTTCCCCACACACACTCCACAACTTCCTTATTTCTTGTTAAAAATCACCTAATTACAAATTTCACAATATTAAGTCCTTTCTGAAGGACCTTTTCAACCTTCTTTCCTGTTATATTTCACAGACAACAAGAAGCATGCTGAACATATGCTTCAACGATTGCCACAGCAGTAATTCACATAGAACCAGTTTTCTTTCAAAACTCTTTGGAATAGTAAGAAACTGGGGGAGGGAAGTTATCAGAACTAATACAATTTATAAGACAAACCCTGTGTGGATGCAATGGCAGGTCTGCTATCAAAGGCAAAAACCTTTAGGCATTTTACATCCCGTAATCCCAATGAAAGCCTGTTTTTGCAGATACCCTGCAGTTCATGAATCACTGGCTGTAGCATACAAAATCCCCTATTCAAGTAATTACAGTACAATACACAAATCTGCACAGTGGCTGATGTTATATAAAATATTCCAAGGCAGTCTCAAAACCACAACATATTAAAAAAAAAACAGCCCAACTGGAAACAAGTGTCTTGCAGTAAGCATATTTTGTGAAATAGGGGATGCTGTGATCTAATCATATTTGGTCTGGCCTGGGGACTGGAGGAGGTCTGGCAACAGAGGGACCCGAGTCACGGACAGTGACTGGCTCCTGTCTCCAGACATTGTTCTCTATTTGTTTTCACTTGGGCTTGGATAGACCTTCAAGCTCCCCCTTTTTACAAAGTTGGGTGGTTTTGTTACTGCCAGTTTGGTTTTCAAACATCCAAGAACATCTCAAATCTAACCCTTGTCCTCAGCCATGCACTGCCTGACTAACAGGGCTGTGGTTTCCTTGTCTTCAGCAGAATGAACCAAAAGCCTGGTCTTTTAGAATGATACCAGAATTGTGCCAAGCAGTATGAAGTCTTCTCTCTGTACTTAGTTCTGATTTCTCTCCACACCTGGGAAGTCCAGCCCCTGCATTCAGCAACAAGGAAGGTAGGACTTCTTTCATGAAGAGCTGATATTTGCCTAACTTTGGTTTCACCTACGGACAAATTACTTCACCAAAGCTTGTACCCTTCAGCTAGTCTGTAAATCAGATTTGGAGTGACAAGGGGGTGGCATTTTGCCAAATCATTCCCAGAGCAGACCAGCAACACTCAGTCATATCCACATAATCAGAAAACAAACAAAAAAAGGATAAAGAAGGGCAGATCTTTGTTATGATTTACAAAGCATGGTGAATGTGTTCAATTTGGGTTAACTAGAAAATATGTTCTATTCCTCTCCTTACAATTTAAGATCTGGCAAAGGTCACAGGAGAAAAAAAAATCTAAGCTGGAAAATTAGCACTACTTTTATTGTAAGACTACTGGCTTTCCTCTTCCTTTCAGAGGAATTACACAGTTGTCCTTCAGTGGAAGCCATGGCTTTAGAAATGTTGATCTGAATCAGACTTAGCATTTTCAGAAATCTCCTGTACCTCCCACAATGTCCAAGGTTCAGTAAAAAACTTTATCTCCTTGTTCTTGGTGCTAGAAATCCGCAGGATAATTGGAACTTGGTTTGCAAAGAGAAAAAACTAGAATGGCCCACAAAACAGAAGGTCAATCAACGTTTTGGAAGTGTTTTATGAACTGGAAATCTTTTTCCGAAGTATTTCACTACAGCCCAATAAAACATTACATGCTGGCGCAATTTTATCCTGTTAAAGTTGGCAAAGCTTTCTTTGCCAAAGAGTAAGTTTTGTTCGGGTTTAATTTACTTTCAGCACTCCCCCCAAATCAATGTAATGGCTCCAGTGCAGTTTGACAGTGCCCTGAGATAGCGTAAATTAAGCGACCCGCAGCAACCAAGGCACAAACACCAACTCCACAGCGAAAACGGGCAGGAACAGCTATTACCAGCAAAAAAAAAAAAGCAAAAAACTGGCAAAGGCTGCCTGTGTTAGGTTTGTGTGGAGCTCCCAGGCAGGCTGTTAAATCAGGCAGGAGTTTTTGTTTGAAGGAATGCGGAGCTCCAGTGCAGACTTTCCTGGGTTAGGTCTGCCTTTTGCTACAAGCATCAATCACAGAGAGCACAAGCGGTTTGAGGGAAAGACACAGTGAAGAGTTTGGCAGAAATTTGGACTGCTCTGTATGTGGGATGTTGTGATTCCTCCAGCTGCAATTCCCTAGGATGCATTTCACCTAGCCAACACCTGACAGGAAATATTTAGGAGGTTATAAGTCTTCTTTAGAAGAAAATTACAACAGAAAGAGGTGCAATATAACAACTCAAACATGAGAAAAAAGGTTTCTCACAGTTTGTGTTCTGGGTGCCTGGCTGAAATCCTGGCTCCATCAAAAGTCTTCTGTTGTGCACTTCCAGGAGGCCAGGTCTGTCAGTGCCTAGCCAGCTTCCATGTATATTGGACTTGCTGTGTTGTCCAGCATCATGGCCAAAGAGCAGCAGATTCAGTGTCACTGTGAGGAACAAACACAGCACACCCTGAGCTGGAATACCCTTTGCTTTGCATAGCCCAGTGCACCTCAGCAGGCAGCCATTTAGTGATATGAAGAAGGTGTCCCCATCCTTCTCTTTCACTTGGTTTATTGGACAGAGGCAGGGAGTCAGAACTTTGAGAGCATTTTTTTGACATAGTTGATGTGCTGATGCTGATCTTATTTTTCCCCTGAAGAGTTTTATCGACTCAACAGATTACCAGGATTTTTGATTCAGGGATCGTATTGCTACAGCATGATAACTGACTTGTATGTTGTAACAAAGATACATTTGTACTGTAACTGTGCCACAGGATCTGATAATCCCTTCTCATATGCATATAGGTTATTTTCTTGGCTTTAACTTAAAGAACTGAACAAAATATCCAGCCTTATGAAAAAGTGTCGTTGTGGCTGTGATACAGTGTTTTGCTGAAAAGCCCTCTAACTCACAAAGAAAGTCAAAGAGGTGGGAAAGAACGGGTACAGCCTATTCATTCGTACCATTTTATGTCAGTTTAACAAACCTATTGCTGTCAAAATTGCAGCAGTAACAACAGACAATATAGGATCATCTTCTCAGCATCTAAACACAAAACCCAAGAAACAGAAACAAAAGTTAGAAGAACTGGCAATTGTTTTTCACAAGGCATGTCCAGTGCTTAATATCAGCCTTTTTCCTGTGCTCTTGGTCAAACTATCAATGTGAATGAGCACTGGCGTGAGTGTCCATCCTGGTGGGGTGGAAGAAATCATAGAACTATGACTGAGATTAGAACATAGCTTCCAGGGGGAATAAAAAACCCAGGTATTAATCTATGCCCTTTTTCTTGTACTTCCTGTTAGTCCCCACCCTTTCAAAATCCAGAAAATAAAAATCTCACCAAAAGAAAATAACATTAAGCTATTATATAAAGAAAATAAAATCCCCATGGTTCTGGTAATCATTAGGAATAGTCTGTATAGCCACCAGCTGAAGCAGAGATCTCTGATCTGTCCTGGTGTATTCTGAGCCTTCAAGAAAATGAGCTGGGAAGGTAAATATACAAAGCAGGATTTAGCAAGATGCTGGGTGAAGAGGCACAAAACCCCTTCTTATGGCTGTCAGTAAAAAGGAGGGTGACATTCTCATGGAGTTAGGAGGAGGTCAATAAATCATCATTCTTATCTTGCAAACAGAGCCTGTGACTTCAAAAATTAGCTCATTTATTCTGCACAATTAAATTTATTGAAGTGTGACAGAAAAAGTTTAGCAGTCGCTGATGCAGAAAGGCAGCAACAACGGAGGCAGGAAACTGACTGAATGACACAATTAGTTGATTTTCGTTTTATTTATCAATATAATTATTGAATTGTATTCATCTTATTTCACAGATTCTTACCATTATTAGAGCCTGGGCCTCAAGGGAAAGAATTAGTTCAAATTTTCAGTCTAAGTTAATGTGATTATAGAGCTGCTAATAAAGGAAAAGTTCTATAAAGTGCTACACAATCTTGTATTCAATGTCACCCCATCAGCAGGCTCTGAAATCCAGAAACCTGCCACGTAAAAGCAGTAAATTGAATGTGAATTGTGAACATACTACACTTCCTAGATGGCAACCAGACCTACGTTTGCAGGATTCTACTCGGTTGTGGCCTTAGAGGAGACAAAATTCTATGTTTTAAACTCACTGATATATTTCTTGCTTAAAAAAAAACAAACAAAAAACCCCAACTGAAACAAACATCCCTGCAATCAATGATAAAGAAAAAAAACAACGAACAAAAAACCCCAAACCAAAACAAATCAACCAATTAATGAAAAAATCCTCCAAAAAACCCACTGCAGCATCTCTGACCTCACCTCTACGTCAAGGTGCAAGAGCCAGAATGAGAAAGGCTGGGCCTGACTCAGGCACATTTCCCTTGCTTTCTGCATACATGAGGAGTCAGGCATATGCTCAGCAGTAAGCTGTATAATAATTCATGTCCTTTCTCACAGGTTCAGGAAATTAGACCACATGCTATTGCAAGTGTCTAACTTTTCCAGTGTTTTGAAAGGCTATTTCCATTGCAACTCGCTTATTCACTTCTACCCTCCACTTCCATTCCATAAAAATTAATTTATTTGCTCTGAGAAAAAGACATACAGGCCATTTTTCTAAATGTTGGTCAAAGTGTCATGGAGCAGTGCCTAAAACATTAAAAAATGGAAAGGGTCCAACACAATTCTATAGCCATAATTAATAGGAATGAATATTATTACTTACAATTAACGACTGCTTTTGGGTGTTAAGAGACTTCCAGAATTCCCCCTGACTTAAACAACATATTCCAGTTATTAGGATCCTGATGTGTGTGTAGGATCAGACTACATTTTGGGAATTCAACACAGTGACTTCTTCAGAAATGAGCAAGAAGGGAGGTTTCTGTCTGTAAGACATATAAATTATTAGTGCTAATAAACGGGATCTCACAGGGACTATTTGAGTTAAATTTGACGGGCACTATCTAGAGAAAAAAAAAAAGGATCAGAAGAAAGAAAACCATATATTGCACATTTTTCTTTGGGGTAAAGCCTGGAAAGTCACCTTTTCATTTATGGAGAATTATAAGCCCCACTGGAAGCTGGAGTGGATGGAAACTATTCCACAGCAGCATCATGTGGTGATCCACCCACCTCCAGAGAAGCAGGAGCAGCAGAAGTGGCCCTGTCTCCAAAGAGCCTTTGCTTCAACATTAGTAAACATATAACAAAGGGAAAGGAAGGGATCAAAGGACCAAAAGATAATTTTAATGGTTTAATTGAGCGAAGACATTTCCACTGCAGCCAAGACAAGCAGAATCTTCACTGAGAGGAATCACCTTCCTCTCACAAGGGCTGCAGTTTCCTTACCTTATTGTAAGGAAATCCAATCTCCCAACTGAAAATAAATAAAGCAGACACTGTCCATTGGCCCTTGGCATTATCCTAATTTCCCAGCTGGGAAATGGGAGCCAAGAAAGGGAAATACCTAAGATAAAAAAGATTACTGTGAGACCTCTGACTTCCCAGGTGCCTTGCTCCATTCTCCAACCCTACTTGGCTGGCTTATACAGAATGCCATAAAAATTTACATGAGTCCATTTTAAAGTCTTTCATGTCCTGGAAACTCTCACAAAGCTTACAGAGCACTCAGGACTCAAAAGAATGCTGTTCATGTGCATACAGAGATCATTTGGCTTAATTCATCTGATGGAGAAGATTTTGCTTCTTAAAAATGTCACAAGCCTGGAGGATGCTTTTCTCCACCTACAGCTATCAACAATGTTTTGTTTTTCTTTCTATTCCTCAAAATAAAAACTCAACAAGGCCAGTTTAGTTCAGGGACGAGTTTGATTTTTGACTGACTTCACAACCTTCCCAGATTAACCCTATGGACTGCTGTATAACCTTCAGGCCTCTGAGCTGACTTTTCATTCCAAATCAATGTTTCCCAAATAATTATTTACCCATGAAGAGGTCACAAAGGCCCTATGGCAATATTTTCCTCCCCCTTCCATATGCAGAATCATTACTCAAAAGGGCAATGTGCCTCAGGTTTCCAGACTACTCACCAATTATTTTCTTTAAACTGTAGTATGCAAAAGTAGTAACATGTAGCACCAAATCTGGAGAAAGCCTTTCCAACACTTCAGAGGAAACGAATTAATTGAATGCCATCAGTGGAGAACAAAGTGCCCAGGCACTCTGCGTGTATGAAGCTCCTGAACCCCTCCTAAGCTTTTCAGCTAAGCCCAGGCAACAGCAAAGAGCAGTTCTGAAAAGCACATGCAGCAGAACCGTGTAATTTTACCTCTGTATTAATACCCAAGCTTGACTTCAGCATGTCAACAAGGCAGTAATTTCCAGCACAGAGAGCCCTCCATGCTGCACACTGCTGTGCATCCTACATATAGAATGGTGTTCTCATGTACTGCCCCCTAAGAGGGAAAAATGCACACCCAGAGGAAATGAAGCTTCACCTCCTGTGGCTGGAGCTGTGCAGATATCCAAGGTTCCATCAGGCTCCTCCAGCTCAGCGCCATCTTCCCTTGCATTTCTGGAGGATGAGAACATAAGGAAATGCCATTCCTTTTACAGCTAAAGCGTGCTATTACTCCAGCTCCTTCTGAGATATTGGTACTGTTTGTTCTCCTAGCAGCAACTCTGAGGAGCTCAAACAGTCACATATTGCTCAGAGAAAATACAGGAGGAAAACAAGCTGAAATTTTGGTGGAGACCTTAATTATGAACACATAAGGATAAGTACATTTTTTCTTCTTTAAGTCCAGAATGTCCAGCTTTTACAACACGGCAAGAATTTGTAGCCCTTCTCAAGCTATGTCATTGATGCCAGATATTTAGTGCAATGATTTCAGCAGTGAATGTCAAACCTCTTTCAAATATTTTCATGCTTCTTAGCTCCTAAACTGACAAGCTTTAATTTAAGCAGATATAAGTGAAATCTGCCACAGCACATGTTGGTTAAGATATTTAAATTATACAGGCCACAATGAGAAAGACACAGAGCACATGCAATCCTCATTAGAATCAGTGTGGCAGGGGCTCTTCTCATCACAGTTATTTAAACAATAAATTAATTAAAAAACTCCTCAAAAAGCCCAAGCAAAAAACTATTCAAGATGTGTGGGAAAAATGCCACAGTCTCACAATCTGCTCTTCATGGAAAAAATGGCAGTCCTCTCTTTTCATCTTTATTTCTCTTTTCCCTACACAACTGATGTGGAGTATGCAATACAGAACTAAGCAAATGAGGTAACAAAGTGCAAGGATATTAATTCTTGCATCAAACCTTTATGCAAGTTCATATCAATAGATCCCAGCAGTGTAGATAGTGCCAAATTTACCTGGGGAGCTCCTCAAATGCTAAAAGGTTTAGCTGGCCTTTCTGACAGGAGTCCCTATACACCATACCTCCCTCAGCCCATCCTTTAGGGATACAGTCAGATTCATAGGACACACACCATGCCCTTTTTGGTTTACTTTTCTCAGGAAAGCACTACATATCAGCCTGTATTTATCAACATTCTCTCTCCCCAGCAAAGTCGTTTGAACCTGTTGGCACATTTGAAGCCAACTACCAGAGGGCTAGAAGGTAAAAGATGAAATTCTACAACTATTGTGGAAGTAAGAGGGCAGTACAGGAAATAATTTTAGTGCTCTTAACAAAAGAGATCTCTAAGAACTCTTTTATCATATTTTTTAGCCACCAGAGGATCCCCAGACACAAGCACTTTGAGGAGTTTCCCAGGCACTGGCAAACCTTGGAATAGAGATCATACCTTCTTAGACACAGTCACAGGACTCAAAGCCATAGAAAGCAGGCTGCTCGTGTGCCCCTCATTAATTCCAGCCGTCAGACCTGGATTCTAGACCTGCTTTTGCACAGAACTAATTTGTTATTTCCACCTGTCCATTCAAGTCCACGACAGAGGGCTGGATCTGACTGTCAAGGCAGCCTAGACCATTAAACTTCTATCTGTTACACTGGTACCTTTACAATCAGTCCTTCAGACTCCAAAACATCCAACTCATTTCTGAAATCCTTTAAACTTGGGACGATTTGAATAAACAATCCAGACAAACTTGTTCGATTCACTTGGGATACATTTCAGACTCCATAAATAATGTTCACATCTTTATATTATAAATTTAGTGCAGAATTTCAAGCCTCACTTTTTAGATGCCAAATCCTTTTAGTAGAAAGCTTTTTAGATAATAGGATCTTGCCTGTGTTATGCATTCATAAATTTCCTTCAGTGATAGGGGTGGGTTCAAAGATCAATTCAACACTGCTGATTAGTTTCTTAATTAAATTATTGTGTTTAAAAAGGGATAAATAAACACCGGTCACAGTTTAAAGGGAAGCAAAAGTGGGTCACAGAACATGAAAAGGCCGCCCAGCGAAATAAAAACAACAAAATGTTGCATTTTTCTCTCTGGAGAAGCGCTTTCATGGATGGTTAGTGCAATCCTTCTCGCTCCCAAGAGGTGGGCTGGAAATGCTGGGCTGAGCTGTCATGAAGGAAGGGGTCAGTCAGGGGTGTTTTGAAAGGCGGGGGACGAGATTTACAGCAACATAATCAGCTGGCCAGTTCATCATTACACACTCCACATGTCCTAAATTAGGAGAGCATGGAGCGGGTGGATACATTACGCTCTTTCACGAGGAGCAATTGGGGTGAGTTCTTCTCGTTCCAGTTCTCCAAGGCTCCAAAACACATGTCCCAGGAATCTGTTAATCGTCAGCAGGTGATGTTGTTGGCTGTCATACCACAGACAGGCAGAGCCAGTTACAGCTCTTACCAGGCGTTTTCTCCTCTTGTTCTTCAAATTCTCTTTTCCAGGAAGCTGCAAAACAAACCACAAACCATCCAGTAAAGTAGCACAGCACAAAACAAAATTCCAGAGATAAGAGACATGCTGATAATACAGTCCTTGACATTTGTTTGCTGAGTTAAATATCACTCCTTTACTAGATTAATAAATGTATGGCTGCCCTCTCTCGTTCTGTTCACCTATTTAGCCCCTGCCAGTGCAGCATCTGAATGCCCCTCCAGTGAATGTCCCCTCATAGCATCCCCTTCAAAGCAGAAAAATATAGGGATTAACAGACTTCTCTGAGGACAGATGGGAAATATGTGGCAGAGAAAGGCCCCCAGAATTCTGGTTCCACATAACCGCAGCAGAAGAATCTATGTTATAGGGTCCCCTATCCCTCTGGTACATAAAAGGTTGTTACTGATCCCCTCTGTGGCCACCGAGGAGGGAACAAGATTTACATCAAAGACAACTGTATTGAGCACCAGAGGAATCTTTTGACTGCAGAGAAATAAAATACTTGGACAGGAGATTCACATCAACACTGTGACTTGTCCTTCATACAGGATTTTAAGAGGAGAGCTGATAAATAATCCTCAGGAATGAGTCTTTTGAAAGGTGGAATTGCCCTGCTGTGTTCTGTGCTGTGGACATGACAGCCAAGGATATTACCTAGTTTGTTTTGCTGTCTTTAGCTGTGCAGTGCATATCAGAACTTGAGTGGGAGACAAGTAGTGGTGACATTTATTATCCCCACAATAAAACAGGAATGGGTCTAAGTCTACTGTGTCAGAAGATATACACAATTATAGACCTCATCAAGTTATTAAAATAAACCAAGCAGCTACAAAGGACAGGGACAGGGTCTGCAAGTAGAGCATGAAAGAACATCTCTATATAAAGAGACTAGGGCTTTGACATGAACTACAGGTACTATGTAAGGGGTGCTGAAAATTAAAGCAATTTTCAGGATTCCTCTCAGCAGCTCATCAGTCAACAACCCACAAGATGGAAAAGCAAATGAAACTGCTGCATCTGCATGGAAACCAGATATTATGGGTCCAGCCCAACTCCTCTAAGTCAACAGAGAGCTTCCATCTGACTTCAGGAGCTTAGACTTGGCTTACCCCTTACAAAAAGGGACCCAAACGTCATCTTTTATAAGGGGCTGAATTCCTAAGGACTGCCAAGAAGTTTAGCACCCTCCAATGGAGTCTCTTATTACAGCACATTTGCGTGGGATTTCTGAACATCTGGAAGCCTTGTCCTGACCCAAAGTTGTGGACAAAGAGCAACTGCACACATGCAGCAAAGCAGATGCAGCCACAGCACTCACAACTTTCCTTGCTGTGTGCACTCAGCAGCTCACAAGGCATAAGCCCTAAAATGCAGGCATCACCTCTCTGAGCTGGGCTTTCCAGTCAAGAACGTATCTGTGCGTAGCCACAGTTTTGCAATGCACCTTCCTCCCCTTCCTTGTTTGGATGGGGTTTGCCTCTGCCCTCTTTGTAGAGATAAAATAAGCGAAACAGTTGACGTAAAACATGCGTTCTGGATTATTTATGTGTTTTCGAGGGGATTTTTTTTTAAAACTGGATGAAGAAAGAAAAAAAAAATAAATAAAAAGAGGAGAAATACCAAACATACCTGCCTAGCTCTGCAGCAGAAATGGACCTGAGGATCCAGTAGCGAATACAGCCCTGTTCAAAACTCTGGTTTGCAATTTGCAAGGAAAAGACATGTCACATCATGTGTGGGTATGTGAGTGCTCTATGGGTTAAATAAACCTCACCATATGCTGCAGGTGAAAAAAAAAATATCTGTGTCTCTACACAGACACAGAAAACTTTTTTATTTTTTTTTACCTCTCTGTGCCATTTCTAACCATGTGCAGATCTAGAGTTCATAGCAGGATCTGGCACTGAGGAACCTACACGTGCATCTGAATGTGGCCCAGCAGAGATAAATATATTTGTTTGTGTGCTTCTGCTGCATCAGGGGTGGGACATGCAGCTAATCTCTTCTCTTTTGGCTAATTTTGGGTAATTTCCATACCTTTTGATACAAGAGCCTGTAGATGTTCACTAGCCTGTCAAGAATAAAATGAATACAGGGGAATCTTGGAAAGACATCAAGCAGAGAAGAACCTGGATCACAATAATGAGATATCAAGGGTAGAAATAGAACCAAACTTATCTAGGTCGTGGGGTTTATTCTGCCCCTTTCTGTCCACAGCCTCAATGCTTACAAAAAACTCTCCAAAAGTTTTGACATGCAACTTCTATGGCATTGGCTATTGAGGAATTCATGCTGGTTTTGTTAAGTGCTGGGAAAACCAGTCCTTTTGGCATAGAGTTATTACTTTTGCCTCTGGGAAGCAAAGTAAAAATAGATCAGTAACTATAGCTCAAAAGAGAGGTTTATATAGCCCATGTAAATGAAAAATTTGGCCAGACTTCTTTTATTTCCAACTGTTTCATCTTCATACTATCTTTTCAGCTTTACATTAAAAATGGTTCTTATCACAGAAATCAACCTCAAATCCAAGGGTTAGATGTGGAACATCCTCTACCCAGGCCAGCCCTTTCCAACCCCACCGCTGCCCATTACAGAGCTTAAGCTCTGGTTCAGAACCAGCCACAACTTCCAAGCTTCTCTCTTCTAATAAAAACTTAAAGATCTTTCTAAACTTGCTGCCCATAAAGTTATGGGTCTAAAGTTAGTTTCAGTTTAGCAAGGCTTCAGGTAGGTATGTTTCCCCATGTTTTAAATGATGATTGCTAAAGGATGTCCCTCACAGTGCGGGAAGCTGAGAGCGTATCTTTGTCTGCTCTGGAAAACTTGGGTCAATGTCTTGGTTCAGATACCCCTGCTGGCCTTTAAAACACAAAATGTTCTCCTAATGTTATGGGAAAGAAAACCTCAGTAAAGCATTATAGATGGAAGAAACATTTATTTTCCTCCTTCAGTTAGCACCTGGCAGCCTCCTCACCGGTTTCATCCATCCTCACACATAAAGCCCATAGTCCATTGCTGTATTGGAGACTGATCTAGCCTCAGTCCCATCCAACCAGCAATTCCTTTAAGCACCTTGCTGACTTGCTAACTGCAGGAAGAGGGATTATTTTTTGTCATCTTCAGCCTAACAAACACCATTTTTCTCAGTCACTCGAGTCCAAGACCAGACAATGTCTCAGTTCTTCCTCATGGGTTGCAACCTACAGGAACCAAATGTATTCCCTTTTTCTTCAGGGAAAATGCCAGCACCACGAAGACCTTTCCTTCCCAAACTACTCAGGAGTTAGCCCAGTAATCAGCAAGAGCTTTCTACGGAGCCAAGACTGCCATTAGGATTTAACAGTGTACAACACAGGCAGATGTGGCCAAAGAAATCCAGCTGCTGCCAAGCTGGTTGCATTCTGGGTGCAACTGAGTCTCAGGCTGGCCAGCACTCTGAGGTGGTCCTCTCACACCTTTTCCTTAATGTGAGCAGCCCAAGCATGCCAAAGAGGTTAGGGTCTGCCCAGATGTGAGTTCAAACAAAGAAAACTCAGAACAGAAGAAGCACCCATTCCCCACCACTCCTTCCTGGCTGCTGTGTGTTCCCATGCTAAGCTCCCAATCCTTCCCTGAGTCCAGGGGTTTTCAGTGTGATCTGCTCAGCTCCCAGGAGATGCTCTGGGAGGATTTGTGGGGATGCCATGGCCCAGTGCCACACTCAGGAGTTTCTCATGAGCTCTGCTCCGATTTTGGGCATATGTGTTGGGTAGAACAGGATGCCCCACACTGCCCTCTCTAAAAGCTCTTCTGCCCTCCCCATAGCCTTCTGAGGAGGGGCAGTTTCCCCCTCTCTTCAGAATGGAAGCAGGCAGGATAAAACACCTTGCTGCTCACCCACAGCTTTTCTAACAGAACATGCACTAGCTAGAAACAAACAAAATAATTACCTCCCTTCAGAGCAAATTATGCCAGCTTTGCCTGGCATATTTTTCTAGTCTAGAGCCATCCCAAGAATGAAAGCAGTAAGTGGGCACCATCAGGAAGCTGGGGGACAAGTATCAGAACGAGTTCCACCATAAAGCACTTGTGGGGCCACAGATACACACGCAGTGATGAGCACACTTCTCCTGCAGGGAAGGGGACTGAGGGTAGAAGAACAAGCATCAGAGCTCCATCAGCAAAAGCTATGCAGAATGACAGAGTGTTTCCTTATACTGTTCATGGACATATGTCATTCCCACTACATTAAATTACAGAATTTAAGTGAATAGCAGGTCAATTACAGTCAAGCTGCAGATGCCCTGTGAGAAAACAACAGCTTTTGTGACTCTGAGGACATCCCTTAGCTAATTTCTTTTTAAATGTGTATGCATTCAGCTTCAGCATGAGCAATGGCCAGGGTAGGAGAAATTCATCATATCTAACTTCTGGTGATGATCTTTAATGGGAAGCTAGACATCTACCCATCTTTTAGGCCTTAAAACGACTTTCTCCAGAACACTGTTTGCCTGCAGATCATGCAGCTTAATCGGATTTCACCAAAAAGCAGTTGTTCTAATCCTGGGACAGCCTTAGAGAGTGAGACAAGGCCTGGGTGGAGCTGGAAAAAATGACAGCAGGCAGGGGATGGGACGTGGAGGTGACCCAGGGAGGAGAGGCAGTGGGAGCCTCTGTGTAGGACTGAGGTAGCAGCTGGGAGGAGAGAAGAAGGGGTCAGTTTTAGGGGAGAAGAGAAAAGAGAGCACTGATGCTGTTCTCTCCGGTCACTCAATTGCAAATAACAAAAAGGAGCATGGAAAAGGGATATCAGAGGGCAGCCCCTAACTCCTGATTTCTGGCAACCTCAGGACCCTTGTTCTGATGGTTAAAATAATGACCAGCCTGCAGTATAGCAAGAGAGGAGGGTGCCAGCCACCTCCCTTCCAAAGCTGCCCAAATTCCCCCCTGGTTGGGGCCCAAGGGTGCCAGTAAGCCGATTGCTAATCTCTACCACATGCCTTGTCTCAGCAGTCACAGTGGGGTGAGGCACAAGGGTTTTAATTTCTGCTTTACATCCTCCCTGCTAACGCCCAGCACGCCTCTCCCTCCACCACATGGCTTTGCGACCTCTGCTTCTGCTATTTTCCACCTTCTGCTTCCAAAAGTCAGCCTTAGGGCCAGGGAAGGTGGTGAAACACCGCGCGGGAGCGAAACCCAAACATGGCTACTTAAAGCAAATATTATTTTTCAGCTGAAAGACTTTTAATTTTATTTTTTTTCCCCCCAGTTTATTTTTAGAACAATGGTAAAACACACAAATCCTGGAGGCCGCCAGCACTTTCCCGCTGTGCTTGTGACTTAATTTATTTCTTTAATTTGTTAAAACCTCACCAAAAAAAATGTTATTCTTCGGAGACTTTGCCTGCCCAAGTTTTGCATATATTATTTGCTGCACAAGATTAATGAGGTAGCAGAGGCATTTTTTAATGGATTCCCTTGGTTTTCTCTCGCTCTCCATCCAGTGCAGGTCCACGAATCCACTAAGAGCTCTCCCCAGACGGGACACAGGGAAGAAAGCAATGGAAGTAAATCCTTTCCCACAACTCTCCCCTTTCTCCTTCAGCACCCAGAGGTGCCGTGTTGGCACCAGCACGGAGCAGCATCCTCCTGCAGGGCTGAGGGAGCGGACAGAGCTGCACACCCTGGCTTTACAGGAAGGCTGTGCGTGTGACAGCAGCTAATCCCACGCATAGTTCAGGGGTGCCGTCAGCCAGCCCCTCTCTTGGCCCCATCAGGAATCTGCTGACACTCCCAGGGACTCTTGGGGAGCGTTTTGGATCTGGGCTGCAGAAACCTTCCGACAGACCTGCTCCTCTTACGGGAACCCAGCGCTGCCTGAAGCGGAGCAGCAGCACCAGGGGCTTCTAGGGGGATGGCTGAGCATCACATCTGCTTCTCTTCCTTCACCAGGAACAAGCAGGCTATTTGTCAAGGAGATGCACTATGCTTAGAGGTGTCTAAACGCTTTCTCTCCTCTCAGCCCACACACAGCCTCTCTTCCAGCACAGATTTTTGCCTAACAGAAGGTGAAATGGAGAGAGAAAGAGGGAAACAAAAAGTGAGGGTGTGCAGGGAGGGTGGGTGAAGATACTGGGGTCGGGGCAGGGAGAGGTGTGACAAGTTCCCTGTGACAGCTCTAGAGACAGGGTAGGTCTGTGGTAGGGCAAGGGTACATGAGAGCTCCTGTTCAGACTAAGGAGCAAGATTATCCAAGAGGAAGGGTCCCCTGTGTATTTAGCATGTGTTGGAGGCAAGTCTGGCAGGCAGATCTTTCAGAACCAGCCTGCAAGAGGTGCCTCTGCAAACAGGAAGGCTTTTTAAAGCAGGGCAGGTAGAGGGATCAAAAACTCAGCAGGATTTCCCTTCTGAATTTTCACTGTGGGTTTTCTTTTTCTGAATGTGATGACACATGATAAACAATACCACACAGATACAGTAAAGGCACTTAAATAGTGTAATTAAGCCACAAAAAAATCTTGTATACCATATCCTTTATATTATAGCCATCTTCCTTTGTTTTCTTACACAGAAATTAGATCCACCTCATTCACTCAGTTCATGACCAAGGGTTCTGTTTCACTCACATCCCAAGGTAACTTCTGTTGCCTTTCTCTTTAATTTTTTTATTTTTTTTTCCCCAGAAAGGCTTTTTTTCCCTCCTGAACCTTGCAGGCTTTTTGTTCCCATTACAATCTTTGGCACGCAAAGCAGGTGGTATCAGAAAGTGCAAATGCCTCCATGTTCTTTGAATTGCAATAAACTGCTGTATGGTTTTGTTCCATTTAAGTACCCAGCCTTTTGATATCACAGCCAGTCCATTCCACACTTGTGAGTTAACAAGACTATAGGCAGGGAGAGACATGAGAAGGGCCACCCAATTAAAGGGAGAAAATGAAGATCAGAACAGGCTGCTGTGCTGTGCTGTGGTCAGGTACTGAACTGTCCCTGGTGCAATTGCTGATAACAGGCCAGCTAATGCTGCACCTGTCACTGTGCTGTGACCTTCCCCAGTCACCTGGCTCTAGCCTCGTGAGAGCTGACGAACGTTTAAGTTAAAAAGGCTCAGATTCAAAATATTAGGGACCCCTGGAAATCCTCAGACAGCTTCACTGAAACAAGAGGAACAACTTTGAAACGACAAGCCCTGTGGAAAGGATTCTACATAATTTGATACGGACACAGATCACTTTTTTTCCCATTAAACTAGAAGGAACTGAGGACTGAAAGTCCATGCCTATTAGAGGGAACCCACGTTGCATGTAAGCGTGAGGTTACCCAGGGTCCAGGTCAGTCCTTGGAGCTGCTCAGGCACAAGCTGCTCCACACAACATGCAGTGTTCTCCTGATTGTCTATCCAGAAATCACACCATAAGCAGAAGGTCACAAGCAGGACTCTGAAATTAAATATATCATAAGCATCCCAAAATGGGCATGGGTTCCATTGCTCAGGGCATTAGTGTTCCCAAAGTCAATGTTCCTGTTTCTTTACACACTGAGCATGAAGTGAGGGCAGGCAACTCACTGTTGAACAGAAACATAAACCTTCATTAAAACACTATGATGAATATTACCTGCATTTCAGAGACTGCTCACACCTCAAAATTGCTAAGAAAAATAGGACATATCTGATTTTCAAAATAGTAAAAAAAATACTTCAGTGGATTCTCCCTTAGGATTATTAAAAGGGGCGTTGCCTCTTCCTGCAAATGGAGGGAGCTGAGAAGGATTTACCACACATCCTACCAAAATAAAGCTCATGTTAAAAACAGAAAGCATACCACAGGAACTATTTGTTGATTTGTTCTACTGCTTTTGACCAAAAGTCCTGTGAGTTCAGCTGCCACCAGAACATTCAGTGAAGAAGAAGAGGAGGCCTAAAAGACTCACAGTCCAACAGTGCTACCAGACATCCCAGTTTGCAAAGAGGGCAGACCAGTTTACCCCCTGGTGAACTTGGTATTTTCCATGATGACCTGGAAGGAGTCTACCTTAAATAAGATAACCAGGAAAATGCAAATAACTGGAAGGAGAGAACAAGTGTGATTTTGTTACCTAACACATCAAACAGTTTCACAACTAGTCTCTCAAAAACAAAGGAAAAAACCCCATCAAAATGCTGAATTTGGCTTCCACAGTGCAAAGAACAGCTGGAGCATTTCTGCATGACTTAGTTTAATGCAGCAAGATTGGAATTTTTAAGTTCTCAAGGAAAAAAAAAAAAAGTAAGACAGTTGTTTTTCACTTTCTGTTGTCTGTACCAGTTACCACCTGGATCCAAGTATTTGCCACCTAGGATCCAACTACTCAAAAACCCACACAACTAATTAGTATCAAACCAAAGGTCTGTGAATCATCTGTAGTCCAGGAGTGACCTTTTGATGAGAGAAGACCATTCCTTGACTCCCCAAGTCCTACAGCTCAGACTTGCTGCTTCAAAAAACTATTTCCCATGAGAAGCCCCTAATCAGCTCCAAGTCCCACCAGTCTGGCAGTGAGGTGCAGGTAAGACAGAAACACACCCAGGAAAAAGGGAGAGATTTCTTAGGCATTTTTTTAGGCTCAGCAGGTTTTACCAATTTGCCTATTCTGGGGACATTTAGACTCCTTTTCCATTTCTCTGATACTTTCCTGAAACCTGCACGACTCAGGGACAGCTTTTGTGCCACCAGAATCAGCAAGGATGGGCAGGGATCTCATCCCAGCAAGGGACCAGCACAGTTATGAGGCAACAGACAATGTCATAGGAGCTGTGTAACACATCAGCAGGTCTCTATGGGGTCAGAAGAGACCTATTTGCCCCAAATTTGCCTGCAAATTCCACCTTCCTTCCTATGGAGTCCTCTGCCACACGCAGACACGAGCATGGACACAAATTTTGTTGCTGGGTACTATTCCTTCAGGTATAAAATCATGGCACTGCTCACGCCAGCCACTGGCACTTGCTCTTGATCCCACAGGGCTGTTTCACCTACCAGCTCCCAACCTGGCTTCCTGAAGGCAGCAGGGGACAGCTGCTGAAAGCCCATCAATCCAGACAAAGTCAACATGACCTGTGGCCACGGTCCAGCTCTGCCAGGAAGGGCCCAGCAGCGAGGGTGGCTGAGGAAATATTATTGCAGCCTGGAGGTTTTCTCATACAGGATTCTATTTTGGTGCACCACTTTTTGTTGCTTGAGCATACCCCTAGGCATTTTGGGAAGTCCAGATGCAGATAGCACTCAGCTCTAGGTCACAGTGCTTTTATAGATAAAGGTTTCCCCATCCTGATGTGGCTGTAAATACTTGTGAACGCTGCAGGATTACATACCATGTAAGCACCTGCCATAGCCCAGGACGTACAATGTGCCCACCAAAAAGCACAATAAATAAATAACAGTGTTTCTTGCCAATCCAAACACACCCTTTCCCCTTGCTAATGGAGCAAGAGAAGGCTAACCCACAGAACTGCAGCGTTTTGGAACTTCATTTAACAGCAGCAGGACAAAAGTCTCACTGCTACGAAGCGCTGCAGAAACACGGGGAGCACAATTCAGTCACCAGCACGCCAGCAGTGGTTACACACAAGGAAATGCTTGTTTGATCCACTGGCTAATGTATAAATCAACTTTTTCCAAAACTGCTTCATAATACCCAGAAATGACCCAGCTTGAGGTGAGCTATTTGAGGTGATCACTGTGGGTTTTTTCCAGGCAAGGCAGTCATTTGAGTAACCAAAGATATCTCCTCTGTCCACAGACTGCAGAGTTTGCACCAGGAAGAGGGCTGCAATGAAAATAAATTCGCCCATCTTACTTGATCCATGTTTATTATTTTTGCTTGGAAAAAAAAAAGAATGAAACTCTGACTCAGTCAATGGGAAATCCTCAAGGACTTGGATAAAGTTGTCATGTGTATCCACTTGCCCTAACCTTTGTTTGGCCTTTTGTCTAACTACAAGGGGCATATCAGTTAAATATCTGATGTCTTCTCTCTGGGAAACTCAGAGAGTTAATAAGTTATTTCAAACTGTGATAATTTTGATGCATGGAAAAAAAAATAACTTGGCTTTCCTCAGATAGTACAGCTGGGTAAGGACAGAATTTCCCGGCACTGTTTAAGTCTGGGTGGGGTGGGAAAAAGAAAAAAAAAACGAGAAACAAACCAAGTTTCTAAAGAAGAGGGGAAAAAAATCCCAACAACAACCAACCAGAAATCCTGCCAGGAGTTCAAGAAATCTTTTCTTCCGTGTTTCGCTTATGGAGATCAAAAAAATCCAAATTAAATATGATTCCCCTTGCAAAATGCTGATGACTTTACTCAAACTAGGGCAGCTAAGGTGCTGAGAAGTCACGAAGCTCAGCTGCAGCCCTTCAGATAATTCAAACAAGCAAGTAGCTTAAGTGATAGGTCTCGTGTCTGCAGGATCAGCACAGCAGTTCTGATCCTTAAGGAGGAACCAGCCCTTGGGTATGCCTATAGCCCAAACCAGTTATGCCCAAATCCTCTGGGCACCTCCACAGTGTGAGCAGAAAACAGCAACTGCAGAGCAGATCATCTGCTCACAGCAAAGCCACTGCCATTTTCAGGGAGATGTCAGCCCTGCAGCAGAGGAACACACAGGGGATTTATTGCTGCCATCTTTTCCAACCTGTTGCACTGCAGAGGGAAATGGCATTAGCCATCGTGTAAATGGGGTGGTTCCTATTTCCCCAGGGTCAGGGTATGGGACTGTGCTTATGGCTATGCTTAGCCTATAGCCATGCCCTCAAACCAAATCTACAATTTCATTGCACTAAATCTCTTATTTTTCACCTGAGCACCTCAGAAAGAACCAGCACTTGCTTTTGAAGCCCAGCAAAGTGCAATATCACACTGCATGTCCCCTCTTACAAAAAGAGAAGCAGTGGACAAACAAATTAAATTAACAGAGGGTGCATGGCAGCAGTCAAACCCACTTTCTGAGTCTCATTCATGAAATGATTAGTCTTCCCTCCTCTCACTTTCCCCATGGCTTCCCTAAGCAACAAGATTTTTCTCTCTAGGGTTTTTAAAAGACAAAAGTATCACTTGATATGTGCAGGAACAAATTCAGGGCCATGCCTGCATACAATGTGTGTTTATGAATATTTGATCCCCATATTGATTTTACCAGTATCAGTTACTCCCCTGACTGGCTTCCTGTGGCCAAGTAAGAGTAAATAAATTTTTAAGAGAAGTCTGAAATTAGGAAATATATCATGCAGATGTATGCAAACCAGTACTTCCCCCACACCCCCAGGTCTGGCAGGCAGATCTTTCAGAACCAGCTTGCAGAAGGTGGCTCTGCAAACTGTAAGGCTTTTTAAAGCAGAGCACAGGTACAGGGATGATTTCCATACCAACAAAATAATGCCAACTCCATTAAAAAACCTGTTTATTGCAGTGATTGCCAGACACATGAAGTCAGGAGAGACCATTGGGATCCCACCCAATGCAAAACACAGCCCAGGGCATTCCATCCATTCATTTCTGCAGCTTCTTGCACCTCCCACTTCATTAAGTCCCTAACGTTTGACTTAACCTCAAACCTGTATTCCAGAATTAAAATCAGCTTAAAAGTCACAGACTCCAGGGCCATGTCAACACTGCCTTGTGTAACACAGACCTGGGGGCAGGCCACTAAAACATGACTGTGCAGCCTTATTGTTGAGAACCTGCTGCTCAGCCTCCCCCATATCCCATAGGGCTTCCTGTCGTGCAGTAGGAACCTTTCCAGGAAAGAACCTGGCCAAGTTTCCCGCCAGGAAACATTTCCTCAGGTTTGACAGGACAGGCACTGGTGGATTCAAGTCAATGTGTGTATCTCGAGAAATGCCCTATCCTGAACCCAGCCTTTTCGTAGTGCAAGGGTAAGTTTCTCTCCTACCATATCATAAAGCTGATCTCAAACTAGTGTTCACTTTGGATGTGAGATGAGAAGGAGAATGACCCCAAACTTGGAACCACACTCAAAAGGCAGCCCAGCAAGAAAATCCACGATCACTCCTTTGATCATCTTCCCATTATTCTGAAGCGCTCCCATCAAAAGGCAAATGCATGAAATCCCTGAGAGCAATTCTGCAGGTTCAAGAAGTGATGAGTATAATGTTTTTTGGGGGCAAAGGGGTGCAATTACGCAGTGCAGCGCTATTAAAATCAGCCATATAAACTGATCACTCCTCTAAATCATCACGCTGTTTGGCCCTCTTGCTCTGGCGAGTTTGTGCTTTGTGCTCCACTCCGCAGCTGCCTTGCACCTCCTACTCCTGCTTCTTTACTGTCTTCATGTAAATCAAAAATCCATCAAACCTCTCTTCGCCAGTAATAAATCAATCACTTGGATTACTCCACTATAAAACCATGACCTTGTGGCTGCAAAGGCAGAGTAACTTCGTGTGAGCACCTGGATGACAGCAAGCAAAAGAAAAAGGGAGTATTTTAATGTGTATTTGCTAAAGTTCACAGAGGGTCTTTTGGGCACATCTGATCTCTCCAGAAGGGCTTAGTGTACTAGTAGAAATTCTCATTTCTTGATTACCAGTCACCCTCACAAAAAAACAAGCATTCCTGTCCTATTCCTATTTTCTCTGATTGTATGCTATATTCATAGTTGTTTGGTTTTTTTTTTTCCCCTGAATACAGATGAGTACGATTGTCAGAGGCAGACTAGAAATGTTGGGGCACACACAATGCATTCTTGGTTTCTTCTTAAGATCAGACCACATCACCAGTTAAAAAAAAAATAAATAAAAGAAAATAAAAAAAAAAGGAAAAAAGAACACTCAGCCTCCATCTACCTGTTTCCAAGCCAAGATAAGGAAATACCTCCAACTTTGCAAAAAAGCCTCGTATTACCTCCCCTCAGAGCCAGGAGAATCCATCCCATCGTTCCCCTTGCTAGTGCTGCATCACTGCATCACTGCATTCCTCCAGCGCTCCCGAATTTGTTCAGAGCTTGTTGTTGTTGTTGTTATTGTAAAAGCTAAGCGTTACACAAGACAGGGAGCTTGACAGCTTTCCCACAATCCTCAGCATGTGGGAATAGCAAGTACCAAAGTGTTAACACCTGCCAACTGGTGGTTAGGTGTACACGTCTCTGTTAACAACAAACACTGCTGCTAGCAGTCATCAGAGCAAAGCAGCAAATCTGTTCCCTTCTCCAGCGTGCAAAACACCGAACAATAACAACAACAACAACAAAAAGGCACCTAATTGCTTGATTAAGATGTATCAGTGTTGGAAACTGCTGATCTAGAACATTGAATCCCTGACATTTGCTTCACTCTTGATTAAACAGAAATGCTTAAAACCAGCTATTTCGCAGGCAAAACCCCACAGCACCGTGTGCCACGCAGGGAATTGTGGCAGTGAAACTTTTCACAAAGAAACAAACTCGGAACCACCTCCTCTCTGCTGCTTCACGAAAGCAGCAGGTGCTGAGACCCTCTGGCTTTTATGAAGAAGGGATGGAAGAGCACTATTAGGAGTCAGGTAACTCCTTGGTTCTCTTATCCCCTTGTGGAACTTCCAGGGAAACCTGGTGAAAAAAGTCCAGCTCCTGCTCTGAAAAATGCCACTGACAGGGAAGTCGGGACTGTTTCTTTATGGACAGGGGGATTGGCTGTGTACTTTTAAAAATCCCGTTTTCAGGTGGTGATTTCCTAGGCAGCTTTGTGAGCCAGGTGGCACTGATTTATCATCACCGATTTGCATGTGACTAACGTCTTAGACCTGAGGCTAAAAGCCTGCTTACTCTAGATTTGCCCTCAATAGCCAGTTTGCAGGGTTTATTGCTCTTTTCCCGGAACAAAATGCAGGGGAGAAGTGAGTCACTTGTCTCAAGTAAACCTGAGATTGTTAAATCAAAAGAAGGCAAACTTCATTAATCTAGCAGTCCTCACAAAAGTCCACTGCTGCCCAAATCTGCCTGAGTGCACACACAGAAACTCCAGCTCAGCCAGAGAGGGACATTAATCCTGCTTTCTATCCGCCTGTATTTCTTCAGTCAGTGCTATCAGGAAAACAAATTATCCCATTCTTGAGCAAGCGTGGGGGGTATTTCGCATTTATATCTTTTCCCTAACCGTGTTATCTGAAATATTTCAGGCAACTATGATTGTACCTGGTTAATCACAGGGTGGCCAGGACGACAGATAATTTTAACCTGCATCAGTTCCTGAATTTAGGTCACATGGGATGAGGAAGGTGAGTGGAAGGCATTGGTAACCTCTTTTGGTGGCTCTACCAATTTATGCCAGCATTAATGTTGCATGAAACAAAGACTTCCAACAGTCTGCACCTTGAAACAGAGGACATATGATTCTCCTTATTTCATGAAACATCAAGTAGTCGAAAGTCCTACAAGTAGTAGATGATTAGTAGTAATAAATTGTCTTACAAAGGCTCTCAGAACACTGTTCTGGCTCTAAGCGACATCATTTACCAAATTGCTATGGTGAAGGCTCAAATAATATTTGATTCAAAGCTCCCTGCAGATGGTTCTATGGATAGAAAACGGACAAACAACTATTTAGTTGGCTAAAAGTGGCTTTCTCCACCATGAATGGGTGAATAAGGTAATATACTTGCCTGCCAACATGAATATTGACCGATTTACTGAGCTAGATATTTCCAAATACCAGTTGGAAAACTTCTTTGGTATAGGAGGTTTAGGATCACCTGCACCAGAACAGTATTAGAGGAAAATTTCCACATTTTGTGTGACTGTTCAAGCCCCTTAGCAGCTGAATTTAGAACCTCAGTCACATGGTTTCTGTGACTCAGCCATTTGTTAGTCATCCTCTGCCCATTATATCTTAGGAAAGTTACAGATACCCATAATTAGAAGGGCAATCCCCCTCCTTCTGTCTCTTTTCTGCCTGTTCTCTAGATATCATGTCCTCTCACTCCCTTACTTAGCAGAGGTTGCGTGCTATTTATTCCCACTCCCTTCCCAACAAGATTTATTTTCTTATAGTCTCACCCCTTTTACGCCCTTACAACAGTCTCTAGATCATACCCCATGTGCAGAACGCTCCAAATTAAGTGCTGCTCTTGCACTGCTCTTTAACCCTCCCTTTTCTGAACCCGGCTGCTTGCCCAGGTCCTCATCTCTCTCTTGCACTGGCTTTTATTGCCAGTTGCCTCCTTGGCAGGCCTTTTTCCATTCAGTGCCATTCTTGGACAGTCTGGGAGGATAACATCAGAGAACGTGGTTGGTTCTGTCCCAACCTCCCCTGGACTTGTTTCTCTGATTTGTCTGGG
>JAWWEW010000078.1:59361294-59505420 GCA_035583185.1 Anabacerthia variegaticeps | reverse complement strand
AACCAAAAAACCAAACAAAGCTGAAACCAAACAGAGAAAAACAAAACAAAAAGCCCCAACAATCAAAACAAACCACACACACACACACACCCCCGCCCCCAGATTTCCAATATACTGTTCTCTTCCTCCTTACCAGGGTTTTCTCTGCTTTCTGCACCAGCATTCAGGATCACATGAAGAGGATTTGCCTTCCCACAGGTCCAGCAGATCTTAGTGTGCATGCTATACACGTGGTGGGGTAACGGAGAAAACCCCATATAATTATCAGGCAAGAAATAGGGTCACATAAATAGAAAACATCCCCAGAGTGCCAGGGAGCTTTCCTTTTGAACCCTTATGTGTTCAAGAGGTCACATTTCCTCTCAAAGGAGATATCTTTCTATTTCCAAGCAAGCAGAATGAGTCCACTTGAAAAAAAAAAAACCCCAAAACAAACTGCCCTTCCAATGGCATCTTTATGATAAAGTGTGAGCAGCTCACTATAAAAACTGGGACCTTACTACTGGTTTCTGATCCCAAAAGTTTCTTTATTCCTTACTGTGTCAGTGTGTCTAATAAAAGATTTCACTTCTCCCTGTGAACCTTGTGTCTCTCATATCCTCAGACCATCTTGGCTAGAACAACCCTGCTGCATTAAAAAAGACTCACAGCCTTAAAACTTGACAGACGTTTCTTTTTAACACCTTTTTATACAAAAGCACTAACAGCAGGTAGTAAACTAACACTGGTGCACAGCATGGTATAGGAAGGAAGTGCTATAAACCCCATCACAATTATTTCAGTGAAAGACAAGGTCATCATTAGTGCCGTATTGATCAACCTCCCCCTCCCATCTCCACTGTTTGAAAATTCACCCAACATTATTATTGCTGTTCCAGACAGTATTATTATAACAGACCTGCATTATACAATAAGAGGCTTTGGTATAATTGACATCTGAAGCACCAGGGAGCTTGAATGTTTGCTACTGGTTAGAATGCAGTCTCCAGAGGGAGACTTTCTTCCTCACAAAAGGGGCTATCACATAGTCAGTGCAGTGTGTAAATCAAATCCTCAGTGACTGCTGGTTTTTCATTACTTCTCTGTGACCTGGAACCAGATCTTTACAACGCTGTGCAGCTGATTATCCACCTCTGGAACCCACAACAACACACTGCTGGGATGAACCAATACCTACAAACAGGCTAAGTCAAATGACCTACCTGGGTTAAAACAACGGGAATTTGTTTATTTTTGAGCCTAGTTAAACAGAAAATTGGAAATATAATCCCACTGTTTGGTGTTGTGGAAAATCTCTGGCTTCCATGCATAGCTGGATGGGAGCCAGGCACAGGAAGCACAGGTAGTTTTAAAGCATCCATTCCCCCCACCTGCAACCAAATTAAGCTTTTGCCAGAGGTGGTCATTAAAAGATGCACATGTTGCACATTAAAGGCCACGTTGAAATCAAAGACAGCCATTTACATAGGGCTTCTGATAGCGTGGAAGCCCAGACATGCCTGGGACCTCCACCTGGCAGGAGGCTGAGCACAGGAGCTAATGCAGGCAAGCACACATGCAGTCCTGCCGTCTCCAACCAGCAGCTGTGCAACCACCAAAGCACACAAGCAGCATCAAACCCCAACTTTTAATGTCTGTCCAGGCCAGCTCCAGCCAGTGCTAATGATTTATAAGGGGGAATTGAGCCCACAGCACTGTACTCTACATTTGCCACAATGTAGGGAAATTCTCTGGCATGCCCCAAAGTCAACATAATTCACCAAGTTCATGCCTCACATGAGCTGGCCCGAGGAGGAATTCCACCCACACACCATTTGCATGGATTCACAAGCCCAAAGGCCTCCAGATCCCTCATTTAAATAGTGACTCCCTGGGTAACTTTCAGCTCCCCACTGTGCCCATACCAGCTGTGTGGGGCACAGCCAAAGGAGTGATATGTGGCTTCAGTCCCCGCTGCTGCCATGGCTTCAAGGGAACACTACAAGCTGGCACAGGTCACAACCAAGTATTCTTAAGCCAGGACCTCAGAGCTCTGCCAATACCAGAGCCCAGGAGAAGGAAGAAGAGGGCAAAGGGGAAGGCTGAGCAAACAGCTGCAGCTGTCTTAGGGTAGCCAACCCTCAGATGCAGTGAAGGGTGGCTTTGCTTGGCACACACGAGGGAGCGTGAGGTCTGTCACCCTCACATGAGCCAACCCCAGCAAGGTACATTCATGAGTTCATGAAGGAGACGGAAAGATCATATTATTGTTTCCAGAGCCTGCTACCCTCCCTAAAAAGTTTACCTTCCCCCTTTCTTCAATTAGGTAGAAGCCAAACAATTCTGCAGCACAAACCAGTGCCTGCTCCCCCAAGCCAAACCAGATTCCAAACCTGATACCATGCTAGGGGGCTTGTCGCTGCTTGGCTTTGATTTTCTGCGCTGGTGTGGGTGGGGAAGCTGGAGGAGAAACTCCTTGACCTGGTATAGAATGTGTATCCTCACAGTCAACCCTGGTGCTTTGTGAGTAGTGAGCCCAGGAAAGGCAGGAGAGGCTGTTTGCCATCCTGCTAGGGATAGATATTTCTGGTCAAACAAGCAGAGAAGCAAGAAGTGCTGGAATAGCGGGGAAACAGGATAACTTTGCTGCTTACATGGAAGAAGAGCACATGGATCTAATTCTACCCACAAGCCAACAGTGAAATAGCTAGTCCTGCATTAAACAAAACAAAAAAAAAAAGGAAAGGTGACTAATAAGGTGACTAATGGAGATGACTTAGGAGGAGGTGAGAGACCAAAAGCTCTGGCTGCTGCAAGGAAGGCACCAGGCTCTGCTTTGCCAGTCACTGCCGATCCCCTCAGCTCCCTCTGCCAACAGTGGAAGACACAGGCACAGGCTGAGCTGAGCAGATGATCCAGCAGCCCCCACACGCTCAGGCAGCAGTGCCAACATTTGTTTTCAATATTCAGGAAAACCAAGCAAATAAGCCTTAGCATTTAGTACTGAAACAAAGCAACAGAAGTCATGGCCCTCAAACCTCAGTGGTGCTTCTCCTGCAATTATTTCAAAAAAAGACCCATCTTATTCTCATATATGTGTACTCAGCAGGGGGAGGTGAACTTATCTGCTGCCTGTGATGTCGGCTCGAGAGCTCTGCTTAAGACATCACCATAATTCTTGTCTTTCTTTTTTGCTAATGGTTGCATACCTTTGATTAAAACCTGCATGGTGCATTAAAGGCTAAAACAGATGATGAATGCCATGTAGTACTTTGCGTTAGATCAGGGTTGATTAGAATTTTTGATGATCCAGCAGCTAGAAGAGGAAACTGCATGAGCAGTGAAAATATTCAGCTGCTACTGTTGTAGGAGGCAATGGCTTTTGTTTGACACGAGATACAAAACAGTAACTAAATGGACAATGTACTCTCTTGGTCAATGAATGGCCTTACAGCACAATAGAGCTCTGTAAAGAAAAGCTTGTGAATTAATCAGTCCAAATATTTGTAAGACTTCTTGCTTGTTTTCAAGTGGGCAACCCTTCCCCACCCCAACAGTTTTGGAGCTGGATGCTAGTTAGTTTATTTTTCATCACTGCAAATGTATCAGTCAAGTATTTAAAACAAACAAGGTAACAACAAAACCATGTAGTAAAAGTTAAAGATGCTGACCCAAGTGCATATCACATCAGCATCCAGACAGATATCTTTAGTAATCTCTGCCAACACACCAGTTTAGCAAAACACTGTTGCTGCCCTGGGTGAAAAGATTTAGTTAAACAGGACAGACCAGTTGCAGAGGAGGAAGCTGCCTGACTAAACACAATGTTGGCAGAAAACTGGCAGTATGAGCAAACCAAATGTGCATTGGAGGGATGTTCACTTTCTAAGGTCATCCAAAAGTTGACAGAAGAATGTATAGAACAAGTGTATTGAAGAGGAACAGAAGGAAAGAGACAGAGATGATTGAGGAGACATGGAAGAGAAAAATTTTTAAGAAAACAAACTCATTATGTGGTGCTGTCTCTGAACAAGGAAAGTGGATTTTATTTTCTCTTTGGTGGTCTTATTACCTTAAAGAACATCAGGACTATTGTTTTTATAGGTAACTTTTAAAGATCTCTTCCTCCAATTTTTAAAGATAGACACTTGATGCCACTGATCTGCAAGGTGGGGCACAAGTTATTAGCTTGCTATTTATAAATATGTTGCTAAATATCATCAATTACCTTTACAACCCAATTGAGTTTCAGGAACTATCTCAGCCTTTCCAGAGCAGTACAGTGATGCCACAATGGTTCCTATGCCAGGCACTGCCCTACAGACACAGTTCTAAACCAGATCATGGCACTCAGATCAATGCATGGCCAAGGTTACAGAGCTGAAGGGAGGTTAAATCCAAGACCTCCCTACTTCCACTACAGTTTTAGAGCTGAGTCAGACGCAGCAACACATCATTTTGAAGTATCAGTCTCTTCAGGTTCCCAGGCCATTCTAGTGTTCAAGTTCCAGCTGCCTTTCAAATCAGTTATATGTATGCAAACATGCAAAAAACCAACAAATATCCTCTTAGATTTAAGAAGGGAGAGCTGGATGGAGGGCATACTTTGAGAAGCCCAGAAGTAGTAAAGGAAAGCCACAAAGGCCACAGAAATGAAAACACTTCTATCAGTATCACATATAAAGCCACTTCCACAACAGCAAGAGAACTGCAACTTGCTCTTGCTCCAGGCTTCAAAGATTTGGAGCCTCCTGGGCAAATGCTCTGCTCACCACATGGACAGCTACAAATCCTTTCTCAGGCAAGCTCTTTTTGGAAACCCACACAGAGGATACTGACCAGACAGCAATTTCTCTCTCCTGCATGTACTTGACTGATCTTAGAGCCTTGCATCGATGATTCTCTCCGAGGCAAGAAAGTTTCCTTGTGCTTTCTGTCCATGAAGACATGAGTGCACAAAGCAAAAGGAAGCCATACAAGGCCTACTTAACTTAAACAATCACTTAGCAGATTACAGAATGGGAGATCTCCCACCAGAGTGCACCATTACTGCTATCCAGATGTGCCTTTCCTAAAGCAGGCTGCTGCAACCAGAGAAAACGAAAAAGAAAGAAAACCAAACCACAAACAAAAACAAACCACAGCTGCATTTCTAGCTTCAAAGCATGCCTAGTGCTATCTCCAAACATTTATCTTATTCCAATTTTTGCTACCCACAACTCCTTTGCAGCAGATTATGCATTTGAGATGTGTACGGGAAAAAGAAGTCATCCAAGAAAGAGGGTGAAACAACGGCAAAGCACATCACAGACATCACTGACAGCTTCAAACAAAACCAGTACGACAGCCCAAAGAAGTAACTAAATAATCTCTTCTCTTATGGAGATAATGGGTTTTGATTCCCAAAAACTGTATCAAATTTGGTGTGTATTTGCACTGTGTTGTGGTAAAGTGCTCTTTCCCCTTAACGTTTGAAGGGGGACATACTCCAAAGGCACACTAGCTAGATTACATGGACACATTATAAGTTCCACAATCTTGAGAGCATCCTACTTTGATCTCAGAAGTTGATTGCTGGAATCCCACAGAGCAGAGAGATAGCACAGGAGGGTCTTTTCACTGATATATACATAAGGGAAAATTTACAACATTTCTGTGAAATTGCTTTGGTTTAGAATTTTCTCAAGTGTTTCATTCCCCTATAAATAGAAAACAGAATCTCATGACAAAGATGCAGTTGACACAGTGTGCAATTTATCATCTGTGAGCACATTTCAGAGTGCTTGTCTCAAAGCTGACGTGCTGTGTGGACTGTGGAATATGACTATATTAATATATTCCATGACAAATGCAAGCCAAAGTAGCTGAGATGCAAACAACCCACAAGGAAAATTCTCCATTGCCTCTCCTGATCTGGACTTCTTTTTGATAACAGATAACCTTGTGGAGACAAAACTCTTCCAGCATAAATGGAAAAAGCATTGCTTCTCTGGCTCACTTGCTACCAGGCTTTTGCCATTGCTTGTAAAGACCTATTCCCGGAAGCACACTTAAATAGATTTGACTTCTTTCCCACCTATAAAAATACCACAGACATGCAAATGATCCATAATATATGTGTTCAGTAGACAGCGACTGAAGTCAACGAACCAACATAAATAAAAACTACAGTATCTCATTCCAAGATTGTCACTCCTTTTCACAGTGTTTGTCTCCTCAGAAACACCTCTTGCAAGAATGAAAAACTAATGTTTATGGTAGGATGCTCGTATTCTCCCACATCTCAGACAGCAGACCATGGGTGTAAGTATAGATGTACTCTGCTAGTACCAGCACAAGTGAAAGAAGAAGCTGCACTCCCCTGCTAAAACCCAGTGGAACATCTCAAGGGTTGTAAGTGGTTTGAGGCTGCAGCACCTGGGAGGCAAAGTGCCCCACCTCAGAGTGCAGATGGGGACTCTTACAGAGCAGGGTTCTGGATTCAGCCCACTGTACAGTACTGAACACACCTGGTTATCACTGAGAATGATTTTATTGTTTCCTTGTGCTCCAAGAGGCAGACTACGTGCTGCAAGGGCAAACTTGTGACTTTACCACAGTGAGGGTCAAGCAGTTTAAAGGTTTCCCTGTCCTTCCAAGCCACTGTCCAACTCTTTTTGCACAGGTCTGGCTCCAGCAGAAGTCTCTGGGCTTGCACAGAGACAACTGGTAGCTGACCTTGGCCCATTGGTTTTCATTTACAACTTTGACAATAAACTAAAGCACCAGCAGACAACAGTCCTTAAAAAACAAGGCCCCGACCGATATTTACCTGATTCCTCTCCGTTTCCTGTAGCACCTACTTCTCTTACACAAGCAGTCACAGACTCCTGCAACTGGCAGCAGCAACAGCCTCAAATTCGGTGGACACGCCAACAGAGGGCAATGAAACACACAGACTGTGTCAGCATCTTACAGATGGAGCTTTTTGGCCCCGAGTCTGGGAGGTGAAAGCCCCTGGGACAGCCATAAACACACTCAGCAGCTGCCATGAAGAGACCTGGATCCACTTTAAGAGCACATCCAGTCTGTGCTCCTACCCAATATTACCAGAGCATCAGGCTGTAACTTCTCTTCTTGTACTGGTCAAGCTTTGCAAAGGGAACAGCCTCCAGAGATGTAACACAATAATTTACTGGTGACCTTACACTGCTACCTGAGTAGGACCTGTGAGTAGCTGGCTCCTAACTCTCAGCTCTGGATTACACCTGAACAAGTTCAGGTACTGTCAGATACTCAAACCAGGGTTTCTATATTCAAGTATCAACAAAGTCTTCCCTGTTTTCCTTGCCACTGATCTGGGGTCTGATCAGGCAAGCTATTAAATCCACAGGAATCAAAGTGATTTCACAACTTGACAAAATCAGCATCTTAATCGCATCAAAAATATTTCATTAATACAAAGCCAAGGAATGAAGGCAAACACTTACCATAAGTAATTGGAGCTTTAAAAAGCATGTATGCTGTCTGCCAGACAGTACCAACCAGAGTAATTTTGTCTTCCAGGCATGAGTCAGAAGGTTAGATTAAACTTTCAACACTATGGTACTGGCATTAGCGATTGATATCTCAAAGACTGATGCTGTTGTGGATGGAATTTGCATTCTTACCAATGAAGGAGATCAACTCCAACAGGTACAAAAATCAGTGTTCATAAAGGCCTAAGAAAATAAAGAGTTCAAAAAGTCTGAAAGTGCTTTGGTCTTAACAGAGCAGCCTGAGTAAGTCTTCTGTAAAAAGAAGGAAAGTAGCTGGTGCATGTAAAAGATTAAGAGATTTTAAAAGTAGGGTGGGAGGGGAAGGAGAGAAGAAGTAAGACTGGGATTTGGAACAAGATTCTATAAATGTTGTTTTAACTATTAATTGAAGAGTAAACAGCCCATTAAATTCTTATGGAATATGTCTGTGAAAAACATTAGCACAAGTCAGATCTGCCCCATGTGGATGTTGTTTATGAAGCAGCCTCCTTGGAAGTGTTCCTCAGACTTTTGACTAATGAACTTTCTCTAGGTTGTAGGTTTGAACAGGGAGTTCCTATTGTTCCCATCTGCCTTGGGCTTGTACAGTCTCTTGGAGGCTTAATACAGAGACATTTAGTAGAAAGAAGGGTTTATTGAGTGGCAAAGGCACATTCTAGGAGAAGGCACTAGAAAGTAAAAAAAAAAAGAAAAACATTGCACAACCAACTCCTGGTTTCTACAGAAATGAAACCATTGCAGAAGAAGAACACTTTAAAAAAAGCACATACATTTTTCATGAAGTGGGCCTAAAGCACTTATTTATATTTCATCTCTGTATGACACGGGTTTGCTCATCTAATTCCATTCAGAACATTACAATTTTTGTTTCCAATGTCTCTGTGCTGAAATTTATTCTCTTAAGTGCCCTGGAGCTGCTGGTATTGTGAGTGTTATCTAAATGACTCATTCAAATTTTTAAGGACAACTCAGCTTAGAAATACAGTATTCTGTTTTTCAGTTATTTTTATTTGAAACTTTTTTGTTTGGTGTGCAAAGAAGAAAGATGCAGAACAACAGATAGCACTTGACTGGAATCAGATGATTGCTGTTGTTTTCTACTTTACAGCATGAAGCCAGACATGTGCAAGTGGCAGCTTCTCCTGATATGCACAGGGTGAACCTTGATTGCTTAGGGTGTTCCTGCAAAGGCATTTCACAAAAAACCCCAACCTGTATCTCTCTCTTTGATCACAAAGTGAAAGACAACCATCAAACACTGCTGCTTATATGATGGCTGGGTTTGTGGTGCTGCTGCATATTTTACAAACAGCAGAACTCCAACTTAATATTTCATGCACACGTTGTCTTTGCACACCTGTATGTACCTGTATGGTGAAATCCCAGCTGCAGTGAAACAGGAGTTTTCTTAAAATGCATATTATACCATGAGATCATGCACATAAACATACACAAATACTTGCCCACATACAGAGCGGGTCACTTGCTGTGTCACATATATCACAGGGCCCCCAAGGCTGCAAAGTCTCTCTTGTAAAGGCAGGCTTTGTTATTTGTCTGACGTAGACAGACCTAAAGGCTAAATTGTATGGTCTTTGAATAAGGATTCAAACTCGGGAATACCTCACTGACACGGAAAAAGTCACTGTAGAAATGATACTCCTTTAGTACCTGCACACAGCGAGACAGGAGCTCACTGGCTATTGGGCTACTTTAACTACCAGAACACCACTTAAAATGTTACCTTCACTTTTACACCTGGAGCTTCCATACAGAGCCAGAAAACTAATTGAAGGGGATATCCTTTCAGGCAATACAGATACTCAGTTGAGATCAGTCTATAAAACTGCAATGTTTTTACCCATAGAAATGCACAATTTGAACTGTATTTGTTGACTGTTGTCTGAAATTGAACTAAGCTGGACTGCAGTTCCATAGAGAGTAAGCTTTTCTCAGGCTGTCAGAACAAGAGTTCTGAGGGAATCAGGTCATTTTTCAGAACAGAAAAGAGCACTTTCCTGAATAACCATCCCAGCCCTAACCAATCAGTATCATTCCCTAAAAGTTAAGGCTACCAGATGCACCTACTGTGTATTCACAGACTACTAATTTTAACCAAAACATCCTAGTGGATGCTCAAAGACTTTCATGAGGGAAAAGCATTTCTGTGCTTAGTAAACTACCTGCTTAAGACAAAGGGTTGGCAAGAGCTGAGGAAGCCCTGCAATGGCAAGGAGTTAACCATGTGAGATGCACACAAATGATCCCAGCAGACGAACCACACCTCGTGCCATGTGAGGTGAAAGATCCACAGAGCCTGCCAACCTGACCCAGGGAAAATTCCCTCCCAAACCAACTAAGGCAATCCATAATCACTGTCTATGCCACCTACAAAGAGATCTCCTGCTCTGGCCAATCTCTAGTGCTGCAGGGGAAAGAAGTTAATAACAATGAGAACAATAATACAGAAACCTTGGTTTGCTGTGCAAGGGAGGGCATGTAAAGAAACCTGCCCTGATCTGTGATCGGGTCTGTAATTTTCCTAATGTGGAGTTGCTGGCTATAAGCTTTTGAGCTGGATGCTTTTCCATAAAGGAAAGGGATGAGAAAGGCTGGCTATCCAGACCAGGCTTGAACTCTCACATTCAACAGACTCACAGCCAGAAAGCAGCTTCTTATTTCAAGTCTGAATTAGCTGAACTTCACCTTCTGCCAGCCAGGTGGAAAAGCCTCTGCTGTCAGGTGTCTTCTTCACATTGACCTCTCACCCTGCTCTTGAATTATCTGAATACTTTGAATTCTTGAAGCCTCTCAGCCTGATGTTTGTTTTCCAGGCTTTAACTCACATTATAGCCCGGCTTAGATGCAACGGGACACATCACCTGATGAGGGAGCTTACAATATACATAACTGACTGTACCACTGATTAAGATTTGCCTGGCCCACTCTCTCAGTGTATGGGGTACAAACTGCTGTAAAAGTACCTGAAAGAGCTGAATGAATTACAGCAGAGGATACCTCCTGTAGAGACTGTCACAACTGGAAGCAGAGAAAGATCATTGACTGAGTATTTTAGGCAGTGGGTAAGCCATAAAGCTGAAGAATTCTTCTTTGCTTGTACAGGGGGAAAAAAAAAAAAAAGAAAAAGTAGAGGAGAGATTTGGCTCAGGGGATGTCAACTGCATTGTTGATTGAGGTGGAAAATCTGTGAAGGAGCCCCTTGTTAGAACTGTTGGCAGTGTATCATCCACAGCAGTAACATGCTTTCTCTTCACCAGACAGGGATTTTTCATTTCATATATCATTCAGAACTTGTTGTAACGCTTCCAAAAGTCACATTACATTGTCACACACTCCCATTAACACAAAGACTTTCGCTTCATGAAGAAACTGGCTGCTGGGGAAGATGGGCACAGAGGAAGCAGGTACTACAGGTGGCCTTTTCACACTGAGATGTGCCACCAACACACTCATTCGGTGTTTCTACTGCAGGTGAATTGCATCTCCTCAGCTTCCAGCCCCTGTCTTCTCATGTTGGTTTGTACCTGGGTGCTCTGAATCTCTCTAGCACCGTTCTCCACCACCATGCCAATTATACTATTTACATTCCCAGCCAAATTAAACACAGGAGTTGCTTACACCAAAAAATTTCTGAGACCTAAAGAAAGCTTAGCACCGTATCTTAAACTACTGGCTACAATCCTATACCCTAAAGAGAGAAAGGCCAGGCCATATCATATTTTCTTCATGAGAATGGGGATTGCTTTTTCCCCACAGCTAACACACTACAAAGTAAGCCATGTCAGAAGTAGTAGCTAAAATTGTACTTTCAGTGGTCAGGACTGACAACACATTGGTGCTCCAAATTGCCATTCTAGAGTAGGAAAATGGAATAAACATAAATCAGACTACGATTTTTAAGTTTCCATACCTTTGAATCTGTGTGATAATCATCTTTCAAGGTCAAAGGATAAAAAAAGCAAACTTTAATATGAGCATTGTTTTCCTTTAATCTCTGCAGTTTCCACGTGCCTGATCTTATCAGGGTACAAAAGTATTGCCCTGGTACAGAGGCAAAAGTGTTCAAGGAAGCTGCATGAACATTGGATATGCTTTTTGGAATACAAAGAACAAAAGGCTGATAGGGAAGGGGTGAATTCAGCAACATAAGTCATGTAGTTTGTTAAATACACCACCACCACCCACCCCAAAAACTTAGGTGGTTAACAAGGTATCTGTCAGCAGGCTGGTGAAATGGCATGGCATCCATCACTGGATCAATATTTACACATAGAGTAAATTAATTATACATATCTAATGTTAAGAAAAATTGTATAACTGCATACACTGTCAGTATTGCTGTTCATATATGTCCTCTTTAATATCTTTAGTGATGATCTGGATGAGGGATCACATCTACCACTGCAAAATTCACAGACAGCACCAAACTGAGCAGCAGCACCAATGTGCTGGAGGGTAGGAAGGCCCTGCAGAGGGGTCTGGACAGGCTGGATAGATGGGCCAAGACCAACAGTAGGAGGTTCAAAAAGACCAAGTATGGGGTCCTACACTTTGGCTACAGGAACCCCAGGCAGCACTACAGGCTGGGGGCAGAGTGGCAACAGGGGCAAATCATCTTAAAGATCATGTACTGTATAGAGGAACAATGGTTTTAATGTGCTTTAATCATGGGACTCTCAGTTTCAGAAAGACTCCACTGTGAAATGGAGTTAAATTTGCACAAGCAACTCAGAAATACTAATTTAATTCAAGACATAGCAAACAACTCCTGTCTGATACACTGCTTACCCTCCAGTTGTGGGTGTTTGTTTCAGGTATTTTCTGTTGGAAATACTTGCTGTTACCAACAGCTATGATCCCAAAAGCAGTGGTAGCATTCAATTCCCCCAAATATAATACATAGCACTGTCCATGTTCTGGATGTTCACAGGTTACAAGGAAAGATCTTAGGGGAAAAGAAACAAAAATAAAAATTCCTACAGGCAGAAAGAGAATTTCAGGAGAAGAGCATTAAATCATTAATGAGAAAACATCCACCTTCATAATGGACAGATTTTTTTAAAATTTCTTTCAAACATACATATTATTCTATATAGTTTTTGACAACAGACTCAAAAATGTCTTAAAGCCACAGACCTAATCAGAAACTTCAAGAGCTGAGAGTTGATGGCATGCTGCACTTGCTGTTTTGATGAGTTTACACTCCATGAAGAGGAAGGAAACATCCCCCTGCACAGCATATGGCATCACTACAGGAGACAGCAACAAGAAACGACCTTCAAGGGACCATCTGCCAGTTCTGCTCCAGTCACACCTCCTCCTTGCCCACAACATGACCCTTATACCAAGGAGACCAGCAAAGGATGCACATGGGAAACATCCTAAACAGTTAAGGCTCATGCTAGGCTTGCATCATTCACTTCACCTTTGTTAGAGTTTTTCCCATCAAATGCCAGGAGCGTTTAACCTTTAGCACTGTTGTCCACAAGCATCTGAACACACCACTGAAACCATGGCCCAGAGGTGGTCATCCATTCCTCACCGCTTCCACATCCTCAAATATTGTTTCAAAGGGTAACAAAGGGAGGAAACTGCTAAGACAAAATGTGATCTTTATGGCAGATGGTACCACAGGATAAATGGCTGTCAGTCTGCTGTAAATAATTCATCATTGTCAAGTGTGTGGTGCTCCATTCATCTCAACAGAAGTATGTGATGCTAAGAAAAACGCAACATTTGTCACAGAAGTACCACAGACAACATGGGGCTTTCTTTTTAACCCAAGTTAGCTACAAGAATATGATTGACAGAGCCAAGCAAGACTTTAAAGATGCATAGGAACAACCTTCCTTTCACACCCACCCCTCTGCCAGCTGTCTGACCCTCATAACCAGAGACAAGTAAGCTGAGTGGCACTGACTTTGCATTTACTTGTGAGAAGGTGAGTAGAGAACGAGAGGAATGGGCAGGAACCTTGTTTTGTTTCTCTCCCAAGCCCCCAGCGTGGGAGCCAGCACACATTGCATTCCCTGCACCTTTAGGCCACCAGTGATTTATAACACATGTCCTAGAGCAAAAGTGAAACAGGGGGTCAACTGGGACTCACAAGATAGCACAGAGCCTCACAACTCCTGGCACAAAACCTGGGGCAGTGCAGCTCGTGCCACACCAGCCCCACAGTGCTCAGCCTCCTGTTTTAGGGGTCATATGTGAACAGGTGGGGAAACAGGCAGTCAGCAAGTGGAAAACACATTTCTGAATACTGCCCTTATGATGTAGCTGCATTTCCCTTAGATGGCTATGGAGAGACCAGTGCTACAAGAACTATTATTCCCAAATTGAAAGGTACACCAGCAAAACAAGGAACAGCATTAGGGTTGATGCACAAGGGGAAATCCAAGTAAAGAACTGTATACACTGAGTTATTTGTTCCCCACATTTGTCTCCCCAGCAACTGCCTAGAGATGATAGGCTGCTTGACCTAGGTGTCTTGGGTCACCTGTTAATCTCCTTCCAGAAGAGGTCCCCTAATCCATTTTAGGTGCTGAACAGCAGCATTGAATACATCCTTAGGGCTCTCGTCCCTCTACATCTCTTATAAAATATACAAGGTTGTTACAGCTCCCAGCTTGAGAGCATGGTTATTTACCTCAAGAGAATTTTTTTGTTTTAATCCCCTGAGTTTCTGGCTGGTGCTTGTGCATTCCAAACAACACTGGGAAAGGCTTCCCCACAGCCAAAATGGACAGGTCATAGGATCAGCCCAAAGGTTCTCCAACATGTGCCCTGGACAGAATTTCCCCGAGCAGCAAGCATGGATGGGCTGTCCATGCTGTTCCAACCCATAGAAATAGCAGGTCGACCTGAGATGGGGGAGGAATATAACCTCCAGCCAAATAAAAAAAAAAAATGCTTGTGCAAAATAGTCTCAACATCTCTCCCACCCTTTTTTTTTCCCCTTCTTGTCACTTGTCTCTCATCTCTGCTCATTTTACCCACAGTACAGCTGTAGCTGTACAAATGACAGGCTGTGGCCTAGCATCATGTGACAGATATCCTACATCAGCTCTGAAAAATGGAGATGCTGTCAACTGTCTGGTTCTCCTCACATTCACTGTCAGCATCAGTGCATTCAGGCAGCATGTCACAGCCATCTGAACAAGATGAATACAGCACTGTGAACATCAGCTTGGGAACCAAGTCAATCAAACATGTGACTACAACTACACAGAAGCATTTGTGCTGAGAAACTGCCACACAGAAAGGGTTCCTAGTGCCCTGCCATGTACTGCCACTGGTGGGTTTTAATTAAAATAGCTGCTTGAGCTAGAGGAAAAACAAAGAGGGATTTTTTTTATGGTGAGGCTTTTCATACAGAAGCTTGTAAAGAAAATCTCAGCAGAACCTGGTGTTGAAGACAACCTTAGCAAGGACTACAGCTGCCAGGGAGCAGTCTTGCTGTCCCTAATCTCACTGAGGGCTGCCACAGTGAAGCAAGAGAATTGACTCCCCTGTGCTACCCACAAGCCTCTAACAGGGGCTCAGAGGAAATAATGCTGTCTCCTTTCCCTTATCTCATCTACTGGAGGGTGTCCCTACCCATGGCAGCAGGGTTGGAACTGGCTGATCTTTAAGGTCCCCTCCAATCCAAACCTTTCTGTGAGCCTATGACTGATCTGGAAAGGAGATGAAATTAAAGGGACCAAAGAGAAGGGTGTTGTAATTTAATTCCTATTTGTAAAAGCAGGAATAGCAACAGGTCATGTGATGGTTCAGTGTTAGTCTGTTCACAGTACAACATGGGTATGGCAATACCTCCTTTCCTATCACCCCTGCTCAAGGTTCCTGGACCCTCTACCCCAGCCAAGTCCATTGAAGGCACTCCTTATCAAGGCACCTTGAAACAGAGACCTTTCCCTTATAACAAGAAGCTGCACAGTGAAAAATTGTGAAGGGCATGAAATGGGAAAATCAATGTTACTCCTGTTCCACTCTATTTCATCAGAAAACATCAATAGTTTTTCCTTTTCTCATCTCATCTCTGTCCCTGGAATGTTCCTCATTAATATGTGCAGGTCTTTATGCATATCTCTTATAAAATGTCTGTGTTCTGTTGCCTGCTACAGGTTGCGTTTAGAGCTACAATCACCACACAAACAAGCAGGAAAATGTTAACCCATTGTGCCTGTGCTCAATTTGGTTTCAACATCAACAAACCAAAGCAGTGGCCTGGAAACACAACAGAAATGCCTTTAGCAATGCCGTGACAAAAAGCAGCCTGAAGTGGCATTTATGGGAAAATTTTTGAGCGCCATCCCAAAATGAAAAATGAGCAGTACATTAAAATAAGTATCATAAAAACATCAGGAGAAATGTCAAAACAACAATGACTTTGCAGCAGTCAAAGAAGAGTCCTATTCATAGGGAAGAGGATTTCAGCTCAGACAAAAGACAACTGTGTCAGCTGTGTTGGGAGGTTCTCCAACAGGAAGATCCATTTGAATTGTTGGTGAAAGCCTGGACTCTCTCTGGCAGCTAATACAAATATTTAATCTCCTCATGGGGTGGCAGAACCTCTGCTGCATGGTCATGTTACCTACAGGTCAGGGGTAAGGGAAGAGGAACTCTAGTTCAGCTACAGAAGCACTTCTGGCTTTACCTTCATAACAGAAAGGGATGGGCTAAACTGTGAAGGAAGAGCTGCAATTACCAGTAAAGTGACTCCCTGATATCCAGGACTGCATCTCTCCACCTTGCTTGGATCAGTGCCTCAGTGAGAGTACCAGCTCATTCAGTGCTTTATCTGGAAATGAAAATTTCCCCATTTTCAGGTAAGTAAAGCACCTGCACAGCTGCCCTCCTGTGCATGGCCATGCTCAGAATGGGAGCAGACGAATCATGGCCAAAGACCATTGCCCTCCATGAGGATCCCTGCTGGGCTTAAACCAATGACAGTAACCAGGAAACCTGCAAGAGATTTTTACTTTGTTGAAGAAAACTGTTAAGAAACAACCTATGTTAAAAGAACTAATTCTTCCTGACCTAGCAAACCAGAGTTATTTGCAATGAGGCACAGTTACCTGACACATTATGAAGCTGATAGATATTTTTAAAGTTAGATCTCATTTCAAAATGCAGCCTTTCAGCTGCCAGCATTTGAGTAACGTGCTGGCTCATTAACAGATCTCTTTGTACGAGAAGAGGTAGAAGATTATCCCCAAGCTCATGTCTTCTAGCCAAACAGACACATTACTCTTGCTGTGCTCAAAGTTCTGAATGGTCATTTACAGTAAAGGCAACAGCTTTCACTGGAAAACAAGTGACTTGCCAAGAAATGATTAAAAAAAAAAAACAAAAAAAAACAAACAGAGAAGCAGATCTATTGCAAATCCCCAAAAGATGAAGCTTTGACAAGGAACAAACTTGAGAAACACTGCAACTTCTCTCTCTCATACCTCAGCAGTTCTGCTAGTCCTTTGGATTCTACCAAGAGGAAAGCAGAAATGTGACAGCAGTGTAGGTGTCAGAAGGCAACCTGACTGGGGGCAGGGATTGGAGAGGCAAAGCAAGCTACAAAATGTGATAAAGGTATAGTGCCAAGTAATGCAGTATTAAGACAAGCTGACATTACTAGAACAGATAGAATTCTTGGCCTTATTTGATGGAGCTTATTCACTGTGTTCATCACTTCTTATCCAAGCTGCCAGGAACATTGTAGCACTTATCATACGCAGTATTAACAAAAAACACACCTTTGAAAACTGTGTTAAACAAACTGAGATAATTCCTGACAGAGTTGCTAAACTCACAGGAAACGGGTTTGTTTTCTGACCACCGAGCCAAAATCTTGAAGATTTTTCATGACAGGCACTTCTCATGTAACCATTGCTTACGTTTTTGTCATCAAGAATCTTTCTCAAATCTCAGTTTTGTGGGGCTTTCTGCCAAGAAAGTAGACAATTTCAAATTCTTTAAATCTCAAGTGTTAACTGGTGGGGCAGATAGAATTTAGTGGGTCACCCACGTGCCACGTCAGCACTCCAGTCAACAAGAACTAGCACCTAATAGACAAAAAAACCTTTGGGATGTTTGTCCACGTTCTTTTAAATTAGCATTGGATGTAAACCATCCTATGTAAGTGAGCTCTGGGATAGCTCTGTGATATTAGGGCAAGGCTGGAGCCAGTGTCACCTGTCATTATTGCACCAGAATAGCACAAGCACAATATCCACCGTGGAGTCTGATCACATTTGTGTGACAGAGACCATGCCTCTCATCATTTACATCTCTGAGTGGGCATTAGACTTCTGTCAGCATCAGTGGAGTCAGACCAATGTACAGCCACAGGGAGGAAGAAAAGGGAATCAATCTGAATTCCATACTAGTTGAATAAAGTAGGTAGATCTGGTCAAACAGTGAACTAGTTCAGAAGTAAGTCATTAAACAAGTTAGCTCTGATATTATTCACCGAGTTGCATTATTCATTGCGTGCAGATAATTGCCAGGTCATTTGCAAAATAATTCTGGCTCATGATTATTTCACAAATATTCACGTCTTCAAAAAAAGTTTCAGTCACCCAATGAGGAGACAGGGAAAAAATGGATATGAACTGGATAATCTATTATATATCACAAGCATTATCTTGCTGAAGTGAACCTGTCATGAATAATCCATAGATCAAAAGAGATGCACCTAATGCTTACAATCAACACCGTCCCAGATAACAGGCTTGGTCTGCAAACAACAGAAAGTAGGTTGTTTGTTGTATAATTTATTTGTAACAAATAATTCAGGGTGCTGATCTCTTTCCTAGAACACTTTTAAAATAATAGCTATTTTGAAAGTAGCAAAACACTGAAAAGTCAAAGAGCACAAATCAATTAGATACATTTTATAACAACTCTAAGAACTTGTGAATGTTTACTTTGGAGCCAAAAAGCAGAAAAAGATGAACAAAAGAAAATTTATGTATTTGTAGATTCTATACCGCTGCTTCTTCCAAATGATAGAGAAGTGGTATTAAACAGTGTCAGTAAACTCAAATTTGATGAGATCATCATTAACATTGCTACTAAAAAGGAGCCCACTCCTCTCCTTCAGCCTCAAGACATCATTAGTTATTTACTACATGCACAAGACACCTGAGTACTCCCTTCAGTCAGGGAGTTCATATGTTACCAAGAGACAGTGTCAGGGAAAGTCAGTAGTGAAAATCTAAATGACTGCATCTAATAAAGCTTCACCAGTGTAAATAAAACAGGGCTTTACTGGTTTAAGGGTGTAATTTTGATACCTCCACTTGCAACCTCCTCAAATGCCAAGGATTAATGAGAATCAAGTGTTACTGGCCCTTGAACAGGAGACATAAAGGACATGGGGCAAATGATTCAGACATGCTTGCCCATGGAATTCTGATCACCCCTTGACATTTTCCTCTTGAACTTCCAAATCCAGATATTCCTTTAATGAATCACTGTTCTAGAATACAGCTACAGTTTGCTTATTTCATCTGCTTTACTCTTAAGTACCTCCTTAAAAAGCTTTAATTTTATTTTTTCTTTAAATTAGAATTAACAGGATTGCTGGAGATTCTATATCCAGCATCATGGAGATAGCAAAAAAATGCCACTTTAGAACCTCCAATATGACCTGGACTTCAGCTTCCACTAAAACACTTTTCCTCAATAAAGCAGTAAAAAACCATGGTGGAAATATGTCCTAAGTCAGACCACTCTAATCTGTTTCTTTCTGGGTTTTTTAGCACCTCAATTCACAAATACTGTAAATTTCATGCCTGAAATTCACAGGCAGTTGGGGATAACCATTGAAGGGAACTGTACCAAACTAAAAAACAATATCTGCAGATGTTAGGAGTGGACTGAAGACTTAATCCTGCAACATCCTCCTCAGGGAGCTGGTTCTTAATAATGCATCTCAACTTTGTGTAAAATTCTACCTGAGGAACAGTTAGAAGACTTCAGGCACGCTTTGCAGTACTCTGGAATGTTTTCAGATGAAAACCAGGTATCAAACTGTCTTCTGGATGTTTTCATGAGAGTTGATGAAGTGACAGAAATGGCAAGGAAGTGGTTGGTGCCCAAGGAGCATCCTCAAAACACCGGAGGGAGCAGGGCAGGGCTGCTCACCCCTGTTATGTGCAGGGAAGAGAGAGTGTCATCACTTTGCATGACTTCCCTCAGGAGGCTGAGGACAAACAGAAATAAATCTGAGGTCACTGCAGGCTAAGAGGGCAATTACCTTCCCCTCCTTTTCCCCCAGCGTTGTCCCTTGTGTTTCAGAAGAGTTTCAGAAGAGTACTCAGCTGATACTTAGCTCCCAAAATAAAGGCTTATATCAAGGGTTGGCTCACATGTCAACCTGACCATTTAGAGCATTTCCCTGATTCAGGGCTTGGATGAATAGAGAAATCTTCAGATTTTGTTTTTCCAAGTCTCTTATTACTCTGCTGAAATACTCAGCAACTTCATTCATGGCATGTACATTGCATTTGATATTATCTGCTCATAAGTACCTCTTCTACTTTTGGCCAAGCTTCTTCTGTCTACTTTTTAAAGTTTCAGAAAAAAAAAATCTTGAAAATGTGCTCATCATCTACATTCATTAATTTATTTATTTGAAATTTTGCTTTTCATATTTACCTCCATGTTGTGTTCCCCTTGGAACACATCAGTCATATCCATAGCAATTAATGGCTGTAAATAATGCAATGTCATGTAACAATATGAAGATACAAAAGCCATACATGAATAACCTATACCAGTGAAGAGGCAGCTTGCAGTACAACATTCTCAATATTCTTAAATATCTACCTAATTCAGATTGGTGATCTTACAAGGAATATAAGATTTGGGTCTAAATCTCCTTTAATGTTTTCTGGACATTTCTGGATAATTGTTTCTTAGTAGACATCATTTTGGGTTTGGACTCCTATAGAGTGCTTTTTCTACACAGGGAGAAATAAAATACAAAGGGAAAGAGAAAGAGAACAATTAATATGATTTATTAATATGAAATATGCATTAATCATTAGCCAGCCATTCTGCATTCATCACTTACTGGAAGACTCATCATTCAAAGCATTTTTGGTGCCAGTGTTAATTGCCTGATCTTGGGGATGATCTTCCCACTGAAATCAACAAGTAAACAATTTTCACTAACTCTTACAGGTACACATTTTGCCAGACATACGCCCTCTCATGGCAGCTGAAGAGGTATCCCCTTTCTTTCCCCTATTTCCAACTAAAATACCTCCTAGAGCTCTTCTTCCCTCTTTATTTTGGCAAGGTGACATCTGTACACTCCTCTCTTCAGCAACTCTTTTAACCTACAGCAGTTGTTTCATTGCTGAAGCTACTGAGAACATTGCAAGGTTTCCTCTGTCAATCACTAATTGTTCAGGTTTACTTTCATATGTGCAATGCCATATTTGATTGGAACATATGCATTTAATGTTCATTTGCTAGTGAAACCACTACTTTCAATATCACCGCAGAGTGAAAAATAACAGAGACTGCCACCAGAAAGGTTGCTCAGTAGGACAGTACATCACAGACAATACATAAAATACATCACCTCTCGTAGCAGATGGCATCTGCTAAGACATATCTTTATGTAAGAGAACATCTTGCTTTGCTTTACTCATGAGACTGCTGATTTCAGAGGCTGAAAACCTTCTGGTGCTCATACCTGACTTCTGGAATAAGGGTCAACCCATTTTTACCTCCTCCAACACACGGCAGCAGGTACAGGAAAGCTCTCATGGGGGCCTGTAAATCCACAAGCATCTTGGTCCAGGCCAAACCTGGAAGTTGACAAAAGTCTGGGGTTCTGAGCTTGCACATGAGCTACCCAGTCAGAATAATGGTTTAGACAACCTTGGAAAACTACTGGACAACAGGCAGTTAAATCCATGGAGCTCAGATATATAAACATATTTCTGCAAAGTTATTATGTGAGCAAAGCAATCACACAATTCAGCTCTGTGTCACTGGGGCTGTTTTGCCCTCCCACATACACAGCACACATTTATCACCAGAATGGTCCCCCACAACATTTTTGTCACTGAAACAGCATTAACTAAAAATTGTCACTAATTCTTTTTTCATCTTTCAGAAGAAACGTTTCCCATTATTTTAAATGCCCACATCATTTTGATGCAATTTTAAAAAAAAACCCCAAACCAAACACTGACATTTTTATTTCACCAGAAGCAGTCTTTTCTTAACCATCGCTAAACAAGAATATAACCCCTGCTGTTTTCTGTAAATTGGCATTTACAAAGTTGAAAATTATTCAAAAATTGTTTGGAGTCCAGTTTTTAATGAAACACAGCACAGAAAAGTTCACTGGAGATGGACCTATTTCAAATGGTGTATATTGTGTTGTTCTAAAAAAAATAAACTCCTGTACTTTCTGCTTGTCTAGTTAAACCCACAATAATTTCTATCAAGAGCTTCTGAATGTGCTAAAGGACTTCAGTTCTCTTGAATTCAATGGGAGTAACAAACTTCAGCATCTCACAAGGAGGGAACTGCCACGACATGACTGGATTTTCAAAGGCCACAGTTTCTCAATCTACCTTTGTCTTGAAAGAATTCAATTTAGCCAGCCCCAAAGCCTGTCCCAGGCATACAATACATGTTTACAACACAGCTACTTCTCCCATTGTCCAGGCACAACTTTCAAAACCAGTTATTAAATAAATGTCTGTCTCCTTAGTGCCTAGTGCCTTTCATCTGCAAAACTGCTCATCTGCTTATTGAAATGCCACCAGAGGACTTGAGGGCTTGACCATTGTCTGTTAGGGAATCTCTCTAAAGTTATAAGAGCAAACAAACAAAAATGCAGGTTTCTGACCAAAAAAGAAGCTGGTTATTGGTTGCACAATATAAGAGGTTTGAAGAATTCAAGCCAAGTTAGAAGGTTCTGGATTTGAAACGACGACAACAATAATAAAAATCACAGAAACTGCATTGACTAAATTAATTTTCCTGTAAAAGTGTCACAGTTACAGATGGTAACAATCTGGAAATAGCTGCAAAGAGAAAATAATTACAAAGGGATGAAAATGTATTAATGCTCAGGCATACTGGATGTGTGGGAAAGTATATTCTGATGTATTCCGGCTGTCCTTAATTCATCATCCGACTGTACTAAGCGCCCACTTTTACAAACAAAAACATTGCCTCAGTTGTTGAAATCCTTTATTTAGTAATCTGTGGAGGCTGAAATGTTGAAAATGGTTTCTAAATTCCTGGCTTCTGAATCTGTCTTCAAAGTTGTCTTGGTCTGTTTTATCATACAGCTGCAGGCTTTAATCAAAGGTCATTAGATGTACTGATTTCTGTCAAACATCTTAACATCATTCTTTCCAAGGCAAGACCTTGTAAGGAAATGCCACCTAATCCAAAACCCTTCCAAAATAAAATGTCACACCAAGAAAGAGCAAAACTTGGGAGTATTCTTCAAAGTGGGTGTTAGTATGGCTTAAGAAGCTGCAAAATAGCAGAGAAGATTTAGCCAAAAACCCAAAGCACCCATGGTACCCATGTCCTTTTTTAGCACCCATCCTTTTTTGGCAGTATCCTCTGCATCAGGCACTCACAACTGCCCACATGGTCTAGAAATGAATCCCAAGCCATTTCTTTGAGGAGCAGGATTCCTAAAGCACCCCCTGTGGATCAGGCACATTGCAGGGTGGAGCACCACACCTCAGAAGGAAGCAGACTGCAGGGCTTCATGCAGGTACCTGTATAGGCAGCCCCCAGGTAATCCCACGTAATTCTCTTGGAGAAGATACTGCATCAGATTCACTCTCTTGAGACAGACCTGCAATTCTACTCACATTAAATGCAGCCTTGGGAGAAGTGTGACAAATTTAGTATTTTCCCCCATTTTTAAATCTCAAATGGCTAGTCTGACACATATGTGCTCATAAGTGAAGGGAGAGCATTCATAATACTCTTTTGTAATCACATCGAGGTACTGGGCTCAAAGAAAGTCCCTGATGTTTAGGACATTTGAGAGCTGCCAGCATCAGTAGAACAGGAAGAAAGGGCCACATATGTTGACAGGATGCACCACTCAGCAAAAATGAACAACTGCAGCTTCTCATCAGGTGACACAGCTACCTAATGTCCCTTGCTGAGACAATGTCTTTTAACCTCCAACGAGCCCTGGACAAGGACAAACAAAGGTTTCCTGAAATGGAATCATACTAATGATATTGGGGCTGTTTAATCTCTCTTCCTACAGATGACTCCAAAGTGACATCCCACTGCCTGCACTGGCAAAGGTAAACAGTACCACTGGATAGACCTGTCTTTCTGCACATGAAAACAAAACATGCACACACACTTGATCATGGTTTTATTTTTCTGCTCAGGCCATAAACTGATCTACTTTAGACAGTGACCCAAACAGATTAAATGCCTTACAGACCCACCAAGAGCAGCCTGCTCCACAGAGCTTAGCTGCCAAGCTAGGAGCCACAGCAGACACATTCCTTACCCTTCTTAGTGCTGTTTGCAACACCTGACATCATCAAAACCAAAAACAATAGAACAAAACCCAGGAGAGGATCCAGGCTTCTGGAAAACACACAGCAGAGCCCTTAAATGATACAGTCAAAGAAAAGCAATCCCACCCTCCATGAGTGGTACAGTTTTGGTTTTGTGAAGAGGTACATTCAGGGAGGAAGTCTGAGCACACTTGCAGTGCACTGCATGTCTTCCAGCTGTCCAGGCATCACAGGACTAAGGCAGATGTTTACACATGAAGAAGCTCAGCTTTCTTTCCAAGCAATGTACATCCAGAAGGCTTGTTAAACACTGGATGCCTTTATGTCACTGCCAAGCAATCATAATGAATGAAGCACTTCTCAATCCCAGCTAAGATCAAAACATTACTGGTGAGGGAAAAGAAAGGTCCTTCTGTATTAAATAAACCAAAGCTTCTGCACTGCCAAACAGTCCTTTGGGAAGTTCAAGTGGAGCCTGAGAGGGACATGATAGAGAACACAATGGTCCCTCTTCTGCAGAAGCAGAGGAAGAGTGCTTTCCTTCTTTCCAGGCAGTGTTACCCTCAACTCCCACATTGTCTCAGCCCGTGTTATGAGGAGAGCCCATCTGCTTCAGCCACAGACTCGGTTACCTTACAATGCTTACTCTATGCAGGCACTCTCACTATTACTGAAGGTCAGTGTTCATTTCTGAAACTCCGTTCAAAAGGCAAAAAGTAACAACTGTTTGATTCCCAAAAGAATCCCAGTGGATACATGTCCCCACCCTCACCATTACTTCAGTTTTTCCCCCGTATTCTGCTGAGAAGATGAGATCATGCAGATAGACTCTTATCCTGACAGTCTGACTGAACTGAGGTCTGGCTTTCTGAAAATCAGAAAAATGGGTTGTAAGCAGAATGTTATTTGATGTTTGTTAATTTTCCCTAGGGTTTATGACCAAGTGCATACACTACTGTACGGAATATTCACAACCTCGGTTACATTCAATTTATCTACAAAAGGGTTTGTTTTGCTTGAATTGGACAGAAGAATTTCATTGTCAGAGGAAAGTTCTAGTTTCTTTCATTGTTACTTTGGCAGAACAGGGTGTGGGTGAATGGATCTGCCCACAAAAGCCAAACAGCTTTAGCCACTTCAAACACAAACAGTGAAGAGTTGTTGTATCCCAAATTGTAGCTGCAAAAGGCTCCTTAGCATTGTTGGCCTAAACAAGGAAGCATCTTAGCTATGTAAACACTGCTTCTGAAAGAGATTAACACATGGATAACAAGTTCCTGTCCTGATGAGCTCATAAATAGAGGTTACTTTGTTTCCTTTTATTTTTGTGTGTGTGTGTGTGGTTTTTGTTTGTTTTTTTTAAAGGGTACTAGAACATCAGTTTCAGCAAAACTAGCTGTAGCTTAGGTTCCTGCTGCTATTCCCCAGCTGGCACTGGGCTTCTCAGAACATCATAACTCTCTTGAGATACTTTTACTCTGTTTATGTGTTTCCATTTACTTCAGTTTGATCAAGAAATAAATTAAATGCTCAGTCTTTTGCTACTAATAAAAAGGACATTAAAAAAATCAGAAATTGATGTCACAGTTACCTAAGGGATTTAGCTGTTAACATAAAATGGAGATTAAATTTACCCCTTCTTTAAGGAAAGCTTAGATTGGACATTTATACTAGGCTTTGTAATACCTATCAGGCATACTCTTGACATCAACAGCAATAACCACACCACAGTCCTACCCAGGAAATCCTTTGGTCTCTTATGTGGGTGAATTGAGTAAGTCCCCTTTCAAATAACTTCCATCTGCCAAGTTACACCTGAAACACTACTCACTTCCAAGTTTAAAACAAGCAAATGTGAGACTTCCCTGCGATTTTTTCCATATACTCTTCTTCATTAAGTTCACAAGAGCTATTGAAACCATGGAAGTGTTTTTGACCTGAAGTAAACAAAAATTATTTAGGGAAAAGTAAGTAACACATAAGATACCACTCTGACATTTAAGCAGCATGATGGCTGTCCAAAGCTATGGAACAGGATCACTTCTTTTAAAAAAAAAAAATCACTGGTACCAAACCAATGAAACAATTTCAGAAACTAAGGGAAAACGTGCAGTGAAACCGAGTCCAATGAAGAACATACCCAGGCTAATTCATCCAAGGAGCTTTGCCCAGCTGCAGGTGTTGGGGCTCACAGCCTGCACCCCAGGAGCTGTCTCTCCACACAAGGGCTCCTGACCAGCAGAAACATCCACCCTCCCTGTCTTATCTTGTCTTAAACCCAAACTAACCCGAACACACAAGCTGTTCAGTCAGGCCAGCCTGTGCTCTTTCCAGGTTTAAATGAAAGAAGTCACTGTTTTTACCTCAAATCAGAACACAAAGAAAGGTTACACAACAAAACACACACGACTCCAAGGAACAAAGCTCAGATATGATGCTGCTACATATGCAACCTGAATATAAATAATACTGTATGCATTCTGTATGCAAATGAAGACTGTCAGGAGTTAGCTTTTGCCCTTCCTTCTTTAGGGCAAGCAGGGAGCTTTCTTGATATCTACCCTTTCTTACTCAGAGCTTGTGCATGAAGGAATGGTGAGGTGGCCTGGTCAGAAGATCCTTTTTCTTACAGTAACCCATTTCCCCAGGCCAGCTATTGACAAAAGGTCTGTTCTATATATAGTTGTGCTTTTAATACACTTGAGGAGTCAAATACACAACTAATGGCAATCCAGAATCCTTGAGCACAACTTGAAAAGCTTGCTTAATTTCCAGTGAATTTTACAGAATTATGACTGCTGTTATTTGGAAGGAGGCTAGCTGGCATGGGATCAAGCAGTACACCAAACTTCAAATGTGGAGTGAGGTAGTAACTTTTGCAAGAGTTTAGTTGCAATATCTCAGCAGTAACTGTCTTTAAACAGATACATTTGGAAAAGAAGAAAATAAAAGTATTTTTAAAGGTACTGCTATTTTTAACCACTGCTATTACTTCCAAACACCTTAAAAGAAGACTTAAAAGTACAACTACGCTTACAACTGAGGCTTGTTTTACACTCTTGTGGATGGGCCTCTTCAGGGCTAAGAGTTGGACTTGAGAATCCTTGTGGGTCCCTTCCAGCTCAGCCTATTCTGTGATACTACCTTAAGATAATCTTAAAACATTTGTAATCTCCTTTAAAGCAACCCCTTTGGGTCCAGGAACACAGAGATTCAAAGCAAGTTTGTCTTCCCAATCTCTTTGTACCTGTCCTCCTAAGCACAGTGCATCAACCAAGCCCACATCCCAGATTTAAATTTATAATGCTCAGTTCACCAGAGGGATTTACCCTTTCAGGGAGGAAAGAGGCCTGGTTCAGATGCATCTCAATGTCTGAATCATTTTCAGAAAAACTGCTATGCAAATGAAGATGAATAGCATCAGGAAACACATCTTGAAGTTTGAGTTGTGGCACAAAAAGGTTGGTTCAGTGTGGGTTCCTTTAGCTGAGCAGCACCAGATACCCTGGGCTTGTCTACACCAACCATTCAACACAACAGAGCAGCCCCTGCTCTAGATGTGAGAGCAATTCCACAGCTGCTTCACTTCCCTTCCCCTCTTTCCATCCTGTAAAACACCCTGAGAAAGGTTAGCATTTGTTGGATTTGGATTACACTCATAGTCTAACATTTTAATCTTCTGGATGCTAAACCCCACTCACAGGAAAACATGTAATGCCCTCAAGAAGTTGTTTACCAAGCACAGCCTCATTGAGCCAACTTAATTAATGAATATTAATCCAGACAATAACTCAGCAGACACACAGGAATGCAGTGTCAGCACCCAGCAAGATGAAACTGGGATGCCTTTCTGTATGCAAAGAAGGCAAACACGTCCATGTTCAAGAAATTTTAGGAAATGAGAATAGAAGAGGCTGGGGAGTTGAGTTGGAGGTAGGTTTGAAAACTGCAATATTTCACTTTCTGGAACAAGTTTTGACCTTTTTTGGTTTTAAAATGAGAAACTCTGAGAAACTCTTTGGTGTCCCAGTCAATCTTAAATGGTGGTAAAACACATCTTTCTGGATTCCTTGGTCAGGCAGTAAGAAGTGATTCAACTCCACATTGCCCAGATTAGCAGTATGTAACACTAATTTCAGTTCCAGCACTGAGAGCAGGACTGGGAGAACAATCCTCCTCTGATGCTTCTTTGGCTATGCCAAATCACAGGAGGGAAGCAGAGACTGCATTGTCTGCCACACAGCCTCTCATCTTATCCCATCCCTGGTCTCAGGGTATCTGCTGACTATTCCAAAGCCTGGCTTCTTGGATCTACTGCTTGGATGTGACACTGGGTTTTATTAGAAGAGTTGCAGATGATTCTTCCCAGGGAAGGGAAGAAGTTACCCACTGGGTCATGAAAACCTGCTATGAAGGTCTGTATGTATCTCTCTCTGCTCTATATGGAATTGTACTGAGATTATTAAAACCAATTCAGACTTTTTTTCATTATACTGCTTTTCCAGAGGAAAAATAAATTATATTTTTCATAAAAGTTGTCTGGTTTTTTAGCTAAACTGACATTATTTAGGGTGCAATTAGTCTGGAAAGTCATATATTGTGTCTTCATAGGGAGCTATATAGCTCTTTAGAGGACAAACATAAGAGACTTCATCAGAAAACATGAGCTAAAGATATAAATATATTTTAAATACAATGCTAATTTTTCCAGAGCCATGCAGACATAAAAACATTAATTTGCTGAATAGATGGTTATGGGACCTGTTGGCATATTTTTACACTACTAACTCTCAGCAGCTCCTTGAGAAGCAAAACTAATGAAAACTGGTTGGTTTCCTATCAATCAGGATTCCAGAGACTTGCTATGTCTAACACTGTGCATGCTCCAGGCACAGATTTTCCTCCTCTTTCAGGACATTTCTAACATCACTCTGCTGATCTGCACTGCCCAGTGATCCATTTGTGCTGCTGCCTTTATGTCAGTGTGGACATCAACAATATATCTCCTCTGCTTACTTTCACAAGTCCTGCAGTTTTGCAGACTCTATAGGAACTAATTACCTTCAGAACTTCTGTCAGATTTGGTTAAAAACAGGGAAAGCACTGAGGGCTTGAGAGTAAGAGGAGACATGTGCAGACAAGAACATGACATGATCTTTTAAACCACGTTTCCCAAGGAAAACAAGCTAAAAAAAGGAGTAGGGCAGTAGATTTTTTTCAAAGCTAGTTCAAATAAGGAGATACATCCTGTTCAGAATGCCTTTTTTAAAGCTATTGGAATGCTGCTGCATTCATAAACAGCTATAAATACTTCCTATAGAAACAATATATAGTTACTGCTTCTCCCTGCTCTGAGCCAAACCTCATCTCCCCAAATCTAAGGCAAAAGCCTACTTTGGAAACTGACCTTCAGCAATGTGTGTATTTGTGCAATTTGGAAAAGGACCAACAAAACCAACATAAAATGCCTTTCTATCACTAGTTGCACAGTTTTCCTTCACAGCTAAGGAGAGCAGCAGTTTTAACCTTGCAGAGACTAGGATGCAGAAGTTATCCCCCTTATAAAACACTGGTAAGGAGGTGCTTTGATTTTCACCCTAAAATAAAGCAAATTCAACACCTCACACCCGCCTTGTGAATTTACCTCACAGCAAAACAGGAGCAGCTTGTTCTCATAGTGCTTTTGCCTTGAAAAAGCTGATCCAGGCCTGTGTCATATCAAAAATAATACATTTTCCTGTATCATCAAGGAAACCTTCAGAAATCGGGGCATGGCAAGCACAGTACAAATCCATAGGGGTGTGCAATCCACATTCTCAAGAGAATCGTGATTTGAGAGGACTTTTGTCCCTTAGTGACAAGCTTGCCATGGCAAGGGAAGGGGCAGGTGTGGCAACACAATTCCATGTTTTCTGTACAAGCAGCAAGAGCAGTCCAGGGTCTTCTCCAGAGGCACAGCTCATGAGGATGAGGCCAGCACTACAGAGCAATGCCTTTCAGTCTCATATTCACACAGAAGCTCAGAGCACATGATGATGCCAAGTACTTGTAAAATCATTTAGCTCTTTTCCAGCACTCCCTGATCTCCAATTCTAAGTTTGCAAGGCAGGAGTTTAATTTAACTTATTAAGCGTAGCTACAAAGTCTCAATGTAAAAACCACATTTGAGGGAGGGACAACCCAACTGTGTATGTGGCTCCTGCAAGACCACAGGCTGGTACTACAGCTGTAAGCAAAATAATCCACAGGCAATGCCTTCCCAACCACCTTGGGCAGAGAGTGGAACCTGCCATTGTCACCTGGAGAAAGCTGGTTTGAGAATACAAGTGGTTCAACCCTGCTCACAACCCCTCTGACCTCCTGCACATCCACGATTGGCAAGGGAAGCTGAAATTCCCTCTGAAAAGTGAGGAGAGCACAGCTCTTCCCACAAGCTTCAATTCCTGTGACTAACAAGCCTTGATCATTGCTTCTGACCAAGGCCACTCTTCATATAGCAGAGCATTTGGGTTTAAGGCAATCTGTGCTGGATCAAATCCATAAGCAAAGTGCTGAGCTATGGCAAACTCATTCCACACAAACGTGTTTTAAATGAAGAAAAAAAAATCAAGGGATATCTCATTTCTAGCATACTTTATGCCAGATTAAGTATTGTCTTTCCCCTCACAGCTGGCACAATCCCAACATAAATTCCACACTGTGTTCTGCTTAATTTGACACTTGATCCAGATCATATTTGTGCTGCTTAGTGAGTTGGTATTAATGAATGAGAATCAGATTTAGGAAGATCTTTTCCATCCTAAGGTCAATCAGGGTAATTATGATAACTTAGTTTTTTTTATTCCTGCATTACAGACATAATTTCTGCTAAAGTAACACAGGTCCACGAATTTAAAAATGCCTAGCAGCCACAGTACAGCCTTCTCCCAGTAATCTTCAAAGATTATTGCATTTCACAAATTACAAAAGCCATCAGAACTGTGAGTTTTGTAAGCTATTTTTTCTTTAGTTCATCTCTTCACCTAACAGGGATACCCATCCAAACACAGATGAGGGACAATAACCACTCTATAAAAATAATGACTGTAACCAAGTCCAGCGTGCTCACTCATTAATATGCCACTGCTAACTTGCAGCAGTGCTGTGTGGGGAAGGCTTATGCTGATTTTCCTCTAACAAGGTCTCTTGTCACTGCTACCCCCTCCTCTGGGAGTTGTGCACATGTGCTTAGACTGGCAGGTTACTCTTCCCCACTCAGGGTCATTCCCTGAAATCCCTGCATCCCAAATGAAGGGTAACTTGTCCCAGCTCACTGCCTGCTCTCCAGATCTATCCTTGGCCCAGCCCTGCACTGGGTGGTGCCTTCTCCTGCAAAAATTTCCTCTGACAGCAAACCCCAGCCTTGCAGAATCACAAGCATCAGGAATGATCATTTTGAGACCCACATTAGGTCAGGAGTTTCCTTTATACGTACATATCTATTCCTATGCAAGAGTTTAATCAAAACTGTTCAATCAAATTTAAAAAAAAAACCAAACTAAAAATAAGGAATTTATTCTTTAACTTAACAAGAACACCACCACTAGGTTTGAACTTATCACCCTGGTCACATTAGCACTGACTTATACTTAATAGTCTTGAGGTGTCAATAATGCATCAAAATCATATATGGCAATGAATATATGGCTGAACTGTATTTTTATATTCTTAAATCTCCACTTTTAAGGTAGACTTGGATGCAAATTATTAATCCAGTGATCTGCAAGAGCTAGCAATCATCCATAACCTTTTCACTATAGCAACTACAAGATATACATAACAGAGCAGTACATCAAATCTGATAGGTTTATGATTGTATTGAGCTATTCATCAAGACAGTTTCTCAAAGATCTAGACTTGTTCTATTTTTGTTTAGAGTTGATTTCAGATATGTAAAGTCAGAAATAAGTAACATTTACAGCTTGTCTTTATGGCAGATAAATAATTGAAATATTCATTTTTTATGTGCCATCTCCATATCTGTAAGGAATAATTTTAAAAGCAGCTTACAACAGAAGCTAAAAGAGCTGAACAAAACGTAGGTACATAAATGCACTCACTAAACCAACGAGCCACAACGACCACAGAGTAAACCAACTCATACACAAGTCTCCAAGAGGGTCACAGAAATTATTTATTCTTGTAAACCCCAGCCACTGGAGGTCAGATCTTTGGGATTAAATGTTCAATAGTTTGATATCCAGTAAGTCTAGCAAGGGGTGAGGTTATTTATTTACATGAGCAGAGGTATCAATGTTGTTCTTCCATGTAAAACCAACCAAACAAACACACACACAAAAACCCCCAAGAAACGTCCCCTTCCTCCTGCCAACTTATTCTATTTGGTTTTTTTCCAAATAGCTTTGGCCAATTATGGCAATGTTCTCAGCTACTGTGTGACACTGCCACCAAACAGGCAGGGTTTCAGCACAGAACTGGCTGAGTTCTCATGCACCATGCTCTGGTGCAGGCATTTCATTTCAGGATTACAGGAAGAACTTCAGTCATGCCCCCACCACTTTAACACAGTTTGAGGAGCAGGGCTCTTTTCTGACAGGCAGTGCCACCATCAAACTTGAGAGTGAAACAAAGTTAACTGCAAAGCACCCAGAGCAATCCAGCCAGCTCCCTTGGATCCTGCACTTCCTGAAGGAACATGCATCAGAATAGTAAGAAGGAGCTGAATTGCTGGACAGTGATTCTCTCAGCCTGCCTGTGGATCCCAGAACTGCAGCATTCATGGTCTGCACTCCACAACGTGTGGCAGTGACAGAAGCTGGCAGGAAGTCTTGGGGCTATTTCACACCTTGGGACCAGACTACCTGCCAAAAGGAAGTGCTACAACCACCAAAAGGCTGTTCAGACATACTACAAACAAGTAAATCTGTTTGAGGAAGACTACAGAGGTGCTGGTTCACCTAGAGCTTACTATTTCTCTTCAAGTCCCATCTTCAGTTTCACTACCCACATTGTGGTTAAAAAGCCCTCATGTAAAAAGACAGTGCACACAAGACAATTGCCCTCAGGTGGCTGGTTTACTTCAGAAATAATGTACCTAAAGCATATGTTGAACTACAGTTCTGTAAGTCAGCAGCACCAAACTTCTACTGAAGGCTAATACATTACCCAAAAAAACCCATTAAACCATTACATAAACTGGTCAGATTTTCAGCCATTACTCACCACTGAACAAAGGTAAGTAACAACTTTTATTTACCCAGCTACTTGCACTGTAATAGGAAATAATGCCTCTTCGCTCTGGCTGCACTGTCTGTATTAAACACCCAAGGTATATAGATGCACAAATGCATATATAAGAACAAAAAGAGGTAAATATGCCCTCCGAGTACAAATCAGAAGTGGAGAAATTCCTCACTTGGAAGGCCAGAGGAACATCTGAGGGAGAAGTGTAATAAGTGCCTAGGGTTCTCCTCCAAGAACAGCTTGCTTCTGGGTCCCTTCCTCTTCTCTATACTATTTTCAGGTTTACAACATATTATAACAAAGTTCAGGAACCACAGGCAAAGACAAAGACCCTTCTGTTCCAAGCACTGCACAGTCTCAGAACTAAAACTGCCCTGAGCAGTTTGTCTATGCCAATCTGCCCATCATTTTCAGAACAAATAGGAAAACCTTCCTCTACAGACCTGGCAGCCTCAGCACCCTTCCCTTAAACTGTCTGTGCTTCAGCCTCAACTCCTTCTCTTGTTCCCTCTGATCCATCTCACCAAGCAGTCCTACACTCTGAGCTGGCATCTCTTCAGCAGTTTTGGACACAAGAGCCAGACTGAAAGAGAGCCACCCTTGAGAAAACTGCTATCCAGTTCATGAATCCCAACATAGCTCTTCTCTCAATAATTTCCCATGCACAGATAAAAACTCTTCAGACAGTATTCCTGATTGACTTCAGTTGATGGAGAATTCCCCTAATGCCAAAAGGGAGTATCTCCCCAGCATTCCCAGGGAACTGTGTTTGCCTTCAAAGATACAAATCTTATTAAAAATTTCCAATTCTGGAGAACTACAGAGTTTTCAGGATATTTAATGAGGGCATCAAACAGAATAGCAGCCCTAAGGAGTACAGGTCTCAGCAAATGGACTAGAATCAGGCCACAACACAGCAGAAATTACCAGAAGGCTCTTCTGCTGGTAAAAGGATCCTGCACACTTAGAATTAATGTTAAACTTAATTAGCATCTCTGTGAAAAAAAGAAAAAATCCATTTGGAGATAATTATGAAAAGGAGGCAGTTATAACAATAATTCACCATCTCTATTTCTGGAATCAAAACCAAGGGCCTTATTCTTGGAGGCATTCAACAAATATAACAAGCAGTCAAGTTCTGCTAGGCAGCACAGAAAGACTCTGAAGAGTTTGCACCCACTCTGATCACCTCCAGCACTACTGATGCATAGCCAGATGAGTCATTGCACAAAACAACTGTTGTTTCAGGAGCTCTACCTATTGCCACTCTTCCACACCACTGGGAAATCAGACCCCTTGCCATACACCATGCAGCATCTCAGTTGCCCCGTGGCCACAGGACGATGCCAGGAGCCTGGAAACTCACGCCCTGATGCTGTGCAAACTTCAGCTGGTACATCATGGGGCACAGGAGATTATCAGTGCGCCAAAATCCTGCTTCGTGTGCACTGGGAAAACATCCCATAGACAATGCTCTTGGGAGCCATCTGCTGGCAATTAGGAATTAACCATTTGCATGTCCACAGGGAGGTTTGAGAGCCACTTTTAACTCCAGCATCTCAGGGCACTCCTAAACTCCTGCACTCATCCCTAGACTCTTCTGAGGGATCACCTGTCAGCTAATTATCTAACCATAGCTAAGCACTGTAGCCCTATTTAGTAGTTATTGCTACCACTTCACATGCTCAGTGTGCTACCTAAACATTACCTTCTTTCCTGATGTGCTTGGACCCTCAAAGATGGAAAGCACTGTAGAAGTCATGTTATTTTTCAAGTTAAATGTGAAGCCCTAGTAAGTACACCTGGGACAGGCAAGGAGGAGAATCCAAGCCACACAGCAAATTGAAATGGCATGAGTTGAAGACTCGACTCATGGCTGCAAACACTGAGGAAGCCAAGTAAATCCCCAGGAACCAGGTGGGAAGAGGGTAGCTGCAGGTTTCCCTGGAATAAGACCATGAGATGCACGTGAACAGCCACTCAGGGAAGAGCTGGTCTTCCCCCAACACAGCCTGCCTGAGTGAACACAGCCCCTTGGCTGCTGCAGGTGTCAAAGTGGGAGAGAGCAGATGCCAGATATGCTGCATCTCATTTTAAATTGTTTCCCTAGTAAGTGCAGGTCCAAAGGCAAGGAAAGACTCCCAGCAGCATTGTTGAAAGGGCTGAGAGCTAATCAGAAGGGAAAAAAGGTACGTGTTCAGAAAAAGGGGTTACCTTTCCAGGAGAAAAGAATTCTCTGGCACAGGGATGCATTCCCAACACACCTCAGTTCCCAAGCCTGAGGGTATGACCCTGTTACATCCATGTTATTCAGAGGACAGACCTGCCAACAGGCACCATTCACCCAAAACTCAGGGAAAAGTGCAGCCAGGACACGCAGATCCTCTACCCTCAGTGCCCAAGACTTCAGACAGAAGCAGAGCATGTGCTTCAAATGGGAGCCCTGGCACCTCCCAACTCATGCACCCTGTGGTTAACCAGCAGATTAAGAACAAGGTCTGAGGCAGTCTCCCAGGACACAGAGTACAGCCAGACCAAAACTAATGCAGAAATAACAATGTCTTCCAGGAAGGTCTCAAAACTAGTGCCTGGGGACTCACAGCAAAGTACCAGGAAAGCAGTAGAGAGGAAGTGATTCATGTTTATCCTCCTAGACTTTGCATGGCAGAAGGTTTCCAGGGCATGCCAAGAGTCTGGCAGACACAGCACAGGTGGGTACCAAAGTAGAAAAAACCTACAACCCTGTATTTATCATGTGGGAATATTGTGCTGTACATGCATAAATCAAAGAACAGAGGTGGGAGCCCATGAAGTAATGTCATTGCACCTCACATGAGCAATATCCATGAGCCAGAAAGGCATGGAGTTTGTTTACATATACACAGATTAAAAGGATCTCACTGATCACACCACCTGCTACTTACAAAGAAGATGGCACCTTAAATATCTATATCCTATTCCCACTGTGTTGCAGACTTGGGTTTAGATTTAATGCTATGTTATTTTAAATTTAAAAGTAGGCCCAGAAAGGGTCTCATATATCAGCTCTACATCAATGCTCAGCTTTCAGTCAGCCATCAATAAAGCACCAAGTCTGCATTAAGACCTAAAATGCTGCCAATTTTCTGTGTCCTTTGTCAAGGTCCAGTTAGTTTCTTGGTGTGGAGTGGTGCTGTTTCTCAGCCCACCAGTAGTAGTGGCTCTACACATTCAGGTTTTTTCCCCCACTCCTCTCTTTTCATGTCCTCTTCTGTGCCAGCTTGTTTTAGTGAGGCTGTCTGGCATACTTCTCCACTCCTTTTAATGGTTTCAAAGAAAACATTTTTCATCAAATGAAAGCGCTTTGAACAGAAACTATTATGAAGGAGAGAAAAATATTTTTTTTCTCCTTTTGAGTGGCAGCTTGGTAGGGCACTAAATTAATTTGTTGAGGTGCCTAATATTGCTAAATTTAGAAAGCCAAGTAATAACAGTGCTACATGGGCCAAAGGATGATCTAAGGATGAGGGAAGCAATATATCTTTTTAACAATTGAAAGAGTTGGGAAGGTTCCCACAGTGAGCACATGCTTAGCCAATTTCTGTGCGAGAGGGACACTTGGATGCATGGAATATTTCAGCTACAGCAGTAATCCCCCAGCGTTCTGTGCTGAAAGCAGAGGTCAGCCCTAAGGGAATTCTATTAGACATACAGTCAGACAAGGCAGGCACCTCAGGGAATAGCTCCTTGAATAAATATAAAACACACCAGCTTGCATGCACGTTATTGCTTCTAAGATGACACAGCTGCCCCTTCTCTGCTCTCTACCTGTCTTTTAGAAAACTAAAATTTGATGTCATGCTACTTTAAAATACCCACAACCTTCCTTTCTGGGCAAGCATCATTCCACATGCAAGTAAACGTGGAGCAGATGGGACAACCCTTCTCAAGACAACCCTCAGTGGGCACAGGCAGGATAATGCACAGGTCTGCCTTTAGGACTATGTTGCCTAGCCCTGTCACATAGAAACCTCCATATCAGATATTCCCAAAGGATATAGAAGTCTTTAGGTTCAGGAGAGAAACAGGGCAGTTCTTTCAGGAGGTGATGTGACACCAGAGCCTGACTTTCTGCTTCTCCCCATTACCACCCTCCAAGTAGGATCGCCCATCTTGGGTGACTCCAGTTCAACACTCCCAGTCCCTCCCCTGCCCAGGCAGCAAGTGATTCACCCACCAGGCTCTGAACAGACCAGCTCTGGCCATAAGATGGAAAATTCTGTGTGCAGGGCCCAGCTGCTTTGGTGCAACAACCGTGGCTTTTCAAAACCCACAAACTCAACCTGCTACAGCTTTTTGGAGAACCCAGCAAAAGCTGTAAGTCTCCACCCTCATGACATGTGCAAGGCCAGCTGAGTTCCTGAAAGAAACACCATGGCCAAATCCAGACTGGAGCACATTCTGGGGTTTTTTCCATCCACAGCAGAGTGGCCAATGTGTTTGAAAGAGCAGCTGGAACCAGACGTTGTTGTGGGACCCAGGGAGCACCACACACACATACCTTGCTTTGGTTCCCCTCCCAACACCAGCTCTCATATTATGAAATCTAACCACAATTACTCTTTTATAAATAGTGCAGTGTCAAGAGCCTGCTGAGTCCCAAGTCTGAAATTAAAAAAAAAAAAGAACATGTACAACTAGTCTTGCTCATTTTGAGCACTACAGAGCAGGAGTAAAAACTGATTTATAGCAACCAAGGAGTTGATACAGTTAGAATAATTCCAGATTGATGAAGGACCTCAGCTGAAAATTACTACTGTTTTGTTCACTCTGTCTTAAGAACTGCTAGTTTCCAAAAATGTAGCTCTTGTAGAGACAGCTTTGAGGGAGCAGGGTATCTTGTTCTTATATATATTCTTAGCTTGATTTAACATACCTACACAAACTCAGCTTGGATTCAAATCATAACCCCACTTACCTTTTTTTTTTCCTTGTGGCACTGGACAGCGAACACTGGGAACTTAACAACAGCTCATTGACTGTATTCTCTCTTTCTTATTTATTTATTTTTTTAAAGTTACAATACATTTGTTGTATACATGATTACAAAAAACAGTGAATACAACAGAAATTGGAGCCTGGACACTTGCAAGACTATTCTTGGCTGGGTACAGACATGCCTCTTACCTTGGGTGAGCTAGCCTATTGCCCCCTAGCTGAGCTGCTTCTAAAGTAGATGCCCCAAGTACCTGTTGTGAATTAAGGTCTCCAAGTGCTTTGAGATCCTGAGAAGAATGGCAATGTACCAAGTCTAAAATATTTAATAACTAGGAGCCAGAAGCAGAAGGGTAACTAATTACAAGGGTTGCACAGACATTTGTAAGAGAGGCAAGCAGGAAATACAGAAAGAGAGCTGGGGCTTAGCAAGCTCAGTGATTTGTAACTCCGAATATCTAAGCCAGCAGTTTCAGTTCCAGGCTGAGCACCAGTTTGCCTGCAAACTGCAATGAGGTACAGCTGTTCATCGGGCCAAGAAATCCAAAGGAGGATTCTCGCCAGGGATCTTGGGGTTTTATGAGGCACTCAGTGGTGACAGCATCTCTGGACACATATGGAAACCTGCAGACACGTGACTGCACTGAACAAAAGAAAGATGGTTTCACTTCTGAACTCCCTGAGCCTCCAGACAAAAGGCTGTGCAAATGTTCCAGCAAGATATCCCGGACCAAATACAGTCAATTCATTGGAACAGACAGTAACATTTGAAGTTACTTTCACAGAATGTACCTAATTATGTCATCACAAACTATAAAGGCTGTAAGAACACATGCTAGAGCCAATATCTTGACATCATGCACACATGCTTAATGTCTTACTAAATCTTACAAGTGCGAGAATAACATCTTTGTTTAACGACAAAGAAGCAATGCTGGGTTTACTTGTCTTAATCACCTTATGTATGAGATTATTTTTTCCTAGAAATCCCTACTCATACGATGGAACGTTCGCTGCAATGTCACTACAGCATTGCTGTCTTCCACTTGCTGTTTAATTTCCCTTTTTCTGGAAGAAGACTCTCAATGTGCTTCACAGACACTAGATCCACTATAGTTCATGTTTTCCTTTCTCTAATTATTATGATTAACTGAAATAGTGCAATATCTCCAAAATAACTACAGCAGTAACAACTAGCCAATACTTTCAGCTGCTTCTGTGAGAGGTTAAGCAAGCAAAGCCATTAAGAAGGAACAATTTGAATATTAGGGAATGCTTGTGGAAATCAAATTTGGGACTTGAAATTCTAAGTATCTGCACCCAAATCCTGATTCCAAGCACTAGTTTAATCCAATCAAATTAGCCAACACAGTTCAAGTTTTTTATGCCATGTAGTCATAACAAGCTGCTTGAGAACAATCTACAGATCAAGACAATTTCAAATGATGAATAAATTCATGAAAACCCTACACTGTTCAGAAATCATTTAAACACAGGGAAATTAGGCTTAAAACCATCAAATATACTATATTTAAAAACTACCTTTGAAGATATTACTGTTGTTAAAATGAATTAAAAAAAGTTGAAAAATATGAGCCTGAGAAACATAGTCAATATAAACAATGTTCCAATATGCACATTTACACCCCAAACTACCATCTCCATGTCTTGCCAATCTCTAACTCTTAGCTGGAAATATTCAACTTTTCCATATTTTCACACATCTGGCTTGTAGACACCCGAGTTAAATGCTGAAATCTGCTTTGTCTATGGTTCAAGCAGCAGAGAAAACTTTATTATCAGGGCAAATAATTTAGGGCAGACCCTTTGCATTGAAATCCATCATCCCTGCAAAGCTTCCCACATTTATCAGCACCATGATTAATGGATGAGTGCTTTCCACTTGCCAGTGTAAAAGATAGGGTCTAAACTCAATGGGCAGATGAAGAGATTGCACATCACATTTTAGACACTCTTTTTATTATATCAGATAAGTTACTGACCTCCGAGAACCTGCTAAGAGTAGGGCAGGTATAAGTACCCAAAAGTTTACTTTCTGTTTTATAAATAGAAGGGACCAGAGGTAAACCCTCCACTAGATATGTCCCTCAGGAGCTAAAAAGTAATAAATAATGTAGTGATGTGCAGAAATACTTGGAGAGCAGTGTTTCAGGGCCACATCTGGAAAACAATCCCAAGAAGTGAAGAAGAGTGTTCAAGGGAAATATTTATGGCAAATATGAGCTCGAGCCAAAACATAAGGTATCACAGAGTATATGGTCCCAAAAGAAACAGCAAATTTTCAGCTTCAAACCTGTCTCTAGGCTCACCAAGCTACCTTGCAAGGCACACCATGAAGTGGCATGTCTCCATTGCAGACATCTGTAAGGCAGATAAAGCCTCATGTCTGAGGCACAGACATGCACAACGAGACGTGCCCCAAGGGCAGCAGCAAACCCAAAATTGTCTCCTCTTGAATCCCCAGCTGTCCAGCCTCCAGGCACTCACCTCCACAACCTTTAGGCACACCAACAAATGGAAGGTGACAGCTGTATTCTTGCTATCCTTTCCCTTCCTTTTACAGTGGGAGCACAAGACAAGAGGGTTGGGCCAAAGCAGCACTCAGTGGGAACGAATACTGCAATTCTCTTGGATCTCATGATGGCAAGGTTACGGTCTCTGTGGCTATACACTTTTTGAAATTCATCTCTGCTTCCTGCTATGCTCAATTTGCCCCCATTCTATGCTGCCTATTAGGCACTAAATCCACCTAGCAGTCAGGTTACAGGTTTGTATCCTTTTTCTCCACACCTACTTGACCTCAGCCCAGCCAACAAGCACTGCCTGGGCCAAGAAACTCAGAGGAGAAGCCTCCACAGCAATTGCATTGTCAGCTTTGTTAAGCACCTTAAGCAATGAGTTCTGAGGACTCACTGACTAAACACATCCTTCCTCCTATTCCTTTTTGACCCTCTGTATTAGAGATGATGATAACACAGGGATGGTGGAAAGCACATTATGCCTCCAGCAGGATCTCAAGGAAGCTTGACAGCAACAAGTGCCTGGTTTCCCTGGTCATGCTCAGTTCAATCTGCATATTAATGTAAGAAGAATCAATTAAAAAATTCTATTTGTCTTTATAAACTTCACAGGACAGATCACAAAAAGGTTTTTGGAAGCCTTTGATTTTGAATTTGAAGCCCTAAATAAAAAAAAAAATAAATCTATTCTGAACTAGCTTACCATACCAGAAGATTTAATACATCACAAGCTAAACAAGTACACAGGCATTGCTTTTTTGCATATAATTAAATGTTTGTCTGGTTATAATTACTGCTTCTAATCCTTCAAAGGCTTAATTCAGTTTTGATAGGTCTTAGTCCCAACCTAATCTAACCAAGATACTTTGAATTGGAATACACCACAACCACCAAGAGTCTGGCTCTCAGAGTTCCAGTTCTACCCCTGGTGATAACCCTGCACAAACATGAGGGAATCTCCTTCAGAAGTACCACAGAGAACACTTGATACCAGGTTATACACCTTGAAATAACACATGTACCAGTGCAGTGCACTCTCTGAACCACAGTATGTGTCATCCAGAGAGTTCCAATGCTGTATACAAGGCTCATGAAAACTGGCCAGCAATTTGAGCATCATAAACTACAAGAAAACACATCTGCTTAAGTATTCAATCAAGCAGGAAAGTTTATTACTTATTATAGAATCTAAAGAGTGGTTGTAACTGCATAAAACTAGCTAATGGACTTCATATTATTTTCTATATTAAAAAAAAACAGAGCTACTGGCCTTTTGGCTTAGGGTATGTCCACACTGCCCAGGAAAACCAGGAAAGGTCCTTGCAAATGAGTTCTGAAACTGGAATTGTGACAGCCAGGTCTCTCTGAAACACACCAGCACTAGGCAGGCTAATTCATTCAAGAGAAAGGTGTGAGGAGGTGTTGCTTTGACTCTTAGCTGCCTGCATCACCTCACTGGAGGGGTTCTCTTGGACATCTGTAACCACAAACATGTCACATGAGTGTGACTTGGATCCAGCAAATCAAGCCCTTGGCAGAGTTCTCAAAGACACTTCTGGACCAGGGGATGAAAGGGCTTTTCAGAAAGCCACAGCCTGTGAAATCTGAAATGAATGTGAAAGTGGGAATGGCACTGGACATTAGTGACAGGGATAAAAGATGACTCTGATGCCTTACAGTCCAACTGTCCAATTAGAAAACTATTTGTGCCCTTTTACTGACTAACATCCCTCCACCAGCTACATGGAAAACTAGAAAATGTGCCCAAAACGTGCTCTAGCTGGAATCCTCCTAGCCTTGTTTGCCTATGAAATAAAATCAACTCTCCATTTGCCACTTCATAAGTAGTTCAACTGGACAGAAGAAAGTGCCAGCTTGGGAGTAATCTTTCAGCTGCTAATTCCAGGATGAGTCTGCAAATGGGATACTCCCCTTATTTCCAGCAACGCAGTTAACTGTGAGGTCTGGGCCCATTAGTGCACGTGCACTAAAGAAAAATGTTTCCATTATTTGCCATTTCTACTAGAGTAAGAATCTTCTAGAAAAAAAAAAATCCCACTGAAATCAAGGCAAAATTGCTTTTCGTGTGAGCAACAGAACAAAGTCATTAGCTAGCCCAGAGAATGCATTAGTGTGCTGTCTCACAGGGTTTAAAACTCCTGGCCTGTACAAGGAGGGAAGTCTGGATCCCCTTCCCATTCCTGTCACCTTTATCTGCTCTCTCTGCATCAGTAGGTATGCTTACAAAGAGCCACTCTAAAGGAAAAATGCCTAGATCTCAATGGATGTCCCTTTTGGCACTGAAGATATATTTTAATGTACAGTAGCACCCACTATAGCAAAATAAAACTAAAAAAAATAACCTTGCTAAAATTCCCCAAGCCTTTGCAATGGGCAGGAAGAGATTAAGGAATTACAATAAAGAGAAAATTTTGCTGTGAAGTTTTTCATCCGAGTGTTTCCTCACCATGTGACTGTCAGGGACAGCCAGGCACACATCTCAGTGGGCACAAGACAAAGAAAGGAGCTTGACATTTGCAGTTATGGTAGAAGAAGCTGCAGTGTAAGTCATCTCCCTGATCTTGCAGGCAGACAGAACTCTAGCACATGCATTACACACTGCAACATCCTTGCTTTCTCATTCACAAGAGCAAGACAAAATATGCCTGTCCTCTCTCTTCACAGAAAAAGCTTTATCTGAAGTCTGCCTTTTAGGAGGAAACACAGCACTTCACTTTAGTACTTTCCAGAGCACCTTCTAACCTCAAAGTATCCTTTGTTAAATGAAATATGGAGAAAAGCAGCAACTTACACCAGGCAGAATAAAGTTGCAACCTGCACTGGTAATGCCTCTGTAATTCATGCCGCTTAAATCACTGGTTATGTAGGATCTGGCAAGTCAATGAGCCTTGATCAAATTACAGAATCTCATTAATTCTGCCTTTTATGAGTCCTTCTCTACCTGGTTTGAGGATGTTTGCCCCATGCTCATAGTTCAAAAGCTGGTAGAACCATCTCTTAAAGAACTAAATGTTTAATGGATTAAAAGCACAGAGTCTGTCTGGGAATCCCATGTTTTTGTGATATTTTAGTATTCCCACAACGAACCCTAGCTCAAAAGAAGATCACCAGAAAGAAACAAACCATGAAGAAATAGAGCTAGGAGCTCAGGTGCCTCTATGAAATCCTGATCAACACAGTTTTTTCTTTTAAGGACAGCAGGCCATAAGTGGCACAGCCCTCCTACAACTCCACTTCTAGACTACTCCAGATTTCCTTTCCCTGGGTCTGTTCAGTCTCCCACTTATAAACTGGGAAAGTTTTTCAGTTGCACCAAAGAGATAAGAACTGGGCACCACTGACTAAAGCACATTTGCTTTCAAAATCCACGCATTCTCTTGGACTCTTTAGGTCACAGCTACTGACCTTTATTTTATGTGCTGCAAGGCTATTCCAAGCAAAGCAACAGTTCTGTATGATGCTCTTTTACTAACAGAGCTGGACAGAAAAATGCCCGAGGTCACAACACCAGACATTATTCAGGCATGGAGAACAAGTGCCTTTCCAGGGTTTCCCTCAAAAATTAGCCTCTGGAGTGCTCCTGCACCTGGCTTTGCCAGGGAGCTGTGGTCCTGGGGGTGTTTCTCATGCCTGGAAGCTGAGTCATCCCTTCAGCCCACAGGAGCATACCTAAGGAGAGAGGAGAGTTTTCTTTTCCTTGCCACCCTTTGGCATGTTCCTGTGGAGGTGCCCAGTTACTGGAACAACAAGTACAGCCAGTGAGCATCTGCCACTGCTGCCCAACTAACAACAGGAGCTCAGGCCAACCTACACCTTACTCACATGCACTCCTCCTTAGTAATGCTGGATAATGCTTTGCAAATAAATAAAAGTACCAAAATCACAGCCTTCACAGTGAGGAAGACTAGAGGAAGCCACAGGAGACAAACACTGACACACAGAATATTACCTGTGACCCATCTATTCTAACATCCTGCCTCTGGCCTGAGCCAAGTGCTAAGTGTCTTGGAAAAAGAACCAAGAGAAGCTGTTAGAGGTAAGATTTGGGATGTGCTGCTCTTTAGAAGGTTGTTCTTTGGGGTTCTTTTTCTGTGATCACCAAAAGTCAAACCCTAAAGCTTGAGGTTAGCATATCCACCTAACGTGTCTGTTAGTATTAACAGCTATAATTCTGGATATTCTGGTTATTGATACAAAAGCATTCAAGCCCTCATTTAATCCTGCTAAATCCTCTGGCCTCAGCAATGCCTTATGGCAATCGTTTCCACATTCAAATCACATCCTCAGACAGGGACCCCAGAGCTTGCAGGCTTGCTGCCATGGAGTTGGTTCATACAGCACCTCTGTGGGCCTGAGGAGGCTCAGCACTGGCTGGACTCTGCCCACAGGGCACAACAAAGCACCAGGAGCAATGCCATTTCACCAGCCCTGCTGGGAAGCAAGGTGCAAAACCCAAGGCAGAGGTTGGCTTTAGCCCCCCTCAAATTAACTCAGTCAGAGGGATTTTGCTGTCTGCCCCGCACATTAGGGTATTTCTGTCCCCATTCCTAGCGCTAGAGTAGAACCCAGAGCTCTATGACATCTCACAACAGTCACAGGTGATCCAGGACTTCTGGGTTCCCAAATCCTCTTTAGTTAGAATGGCTGGCAAGCAGCCCGTGCTTGAGAAACAGAGCTGCTGCTGAAGCAGGAGACATACAGCTTGGGCACTAAGGCTTTATTTGAAAGTGAACTCAAAAGAGACCAAGAGAAAGGTACTTAATTTTTGAGTTACCATAGAAAACTTTTTTTTTCCTCTCTCTCACTCTTTAAAACAGAGAAAGGGTTTTAATTTCTTTCCACAATTCAAAGTTTTGCATCTGCACCAAACACACATTTGGGACTCGTGCAGTCATTTCTGAAGTCACTGCAGGACCAGGGAAAGGTGCTCACAGCTTGCCCTAGAGAAATGCAGCTTTAGACAGCATTTCATGCAGAGACTTTGGGAGGCTTTCTGTCAAAATGGGAAACCAGGGACAAGAGATGTGGTGTGGTGTGACACACACAAAGGTTCATCCTCATTGTGATTTATTATTACTACTGTCTACTGGTAAGAGACAATTAAAAGCAGAAAACTGACTCTGATGTTCTAGTTAAAAAACCTGCTGCAGAGAGCCTGATGCCCCTTTGCTAAGAAAAATACCAGAATTGAATCATCCCAGTTGTGCTACTACAGAACTCTATAACCACATGCCAGTATCATTTAAAGAGAGATTCACTACCTGGACAGCTTGGGAGATGGTCTATGTTTTGTCAGTATGCTGCCTGCACTGACATTATTAAAAGAATAAACTAAGCATAGATCAATATTATTTACAATAGCTTAGGAACTGTCAGGCCTCTGCACACTTCCAGAGCCTCACTCTGAATTTGCAGACTGACTATTAAAAGTCGTTCACAAAAAAAATTGATGCCGTAGAAGATTCTCTCAATATAGTAAAACAAAAAAATACTTGTCTTCATCAGGGAGGAAGGAAAAAAATCAATATAAATTGAGGAGAGAAACATAAGTAATACTTTTGGCAAATAATTTGTGATGTGACATATTTCAAAAGTCATCAGTGTAATATCTGAGCCTGAGCCTGCCAGACAGAATTAAGGCACCTTAGACTAGGCCAGCATAAGTATTTCTGCTGCTTTTGGTGCTCTACAAGCTCTCAAAGAAAGCTGAAAATGGATAAATCTGGACAACAAGAACAAAGTTTAAAAAAAAAAAAAGGAAATAAAATCTCTCTGGATCATTTCTGAAAGTCTTGTGTCATTTTGACCAGTTTCAAGATATCTTAATAGAACTGGGAGAGAGAACAGGGAGACAAAACTCATGAGCTTTGAGCACTTGGATGTGGCAGTCCTGGACAATTCCAGTGGCATTCACATCATTATGGGAGTCAGATCAAAATCAGTCTCCTTGTAATAAAAATCCTTCAGTGACTTAATCTTGCTAACCTGTGAACTATGGCCCCTGTACTCAAGTACTGCCTTTCTTTCCATCCTTTACCTCCCACAACTCCATACACCTGCTTTGTGATTCACCAATCCAGTCACACGGACAAAACCCAACAGCAGCAACAAAAACCAAACTCACACTCCCACAAAATCTCCTTTTGGCACCTGATTTCCCCCTTGATTTCTCTCTCCCCTTCCAATATTGTTCACTATTTGTCTTGGTACCTCCGCTGATGCCCTGACTTCAAAAAGGCTACTCAGACAAGGAAAAATGAAGCATCCCATTTCCACTTTCCATTTCCTACTCAGTTTAGTTACCTTTGCACCTACACCAGACTGCACATGATGTCTTATTTATCCCTGGTGTGATGGTGGATACTTTGTGAGGGATGCTTTAGAAACTGAAATGTGTCATCCAGCTGTAATAATAGGATTGGGGGGGGGGACAGGGACCTCAAGCACCAAACCCACCAAAAAAATCCAAGTAAACACGATGCTAAAACTAGGGAATGCTAAAGTGGGAAATAGTATAGCTATAAAAGAGATGGATTTTAGTGCTTCCCAGAAACAGCATCGCAATATCTTCTCCCATTGACAAAACATCACCTACAGCAACATTTTTGTACGGGAGTAGTAAACCCTTGGCAGCTCTGCTTTGGAAACAGCACCAGACTTTAAATCCTCCCTGAGCACCACCCTGCAAGAGCACAACAAGGACTGGATGCATATCTACACACATACAACTTGAAAATAACTTATAAGCTTTATTGACTTTAGAAGACAACTGCAGGTATCTCACACGTTTCCCAATTCAAAGCAATTCATGCAGAGGTTCTTTTGTGACAGCACTGTGGGGATTAAAATATATTTAGGTTTGAGTTGACAGACTTTGATTCAAAGGAAAACCTGCACCGACATCACTGCTGTGGCCACCTGGAGGATGGAAAAACCAGCACACAGGTAAAAAGCTGTAACCTCTCCTTGGATTGCTTACAGTGGGAATCCAATAGGCAGGAACTCCAGGTGCATGTTCATCACACATCAGGTACTTGGATCAGGTGGGGAGGAAGAGGAACTCCTCAAAAGAAGCAGGGTAGAGTAGGCAATGTTAACAATCCTACCCAGCTGCACTTAGATCCATATCCCAAAGGAATTCAGCAGAAAACCTGCATTTCATTGAATTATTCTGGCAATGAAGAGAAAGAGGAGTGCCAAACCACAGGTTGCAGCAAAGGACACTGACTTCTTTTTCTTGCTCCATGATGTTTTGCTCATTTGCTCTGCCTACTTATAAATCCAACAGCTGAAAAATCAAACCTTTCAATGTCCCATTCTCCCCTCTGACTTCACCTTTTTATGGTGTGCTTTTCTGACCTTTCACTCTAAAACCTTCTCCTGTTTGTACTCCAGCTCAGGAGTTTTGTCCTCCTGACCACACTACTCAAAGTAATATCCTCAGCCTCAAGGAGCCTGAGGTAAAACCTTTGATTTGATCATCTGTGCTCCTCTGTGATTTCCACACGCAAACCAGTTCAGTATAACTATAAAAATATAAAGATTTTCAATAAATATAACTATAGGGGTTAACTTCAAAACCTGATATAGAATCCAGATGAGGATTTCAGCAATTCAGAGGGGACAGATTTCTTTCTCCTATTCATCCTGCCCCTGGACCCCAAAGCACTCCTCTTCTGCAATGGGATGCCTGGCTTGCTCAGTTGTTCCTGTGCTGAGCAGAGAGTGCAGATATTCCAGAGCCTGCTGGGAAGCAGAGCGTACTTCCCCAGCCTGCAGAGGTGGCTGCAGTCTCTGATTTTGCACCTTGAAATTTATCTGGGTTCAAAGATCAATGAAAACAGTCCAGAAGTGATTCTCAGATTTCCTTAAACATTGGAGCAAACGCTATGCTGGCTTTTGGCCAAAAAGAAGTCAAGATCGCTATATTATGCACTGGTCCGTTTTATCTAAGCCCCATGAAACAAACTCCTTGCTGGTTTGGGTTTTTTCACTATTGGAATTATTTATTTTATTTGCCATTCATTAAAAAAAATAAAAGCTGATACCAATACAAACAACCCAGACACACTCCCTTAAACCACCAACAAATCATTAACTGAGCTCTGAGTTAATAGCTTAAGAATATAAAGTATAATATATTGTAACAGCAGTGATAGAAAGAAAAAGATTTAAAGAGCATGGAACTATTACAACTAGTTTTGAGAGAGCTCAATGTGAAATCAACCAGAAAAAGATCATTCCACAACTATAAATATAAAGTACTAAAACCAAAACAAAGTCTCTTGCTTTGTGAAAAAAAATCCATAAATTAAAAAAAAAAACAAACAACCACCCCCTAAACCATTTTAGGGGAAAGTATTTAATGCAGCTATAAAACAGAGACTGTTTTCTTTATATTAAGTGTGGCTTTGATTGAGTCTGTAGAATTAAACACTAATGTTATTGTAAGTAAAACACAAGGAACTGGAATTTGTGTTTGGCTCACAATCAAGAAATAAGTGAGTCACAAAGTCAAAGGATGTGATATGCCTTTATATGGCTTAGTTAGGGTTACTTTTGATGCTTAGATAGGGTTACTCTAAAATAAAAGTATTTCTTATGCAAAGATACAAAAATCTTTGCAAATATGCACAGAGAGCTCAATCTAATGCTCTGTGTGTATATCTACACTCTCTTTGTAAGTACAGATTAACATGTTTAACATATTTGGGTTTTGGTTGAACATATTTGATGGCTAGAGATGATTGACAGCATGTTCTCAACTACTTTGTAACAGACTGAAGGAACACAATTTTTTAAATTTTTTTACAGCATTTTAGATGACCTACTGCAATTGATCATGCCTATAAAACAAACTGGCATTCAGAAAGCCCAATTTTTCCATCCCTGAATATTTCGATCAAAAGTGTTACAGTGTTTGATGCTTTGGTTAAAGTTCCAGCTCCCAAATCTCAGCACCTTTGTGAGACCCAAAAGTTCTCTTTAAATCTAATGGTGGTGTAAAGGACAAACAAACAAAAATTCACAAAAATATAAACAAGACCATCACTTAAAATCATGACCCAATTAGCACCTTGAAACTTCACAATGAGAAAATACTTTAAAAGATAACAAAGCCACTTTATCACTTAGTAAGTTGCTCTGGTTTTCTGCATCTCACAACAAACATTCCGGAGAATTAACTTAAAACCTTTTAAATACCTGGGACTGGTAGGGACCTCACCCTGCAGGGTTCCCATCCCTCCTCTCTCCCTGCCAAAGCCAGCAGAACCCAAGGTCTTTGAACAGAGCCACCAGTGTACACAGGTACCCCTAATATGATAAACAACACAGCAGCATCACCCAAAATCAAGTTTCCAGAGCCCCTGGATTAGGACTGGATTAATACATTAATCCATTGCTATTAATTTAGCTCAGTATCTCATTCTGGAGTCACTGTGAGCTGGGTGCTGGAAGAGCCAAACCTAAACTGACTGGGGTGAAAACAAGGACAGCATTCACTATCAGCTGCATCAGCGTGACACCGAAGACAGCAGAGAGACAAAAGCCAAGAACCATTAAGCAACAAAGATGAAAGGGTAAACTTGTAAGATTAAACAAACATCTTTGGTTGGTGTGGTGGACTTGCACTCCATCTTTCTAATGGGAAGATCTTTGAACTAGATACAAACAGCTGACAAGCTGGGATATTTTGGGAGAGTCACAGCCAACCCAGCACACAACTGCACTGTAGCTGTTCCAGGTACCATCCTGAAATCTCCAACCCTTTTCCTTGCTAGCTATCCAATTGCACTTTATTTTTCTGCAGGAGAACCTAGCCTGCACCTGTTGTTACTAATTGTAATTGAAAATATAAAATGCAAAGGACAGGGATGCATTGGCAGAAAGCCCACTGTTAAGATTTAACACCTAGTGTACACACAGTACTGCACTGCATATTTGGTCACACTGTATGGGGAACTTTCTGAATCTAAGTGGTCTTGGAATGAACCTGTGAAATCAAATTGGTAACCCACCGGTTTGTAGAGGAGATTCTGCTTAAGTAAGTGGTTTCTCTTTTTGCTTTAAGGATACACAAGCGATCGTATTATCACTGCAAGTAATGATGTAGAGTATTCTGCAGGCAAAGAGTGCTCCTACCAAGTTCATCGGCATGCCATGGTAAAGGACTGGAACAGAGGCTGTTATCTATCACACAAAGATCCAAACCTCTCGCTGGGATACACCCAAATAGCCCCATACTGGGAGCTGTAAGACTTGAAAAGAGTGATCAGAGAGATCACAGGCACAGCTTTCTCCTGTGCCTTCACATAAGGACCTGCTTTACAAAAAATCGCTAACAGCACTAATAGAGAATCAAGGACCTGCTGAGTACATTTCAACTGCTCTTCAATGCTTTGATCCTGAGCACTTCCTGCAGAAAAAAAGGAGGAAGTATGCTGATAAGATGAATACATCTAACTACTCTCCACACATCACCAAGAGGCATTGGGGGAAAAAAGAAAAAAAAAAAAGGAAAAAAAAAAAGAGCTAAATTCCCTTTGGCTGAGAGATCTGGCACATACGATCTGAATTCAGTCCTACAGCAATTACTTTCCAAGCAGAGGCCGGAAGGGACCCCTGGAGATCACCTTGTCCAAATCCCCCACTCAAGCAGGGTCACCTAGAGCCACCTCCTCAGGACCACATCCAGGTGGCTTCTAAATATCTCTAAGAAGAGAGATTCCACCACCTCCCAGAGTCAATGTTCAGTCACTCTCACAGTAAGGAAGGTGTTTCCTGGTGTCAGAGGGAACCTCTGTGTTTCAGTGTGTGCACAGTTCCTCTGGTCCTGTCACCTGGCACTGCTGAAAATAGTCTGGCTGTGTCCTCCTCATTCCCTCCCTTCAGGTATTTATTTTATACATTGATCTGATCCCCTTGAGCCTTCTCTTCTCCAATCTAACAGATGTCTCAACAATCTTTCTTAAAGCTGGGTGCAGGCCAGCAGACATTTCTGCTACTTACACACACACACCTACTTGGAAGTAAACTTGGACCAATTAATTTAATGTTACATCCAACAAACATTATCCTGACCCATATCAAGGACTTGGCTAGGACCCTTTGCAGTTCAGACTGACAAGGATTATTTAATAAGTAGATATTGATGTTATATTTAAATATGTTTAAAGGGAGCAAATTCATTTGTTAGATGACTTTTGTACCATACAACTCTTCTGAAATGCTTGCCAGGTCTTTAAATGAAACAAACTCAAGCAGGAGTCTGGAAAGGGTCTATATTTAGAGTCTGATTACAGTTTAACCCCAGTAAATTTAAACCAGTTTAGTTAGCAAGACAAATAAGTGCTCATTTCATTTATGGGCAGAGATTTTTTTATTTTTTTTTGTCAGTGCACCTTCCAGCACCTTGAAGTGAATTTGAACTGACACAAAAGTGACCATTCCACTACCTGAATCCCAAATTTAAAACTGGTTAGAGTCCAACTGATGCCATTATCTTAGGGTGGCATGACTTTCCTTCCCTCACTTAGACTACACATGAGATGAATCCAATCTTCTTCTTCGTCTTTGATTCCATAAATGCAGTCAAGTTACTACTGGAATTTACAAAAGCACCTAATGTTAAAGTCGTGGGTTTGTGTGTCTCATTGGGGAAATGCTGCCTCTTCAGGCAAAGACAGACAGCATGAAAGATGTCCAGAGAAATCTAACAATGAATTTCTGTGGCAATCTACACACAAGCTCTGGCCACTTTCCAAGATTAGCAGAAACCTTGGCACAATGAACTGGGCAGAATTAGACTCAGCTATTTACACCTCTGGCTTTGTCACCATTGATGGAGCTCTGTTTGTTCTGAGACTGTTATGAGTATGACTTATCACATAAATGACTTTAAAGTGTGGGGAGGCCAACTTTTAAGCTCCATGCTATGCAGAAAGCAATAGTGTTTTGCAGGAATCCCCAGACTTTCCTCAGGAATACCATCCCAAATTCTGCATGACCGGAAAAACCCCTGCCTTGGAGGGGAAGGATTAGCTCATACCAGTGCAGCTAATTCCACTCAGGGCTGGTACATCATCTTACTTAGCCACAAGCACAGAAACACAGGACAGACAAGCATTTCAACACTTCTGGCTAGGGGATCTTGCCCTCAACACACATACTGATGCTTGTACATGGTCTCCTGGCTGTCTATACTCCTGTCCATCTGTTGGGATGGCATTCCGCCAGCTAACAAGGTAGCACGCCAGCTTCACTAGCACAAATGTGCCAAATAAAGAGAGGTTGTTTTGAATGCACTGCTTTCACAAGACAGCAAGAGTCAGGTCCCCACTGGAGAAAAACAGCAAGAAGCTTCTGCACGTCCCCAGAATTCCTACAGTTATTTTATGTTTGATCTCCCCTTCATTCTCAGTTTTCGAGCACCTTCCCAAACATGGAAATCTGAACAAAGTTGTAGAATATCAGAGATTGCCAGGCAAAGCAGGTGGTATTTTAACAGAATCACACCATAAGAACATTGCATGCAAGCAGGAGGTCCTCTCTCTCTCTCTCTCTCCCCTTCCACTAATACCCTTAGGAGAGAGTTGTCCCATCTAAATCTCTGCATTTATTCACTGTTTACTTTCTAACTGACTCTACTCCTCCATATTTTAAGAGCAGCTCTTTTCATAGAGCGAAACTACATTGTTTCAAAACGCTGATTAGCCTCTTAAATAGAGCCAGAGTTCTTGCTACTGTAGGCTTGAAGATGACAGAACCAGCTCAAGAATCTGTTGTATTCATAAAGGCAGGAACTTCCCTATAAGCACTAATTGATAAATGCTTGCAAACTACACAGCCTTGGTCCCTGAGACCTGCAAGGCTGAAGAGCCATGGTATACAGGGTGGAAGAAGCCAGAGAGTTTGCCAGCTCTAGGCACTGTTGAGCACTCTGGAAATAATGGAAATTCTCTCCTGTAATGTTTTAAACCTAAGCTGTGTATTTGCTATACAAAAAGAGTTAGCCAGAACTACAGTTAGAGGAGAGGGAGGACAGGAAGAAAAGGGTTTTATGTAATAAATACAGTTGAAAAGAAGCAGGGAAATAGAAAAGACAGTAAAGGCCTAAACAAACCAAACAGAAGCAACAAGTACTGACTCTCCCTGGGTTATTATTCAAGCCATCATAAGGATGCTACAGCAGCCACAGAAAGTTACAGAAAATTACAGAAAAGTTGTTTTTTCTGAAAGAAGCCAAGCTCAGACAAGGCTACCTGTGTGCCTCCCAAAGTCTTTCCTGGGAAGTTATTTCTCTGAGCAACACATTGTGGTGCTTAGGTCTCTGATTAGTGTATCATTAGCATGGGCACCTTTCCCGTTCTTGCCCCAGGGCTGGCTCCACATTCCCCAGCAGCCTGGCAAATGGCTCTGTGAAGGGACAGCAACAAAGGCAGGTATGGCTCACAGCTGACTGACAAACCAAGGGCCCTGCCTGCCTGTATCTGTATCGGGTTCCCAGAAACATTACATCAGCAACAGAGTCATTCATCATTTTCTGAAGTAACCACAGTAGTGGAGCCTTTTCTTCTCAGGTTGGCTTAGTCCAGTGACTTAACTACTCTGTCACTCAGATCCCACTGCTTTTGGTGCTGGCACAAAGCTGGACTGGGCTCAGGTAGAGAGCATGTTATGCATGCTCTTTATGGGTCCAAAGCCAAAGAACAAGCTCCACTCTACACTTTCCATCTCCCCCAGAGATTCTGGTCTATCAGCAGAAAGAAAAGGTCTGGCTTTCTTTGGTACAGTTTGTCACTAACAGCCCTAAACAGGGACCACACTCAGAAGCATCATTTTTTGACAGCAGTAGAGCATGTGCTGGTGGGGTGGAAATGTGGGGTGTGGAGACAAACAGATCTGGGAAAGGTTTGCAATAGTAAACACAGCCAGCATGAAGGTAACCATCTGCTGGGAGGGGATTCTGATGTGTGAAATACAGAGCAAGCATGAATGAAGAAGAGCAAACCCCAGCCGTGCACCAGAAACAATCAATTCTGACCCCCTTGAAATTTTTATTTGGATTAATGTTACCTTTTAATAACCTTTCACTGCTCTCTGCAAAGATAACAGGTGCCATTAAAATAGCTGTCACCGTGCCAATCTTCTCTGAGACACCTATTTATTTGGGTCTTTCCAGAGAAACACAAATGAAATCAGTCATTCTATATTAGAGGGTTCCCAGGGACAGTTAGTTGATTGGCATCTCACACCAGTGGGCAAGTCACTGCAAGGCACTTAGAGAAGAGAGCATTTTCCCTCAAGTCTTGATGCTTTAACATCTGACAGGAATATGTATATATGTATGGATTGATTTTTTTTTTTTCTGATGAATGATATTCTGTGAAATATCAGAGAGAAAAATGTCAGACATACATTGCATAGCAATCGAGGGCTAATGAAGATCCAGGTATTAAATCAATTAAGAAGTATCAAAAGCTACCTAATCATCAAGGAACAAAATTGGCACCACAATATGTAGTGAGTATGGGAAAGCCTAATTTACTAAACATACCCTGCAGTCACATAATTGCATGTAATTTTACCAGCATAATTAACTAATTTAATTACCACTTCTCAAGTGCATCAATTATTGACATTACAGAGTTTTCAGACAGCAGAATTACTGTGTGGTACATTCAGAGAATGCAAAATGCTTTGTACGCCTATTTTCCAGTCACAGTCAACAACTGAGGGAACACAAGCAGCAAAGGGAGACAGAATTACAAGTGCACCACACGGAGCACAGTTTAGCAGTCAGGTTTAAGAGATGAACTAGAAAAAACCATGTTTATGTAGGACTGAAAAGTCAACAGCGAATAAGTGAAGAGACCAAAGAGACAAAAGCTAAGTGTGGTGCTAAACCAGACAACTCTTATTTCTGAACAGCACGGTCTATACTTTAAATTAAATATACTCAGGAGGGGACAAGCTCTTTGAGATCCACCAGCCACCCTTATCTCTTAACCAAGGGCTTGATCTCACAGTAATATCTGCAAGGATAAACAGATGCACCAAACTCCACTGGCCTTACTAAAAAGCCATAAAGGTGTCAGGTTTGTCTGCACAAGTCTCAAAGCAGAATCAGAGCCCAGGGAGACTCAGGCTGGCATGTGATAAGAAACAGTGAGCACTTGAACAAACCCTCGATGCACTGGTTCCCTTCAAGACAGGAGGGGGGAAAAAAGCACAAAGATGAAGTATGGATACATTCTTATTAATTAAAATGTAGCTTTGCCATGTGGGATCATTACTCAGACTTGAAGAACTATTGATCCCCTGCTTAATGTTTAGACACTGTATGTAAATCTTTGCATAAAACCCTTTTGTTTCAGCACTGAGCTTTTCAAAGTCAAGAGAGATGTCAGCATCTGCTCCCTATGGAGTCTTAAGAGTCGGTGTCAGTAAAAAATGGGCAGCGTCAGTGAAAATTATGCCCTGTGTCAGTAAATTTGTTAACAGGGTGGTTGGAAACTCTGGGAGCTGTGGTGTCATTTTCTTTTCCCATTGCCCTCTTGTACTTGACCTTTGCACAGCTGTTTCACAGTATCTGGAGATGGCTGAACTGTGAAATGGTGATTACAGGAAAGGGGGCATTTTAATGAGACAATACAACCTAGAACAAGAAGAGGGCATTCTTTCATATGCCAGCTGAGATCTTTAAAGTCTTTTTTGTCTTTCAGATTCAATTAAGAACAATCATGACAACCCCTGCCCCTTTTAAAATCTAATGCCAATAGTGTTCCCCTTTCTAAGGTCAGGAAAGCTTACTGGATTCATTGTGGTGATTATACCAAGCAAGCAGAGGCACTTTGTAAAAATTGAATAAAAGTCAAAATAAATCATCAGTAGCCAGAAGAATCTTATGAAGCAAGTGCAGACTGTTCCTCCCACAAGTAGCACCACAGGGATGGGGCTGGAAACCTGTTGTTGTCTGTCCCTCTGAGGGCTTTAAGAGGTTCCAGCTCAGGCCAAACTTAAGCATGTATTTAAATTTAAGCAATGGCTTAAGCTGAGCAACTCGCTTAAGTATTGCAGGCAAGTACATCTGACTAGAGATAAATCTTGCTGGTCTGGGGCATGTGGCAGTAATGATGCTTCCACCTTTCTCCAAAAGCAGAAGAGACTCACTGATCCTTCTTCCAGGGTTCTGTGCAACAACTCAGTCCTGTCTGCACTCCTCACTTGAAACCACAACGTGAAAAACCAAGACAGTGAGAAAAGCACACGCTGTGATCACAGGGAGCAGAAGGAATGGAATGCAGAAGGAAGGGGACAACAACTTTGTCACGCTAAGGGGCAAGATGACTTTTTGTAAGCAAACCTGATGAATGATGCTCTTGCTGCTGCTGTTCTGCAGGCTGCTCTCTATACACCTGCCACGTGTGTGCTATCAGGAAAAGCAATTCCAGCAATGACATTGATGTGTGAGGGCCCTGCACTTGTGAGACATCAGGCCCAAAACATTATTCATTGCAGTTGTAAGTGGGTGGTGGAACTGAACCAGTCGGCTAAATAGGTGCATATAAATGAGCATAAACAAACTGCAAAAAGAGTGGATGAGTCAACAGCATGAGAGGAAGGAAAAGAAAAAAAGATAAAATACAAAAGTCCTCCTCATACACTGCCAGCCCTAGCAAGGATTGTCACACTACTCCAGCCTTCTAATGTGACTTCAAAACCTGTAACAGAGGGGTGATTTTGTCAAAGACCAACAAGAGTTACCCATCTATAGTGCATGCATGCTACTGAATGTACTCAGCAATCTGAAATACAAATTATTAATAATTTGTGCAATGCACAACTTAGCTATTTCTATTTCAAACTCAAGAGATGCGTACTGAACAAAATACTAAAAGTCATCATCCCACACACATGCAACCAGTGTGGCCTGTCATTTATTATTTATGCAATCACTCATCTCAGACTTGATTAGGATGGGAAAGTTTGAGGTTAATCACAAATAAAGCTGTAAGATGCTTCCCTCACAACTTGCAAACAGAGCTGCCTGCTTTCCTATTTCACAGAAACAAGGAGTGGAAAGCAGAATCAAATGTTGATGCTCATCAGTGCTGTAGCAACCCTCTACCTGAACTAGAGACCAGGCAGATGAACTGGGGAGATTGAGATGCTTCCAAAGTTGTCCTTCCCTGTTGTGTCCTTTTCGAGACTTTCTCTGCAAATCTTTTCTCAGCCTTTCTTCTCAAATTAATTTGGATGAACTCTTCTCTCATATTCCATTACCCTTTGACAGAACCTGGAAGTTTGGTGACCTCTCTTGGAGAACCTTACTGCTAGTGGTAAGGGAAGTCATGCCTCACACTTCCCTAACTCACCCAAACACTACCACCACCAAGATATCACTGAAACTCAAACATCTTTAGCCTTAATTCTGAATTTGGTATTTTAGACAAAACAGTTTTTCTCCTCTGCTGTGTTCCCACGATTTCTAGATGCTTCAGCACCTCTTCAATGTGAAATGCAGCACTGCAGATACAGATGGGAACAAAGCAAGAAGGGCAGCACAGCACTGTGAAAGGTGCATGACCAAGAATAGCTAACCATCTGGCTCTCCTCATTGGCATTCGCAGGGTACTGGTTTTCTCTTCCTGTTCAAAACAGGTTGAAGCTTCTCTCTTACCACACATTTGAGAACCAGGCTGCAAAAATTGGCCCAGAGAGTAGCACATCTGGCTAATGTCGCAGTACTCACCTGATTGTTTAACACAAAATCTGCTCTGAGCTGCTCTGGATCTCTTTTAAAAAGCTGGACTCCAGTGTAATTGCTGTCCATTCACCACAGCAGGGTAGCTGAGAAAGCAGCAGCCTGCACACCACGTGTGTTACCAACATGCCCTACGTGGCAAAGAGGGGCAGAACTGAGTGTGACAGCTCTGCCACAGCCCTTCAACTAACCCAGGACAGCAGGGAACTCCAAGCAAGGGAAGTATTGATTATGAGCTACTTCTGTCAGTTCTGCATTGGGGTGAGTGGGTAGGAAAACCACCAAGGTAATCATAATAATTTAGTAAAAATAAGAAGGGGTGGACATTGCCTGTGTCTCATTGAGGACCCTCATCCCATATGACATATCATTTTGGCAGAGGAGAAAGAATAGAAACAGAATTAATAGAAACACAAGAGAGCAGGGCTCCATTACATCTGCTACATTTGCATAGCATGTGAAACCTTTTACCTTTCCACTTGGTGCTCTTCAGGGGTCAGCTTAAAAAAGGTTGAATAAAAGTAGGGCCAAATTCAGCCAGCAGGGGAACAAAATATGATAGAAAGATGACAACAACTGGCAAGAGCTTAGGAATATCTTGTATCAGATATCCCAAAAGCCACAATGTAAAGATTCAAAGTAGAATCACACTGGTTACAGAAATTCAGCCAGGCTTTCAATGGAAGTAAAAGTATCTGTAATTTTTCAAATGCATATAACAAATGGAAGAAAGAAATTTGAAAATAGTAAGTATAAAACAGAAACTAGGTATTGTCAAAAATGGAGAAGGGAAGCAAAATGACATAACAAACCATTAGCCCACAGAGCCAAAGAACTAGAACAAGTATTTTGAAATTCATTAGGAACAGAGGGACCTTTCACAATGACAGTATCCTATAACTGGATGAAGAAAGTTGTCTTGTGAGCAATAACAGCAACAAGATGGAAATCTAAGAAAAAGCTACATGATCTAATATTGCCAAGCAAACCAAAACCAAAGTTCCCAAATTCATCCTGCATGCCAGAGAAAGATCATGATCCTTCCACTGCCCAGTCACAATAAAGCAAGACTTAGCTTGTGGTATTGTAAATGTGGAGCTGAAATAGACTCAGTTACTAAATTCAACATAAATTCATATGATTGAAAGCCAAATTGAAGCTTGAGAGACGCAGAAAATAAACCTCAAATAAAACCGAGGTTCTTATTTTGAATTTTGCAAGGATCTAAGCCACTGGCTAATTCTCTGTTTAACAAATGCCTCACCATCCACATTCCCTGCTCTCAAAGGGCTGATGGACTAACATGACCCGGGGAGAGATCACAGAACACATACTGATTTATACCGGCAGGAAATTTGGCCCTCCAGCTTTTGGGAAGAACTGTGCTTTATTCCTATTTTTGTTCCCTTAGAAAGATGAAAGGGGAGAAGAATTCAGAATGTGTTCCAAAGGTGCAGGTGCTCCACACAGTTCTGCTGGGGGGTGGGCAATATTGGCAGCACCTCCTCACCACTGCTACATCAATACCACACCTTGGCTCATCAACCAGCCAGACCAGCTGCAGGAGAGACAGTTAGGAAGCTTCTTTTTACACTAGTCCAGACATTTCCTTTCCACTACCAATTAACTACCCACAACACAGAAAAGCTTATCAGCAACATCAAAGAATGCATTCCTCACTAACACACACGGTATGGCAGATAACGTCTCTGGCTGCATCAGATTTTCTAATTAAGCATGTGGGAGTGGGGGAAAGAACAGGGGGGGCTGGGGAAAAAAAAAGAAAAAGAAAAATCAAGCAGAGCACACTGTGTGTGTTGTTAGCAGTCACTACTGTAAACTGAAATACAGGTGCCATTAGCAATCTGCTGTCTGCTGAGCTGCACTGCTCGGGGGCCTCGCTTCCCACTTGGGCATTTTTGTGTCTGTGTCACTGAAACCAACATATAGAAGACACCTTCAGCGTGGCAAGGTGGAGAAACAGCACAGTGATTGTACATTTGCCTTTTATACACCTCCCATCTCACAGTCAAAAAAAAAAAGGGAACAGATAACGAAAGTCATTGATTTCATTAAAAGACCACGTTGCTTAAAAAAAAAAAAAAACAACAAAAGCCAAATGGAAGAAGCAAATAACTAAAATGTAATAGGTTGAATTACCTATCAAAAGAGTCAACCAAATAATTCACTATATGAATCTATTAGATTCCTCCCCCTCTCCCTTTTAAAATTCACTTGAAAGTATCCAATTGAGTTGAGGGCAAATCTCTTATTTCAATACTGCAAATGCAAGCACAGACAGTTCAATATTTTCTTTTCAAGCTCTATCAGTTAATTGTGACTATTTATACTATTTTTTTGTTTTGTTTCCCTAATGAAAGAGCACACATGCACTTCCAGCACCAACAATTCTGCATATAGTCAAAAAATTGGTGTCTTTGCATATCTGTGCAGGCAAAATTTGACAGCAGGAACATTTGCAGGAGGCAAACACAAAGAAGACATCACTACAGATGAAGCACATTAATTTTCAGACTGAGCATTCCCAAAAATATTGTCCAGGTACAGACAGATCATTTATGCTGAAGTATGAACTGGGAAAAATTAATGACAGAAAATATGCAGTGCCTACTTTGCAAACCTCAAATCGGGTAAATCACCTTAGGTCTTGGTTATAGTAGCTGCATTAATTGCTCAAGATCTGTTTCCTAGATAAACTCCTCTGCATGGAAAACAAGTCTTTGTTCCATTATTAAATCCTAATGCAAGCTGATGCTGCTACACAAAACAATCTTCTCTTGAAATTCCAGCAGCAGCTCAGCTGAGTTCAGCTTGGAATGGGCAACCTGCATTATTCTGGTTTAGATACAGGAACCTGTCACATGCTGCTTTTTGTTGCCTTTAGAAAAGAGTTAATATTTGGCTAATATATTTATCTTTGCATAATATTACTGTCTATGTGCAGGAAAGAAACAGCTGTTGCAAGCCTAACCCTTACTCATTAATCTTTCATCATCTTGGGACTTGCAGCGTTGTGTTCTCTATTACAGCATCAGCTTTCTATTCAGTGGTATCTGAGAGCAAATTCTCCACATCACTGCCATTTACACTTTCCAGGTCCATTTGTGCTCGACCTGCACACCGAGTCTCCACACACATCATCACCCAGCAGAGCTGGGGGCATGAGATAGGTGGTATTTCTCCCTTACCAAGGCTTGCAGAATGTGTCTGCTGGCAGCTGCTTGCTTCAATGGGAACAGGAGGCCTCCCAAGAGCAGTATTTCCTTCTGGTAGCACAAGGAGCAATTTCAGCTCCCTCGCATCAAACTCGTGCTCCAAGGTCTGCTCTGACTCAGACACTTGGCAAATACTCTGAACCTTGGAGTGCCCAGGTTACACCCAGAAACTTACAGATTCAGCAGCAGAGGACTATCTCCTCCTCCTGTTGCAATGGTCTCATAGTTGGCTGATTTTCTTCCCAGCCTCCTTTTGGATGTATGCCCAAATCCACAGATGTGCACAGGAGGTAGATGGCACTAGAGGTGCCCTTAAGCACCTCAGCTGTTACTTCACACTGCCTCCCAGGTGTTATTAGCAGAAAACATGCATTGTGGAAACCACAGTAGGATTCTCTTTACATCATTCTCAGTTTAAATCTTTATGAATTCTCAAGAAACAGAGTCAGCGTGTATTTGGGAGTCAGAGCTGTACAATCTCCTCCTCTTCATGACACTGTATTTTTATAATCATGCAGTCAGGCACATATTACTTTTAAAAATCTGTTTGTAGCATGTCAACTTTAACTTTTGTAGCAAAGCCACCACTCTGGCCAGTAAACTTAGTTTTGACCAGCTGACCAAGTAGCACCATGCACAGCTTGGCTCTGCCTTCTGCCACCTACCTGTGGGCATTGAGGCCCCCCACGGAAAAGACTGCCCTGCCCAGACACAACTGTGCTGCAGACAAACTCCATGCAATGCCTCATGGACTGTCTTTAAGCAGTTCTGGATGGGTCTGTGCCTGACCCATCACTGCTGCCCTGGCTGTGGAGTAAATACAGTGAGAACATTTAATTCCTCCTGCCACGCTCTCATCCTGTGGTGTTACTGCTGAGGTTCTTCACCAGCTGTCCATTACCACAAATGCAGCCTGGAACACACGTAAGAATAGCCTAAGCTAATCAGGACAAGAATTATTCAGCGTTTTTAGTTCTTCCAGAAGAAAGCCTATAGAATTGTTGGTACAAAAATGATTTGTGGCAGCATACACACAGACCACATCCACCACTAATTCAACACTACTCATGTCCACAGAATTGAGCATGAGACTAGACTCATTAAATGGATACCATGGTCCCATTCAGAAGTTAAGATATGTACTAATTTTTATTTGGTTTACACATGTCCTTCATACCATCTTTCCTGGTGATCAGCCTGATGAGAATCAAAGGGCACTCTACCCTAGCACAGTAAACACAAACTAGTCCTCACAGTAAAGAGGGAATAGGAATAAAAGCACCAATATCTTGTTATTATTTGTGCTAAGTGTGTTACTTATGCTCACCTCATCTGCATTTAATAGGTTGCCTTCATACTCCCTTCACAGAGCTGCAGATTCTCATGTTTAACATGGAAGCTCCTGACAGCTTTCCCTTTCCTAGGGCAAGATTGCTCAACTAACAATAACTAAGATACCTTTTGACAAGTGCAGCTAAGAGCCAGCAAAGCTTAGTCAATCTGCATCAGTCTGTCTTGGCACCTTTCTTTCACTTTCCTATCTAAACACTGAATGCCAAAGTCTCCTGCAATGATTATAGAAAACTATAAAAAGGCAAATGAATGCAAAAGCAGAAATCATATTAATCAGTTGAAGGAAAATACTTCTCCAACTACAATTGTGGCTGAAACCCATAAATTAGATGACTGGAGTAATAAGACATGTGAAATGGCTTTTAAGTCCACTACCAGCTCCATGCAATAAATTTCAAATGACATCCAGGCTTTTAGTGGAGGGGATGATTTATTGCAGTCTGCAGGAAGAGAGCTTTCATGGATTATCTCTAAAGTGGCAAAACTCTATTCTGAATTTTTCAAAATTAGTGCAGCTCAGTGAATGTCACTGACAAGCAAGTCCAAAAGCACTTTAAAAGCAAATTGCAAGAAAAATAGCAAACATACTTTAGAACGTCCACAGATTCTGCTATGAGAACTGCATCTTGTCTTCTCATAAGCCAGAAAAGAAACTAGCAAGAGAAGAACACTTGCTGTATGTGTTGTTCACCTGGGCTTCCTATAAACAGAGATATTTCAGAAGTGAACGTTCTAAGGCTTTTGATGCTTGAAGTCTTCAAAACAATTTGGAAAACAATGGAAGTTTCTCCCTGAACCTACAAACCTACACACACTTTCTAATATTTTTCTCACTAGGCAATGTGAGTGAAGGTACAGACCACAGAAATACTCCCCAAAGACAGTCCAGAGCCTACGGGGTCCCATTTTCTTCAAGCATTCAGAAGAAGACTTATTTCCTCTTCTCTGGTAGATGAAACCAGAGAACACGTGTCTCCACTGGAGTCACAGAGAACCATAACCTGCCTGTGCCAGAGTTGCCGTGCCCTCTGCAGGGCTCCTGAACCACACCTGCCTACCCAAGTGTGGCACAGGGTCCTGGTTGCCCTCTCTGGGCTGAAAACAGCCGGTGGGAGCCCTGGGATGGTGTCACAGCTACATTCCTGGGTACACTCTCACTCAGCAATAGAAATAATTGTGTCTAATGAGAGGATGTTACAGGAGCTGGGCATAATCCTCTTCAGGAGGCATAGATGTATCTTGCCTAAAAGCTGTTAGACACAGGCCCCTGATTTTGATTGCTTTACAGGCTAGTGGCTGTAAATAATTCTGCTAATTCTCAGTACGTGGAACACCAAATTTGCATATCAGTGGCAGTTAAAACAGGGTATGTATACATTAAGCAATGGAAGTGTTATGTATGGAAAACATCTTACACTTTTCTGACACCTTTCATCCAGAGTAGCTGTAAAATATTCTATGAACTAAGCAGAGATCTAGTTTGGCTGGCATTCAGAGTAGAAAGTGAAGATCTATGCTTTTTCCAATTAGTTTCTATAGAAAACTTGCAGTGGTGTGATTTAGTCTCCCAGGAGAGAACACAAGACCATACACCAAGACTAACAGCTCTGATTGGTAATGATGCTTTGGTTTTCATTAGTATCTTTCCTTCTGAAGACCATCCTTTAGCCTTTTAAAGCATGAATTCAGCACTGACCTGGATGAAGAGTGGCATTTCATTGGCTCCACAGTACTTAGAGCTGTGATATTTCCCCTACAAGTCACCTATCCAAAGGCTGATAGTCTATGGAGAGTTCTGGAAACAAAGAGGGATTCATGCAAACATCTTTTAAAATGAAGTCCATCCTAACTTGAGACCTTGTGTGGTTTTGGTGTTTGTTTTTTTTTTTATGAGTTGAACACAGCATCTTTTATGGAACTAGTCACAGATATTATCTTAATATTATAGACCAACAAACCAAAGCATAACCCATTAAAAGTACTGACTTAATGGTGCTGGCAGGCCAATACCAAAGCCCAAAACAGAACAGTTTCTCACAAAAGTGCTTTAAACACTCAGATACACTGCAGATAGCACTGATTAGAAAGTATGGGATGGGGAGGTTTGGGAATTTAGTATAAATTTTTTAAACCCTCTCTCTACCTCTGTTCAAGTGAAGCCAGACACATACTCTTCTTCATCCTTGGCTTAAGGTATTAAGACACATAATATACATAATGCCTTGCTTAGTACTCCACGCAACACAAGCCACAAAAATACATTGAAATCTTTAAGTGATGGTAAATACAAACAAAAATCAGAAGAAATCTCTTTTGGCTGTCACTACTTGATAGCCATGTAATTTCCCAAAGGCTCATAGTCAGAATTTTGGGACTCACTGCATCAAAGATCAGCTTCTCTTCACTTTGTTGTAGGCACGAGATAGAAGACATTTGCTCTGACTAAGCCTCATTCCTTGATGGACCCAACTGAACATCCAATAAAACATCCTTTATAGGGCTTGAAGCGTAAGAGACAATGTTAAATTGCAAACATTCACAAGAGGACAAAACAGACTTCATTATCCATGAACACATAGGCACACTGCTATTGATCATCTCAAATATTTTAAGTAAATTACAGGCTGGGTATCCAGCATTTTGCAGATTTTCATCATGTGCACATCCTGTATTTTAGGCATTGTAGAGCAATCATGTTGCACATAGAGGCAAAGCGATGATAAATGACAGAGCACTTAGCACTCCTGCAGCACAAACAAGCTTGTGCTTTTTCATGAAAACTAAATGGAGAAAAATAACTTGGAGATTCTTCTCTCACGTCTTGAAAAATAAGAAAAAAAATCTGTAATTTCTGGAAAGAAATGGTGCAGAGAAGCCAAACTTCCATCAATTATTTATAAACTCACATGGAAATGCAGGCAGAAGTCTTTCCTTCTGACCTATGCACCGAGCTTCATTTGCACCTATTACTTCTGTAGAGCTCTACACCAGTTTAATGCTCCAAACTAAACCCCCTAGCTATAGAGTGACTTTATAAGTGGAACCATGTCTAGAGAAGCATTACAGCAAGCAGATAACAGAAGGCTCTTGCCTAACATGTCTAACTCCCTTTCTCATTAATGGGCAATATGCCTGCACAGACAGGAAAATTTATCTCCAAGTCTGTGATAAATCAGTCAGATTTGATCTGCACTACGTAAAATACACAGCCAACACTGATTAAATGAGCAGTGGAGTGCTCTTTCAATAGTGCATCAATGCTTTTCAGCACAGAGGCATGGACAGAGCTCAGAGCTGTGAAGGAAGAAGAATGGTGACTTATGTTTTCAGTCACTGGAAGAATTCATTGTGAAATATGAATAAAGTGATGTGACTTCCATTCCCATTAACATGTTTCACTGGTCATTCATATTGTGTGCAACAATTTGGGGTATAAAGAGTTTTAGACACGCTGCTCTATCTCTTGGAGACACTTTATAAAGGAGCTTGTGCAGCAAGTGCAGTATCATAACATTTTTAATAACAGTCCTTTAAAGAATAACTACAGTTCCAATCCTCACTTATTATTTCTCCCTCCTTCATGGCCCTCAACCCTTCCTTCCTCACTAAGGAATGAAAAAAAGTCTTCAATAAAGGCCGACCAAATACATTTCCTAAAAGACAAGCCACAAAAATCAACAACTGTCCAATTTGAGTTTGTACTAGTGAAGGAAGATAAAACTGATAAAACTGAGGGACAGAGAGTGAGTTACCAGCAGGACACCAGCAGAGGAGCAGCTGCAAGTTGGCTGGCTCAGTTTTAATTTTTTTTATTTTTTTTATTTTTTTTAGCAGACATGAAAAAGGAATATATGAAGACAAACAGGGGACAGGTATATGAAGAACTCTTCCCAAAAGGCACAGTGTGGAAGGGAATGGGGACATTTATTGAATTTTTAATAAGAAGGATGCAGAAGGTGACACAGTGGGCCAGACAAAAACAAAAGTTTTATTCCAGCAGCAAATAAGAGATGGTTAAAAAACTGGCAGAAGCCCAAAACACCTTGGGAATGAAGACTAATAACTCACTTATGATACAATAGGACAAGGAGAAACAAACAAAAGACAGAGAGAAAGGAATTACTTGGACAAAAACACAGCAGCAAAGTGATTTTTAAGTCCACATCATGCATGAAATTAAGTGTATTGTTTTTCAGATCGTTTTCTTGCATATTATGTTTTACTATCTTTGTACTAAATTTGTTATTAATTTATAATTACTGAATAATAGAGTTTTCAGTAAACAAGTACTCTGAAAAGAAAGAAAGGGCATTGGTCCCTCCATTATGAAAAGTTTTACAACCTAATTTTGGTAAATGTGTGATTGTCTATGATGAACATTCTCCCTGTCTGACAGAGACATGGGAGCTGAAGGAGAACAGGTGTTTGTTTCCAACACTTCCCCAACATTTTCACCTATTTGCATATTATAGCAAAAGTGTTCCCATCTCCACGGGAACAAATGCACTTTAAGTACTCCTCTTGGAAATCCATGCCCCAATTTTCCTTTGTTTAAGCACCATGAGGAATGAGCAGAAGTAGCTCCAATTTCTTTCATGAATAAGGTCCTTCATTCATGCTTTTCATGGTACAATATATAGAACTCTTAAAGTTTCAGGCAATAGCTTGGTCAAGCAACCAAAGCTGAACTCTGATATTAACAATTCAACCTTCTGAAACTAATGAGCCATATTATACCTAGCAGTAATTGTGTTTCACTTCCCAAAAATGTAATCTGAGGTTGGTTGACTCATTTAACATAAAAAAGCAGAAATAAATGTATTTTACTGCTGCATGTGAGTTTTTAGACAATAGACACTGCTCAACATAACAAGCTTTGCATATTTTACATAATTGAGCTGCTCCGTGGCTACTGTTCTGCTCTCACACTGCACTGCTGTCTGTAAACACTGTTTTGGCATCTAAAGGAAGGGACATAGGGGATGAAAGTATAGAAAAGGTAGGTTGAATAATCTGTGGTCAAGTTTGAACTACAGTAACAGCAAAGCCTGTCCAGCACATTTTAGTGCAAGTTGGAACAACTTTCATGCCTTCATACTTTACTAGTGGACTACACACAAGTGAGCACCAGTAAAAGACACTCAAAATTAGGCAATACCAAGATATTTTACAAGCTAGTTCAAACTTTAGCAAGACACTTTTCATTTTAAATCTCAAAAAAATGTGATAAAAGCTGAAAACAATCCAGTAAATTTTCCATCAGGTTTAGTATTTTATAAATACTTAATTTCCTGAGAAATAGATAGAAGGTTTAACTTTCAGTGAGTCCAAGAACCATTCTGGGGCTGGGTTGGGGTCCCAGGGGGTGGTGTGGGGCAGTGCTCTGGTGTGCCAGTGACTGGCAGCTGCACCAGAAGCTCTCAGGGAGGGTGGGTATGGGGCAGAACCCAACCTGTCCCTTCCCACTCACCCAAGAGTTGTTTTGAGCCAGTAAGAACCTCAATCACTTTCTCCAGTCCCTCACACGTGGCAAAATGGTTCTGCCCTTAAGTGTTTGGGTCCAGACATCACTTAAAGTCCCAGTTTTAGAAGCCAAATGCCTGTGCCACTGAAAGGGACTCCACGATGGCACAGCTGCTCTCAGCAGTGACGAGAGCTTTCCAAACTGGAAACCATAGATTCTGACCCATGAGGTTTCCTCTCTACATTACTAAATGCAGCCAGTGCCAAGATATGCTTCTCCAGGCACAAGACCATACACAGGTATAAGCATTTAGCATTTCACCAGGTAAAAAAGAGTTACCATCCAATGAGTTCTTGTTTTCTGCTTCAAGCCCCCGAAAAGGGCTGTGGGCATGTCCAATATCCTAATGGCTTCAGATGTCAAAAATGTGGGAATAATGCAGTCAAATCACCACTAAAAATTGAGAGGACCCAGATATTCTGGGCTCTGCCAGGGGACCTTTAAGCTCAGTCATTTATAAACTTCCCACACCAAGATATTTTGACAAATCTGATCAGATGAAGATGCCTGAATGATTGTTTGTGGAAGGCCTGAACTACAGCTGCCGCACACAGGAATAAGCACATCAAATGCAAATAATAAAATGGATATCTGACCCAGCAAGTGTGGTAACAGCTAACATTGAAGGTCATCAGCACTCAGCAGTAGTACTCACACACAAAGTGGCTGATCTGTGACATCCAAATCAGTATATTCACAACTCATAACAACACGCCATTCATTCTTCAGAACTAGAGAACGATATTCAAAAAAGCTCAGATCCTTCTCCCATACTCAGCTGGAGACCATGAATTATTTAATTTCTTGGTTGCCTTTGTGTGTGTGGCAGGGGGACCTAGTTTTCTTTTGGCTTGACAGTTATATCATGTTATATTTTTCTCTCCAAAAGCCTTCATGCAGCTCTTGATGTGAAAGCTTAGCCTTCTGTAGACAACTGCTATTTCAAATTAAAAGCTGCATGAGTTGTTGACAATATAAGACTTTAGATTTAATTCTTCTCCCTTCATAGTTCACAAAACGTCTATTCCTACCGCTCATTCCATGTTACTTCATAGAGATGATTATTATTGCAGCATACACCCATCAAAGTCATCTTTCTCATCAACAAAATGTTGTTTGTAGCAGCCACACATCAATGGAATTTCTTCAAGCCTGTGACTGTTGCTTTTTTATAATTATATTTTCTAATCCCCCTTTACACACGAGAGCTCAATTCACTTCCTGGTACAATGCATTAGCATCCTCTTCAAATCCATTAGCAGTACCACAAGAATCACAGCATCTCTCCCTCTTCAAAATAGTATGTTATTAAGTTACTGTACAGCAGGCTGAAAACTATGAATATTTTAAGTCCACTGTATGTACCAAAGCAGAGAAATCAATCCTAGTCTTTTACCATATTGGTAACATTCTAAGAGACAGTTATGGGCTTCATTAAACTTGTGTTGCTGGCACAAGTATATTTAATAAAGAGATTTAATACATAATATGATGGTAATAGCATAATCTCTTCAGTCATTTTCAGCCCATAACACTCAACAGTCTACCACCCAGCTAAGCCAGGCCCAGTATCTCCAACATGTTCAGTAAAACAAAACTAATTCATCTAATGAGCTGCCGTTAAGAAAATTAGGTGTCAATGATATTATAAAAACAACCAATAGCATGTTTGAAAGCACTTTATAGAGTCTATAAGTAGGCTGACATACACTACATAGCTTTGGGTTTTGTTTTGTCCCACCCCCCAAAAAAATAACATTTATTTTGAAGAATGTGGCATTTTACTGAATCAGTTCTCACATTTTCATACTAAAACTCACTTAGTCTTTTTGAATGAATAGTAAAATCTGCAGTTGCAATGAATGGGACAAACCCATGGATTATCCTAGTTTGCCCCCTTTGCAAGCACAGGTCCAAAACAAGGCTGACAATCTGATGTCCAGCACAAGCACAGCAGATTCAGTTAATAAATTCCCAGTTCTTACAGGCTCCACCAGCAACAAATTCCACAATTTTTTCAAAGGCATCAGGGAAAAAAAAACCCACCCTCTTCTAGAGGTTTGTCCATGCCAGAAATCCAGGTGGGTTTACATATAGGTTTAAAAACTTCTTAGTGGCATATGGAACCTCTGTGTTTCAACCTAAGGGCTTTGATTCCACAAAACACACCCAACAGCAGCCAGTTTTTAATGCTATTCTAATGCATAGCCCTGCAAGGATTTGGAGGCATTCTGGTTGGAATTAACCAATCTGCCAGTGCTGAGGGAGCCAGTTCAGGGTAGGTGAGCAAAAAGCAGCACAGGAACCCACACCACAGCATGGGTGTGTCCTTTCCTTTTATCCTCTCCTCTCCAAACCTGAGGCAAATTTTATTGCACCAGTTCTTCCAGCACGAGCTAGCCTTTATTATTATTACTTTTTACTATTTTCACTTTTTCAGAAACCACATTTTGTCATCTTCCTGCTGCACCTGGGGAATGTTTCTAAAAATCTTAAAACAGCAATGAAGGAAAACCCCAACCAGTAAGAGGTTCTACACAAAATGTTTACATGAGATAACTCCCACTCTCAGACACACAAACTTTTTTTTCAGAGTGGTGGTCTTTTCATACCAGTTTTACAGCTGACATGCTTGAAGCAAATTAAAAGTGAGCAATTTACCATCATTAGACCATTTATATCCCACTGTATTTGAACCCTTCAGATTTCCAGCAGTTTGCAATATCCATTAAGCTACAGTTACGGACCTGGCATGCTTTAGGTTCCCACAAAACAGCAATGTTCTCCTGCACAAGATGACTCTTACCAAAACAAATGCTGACACACCAAAATCAGCAGGAATCCCTCAACTAAGACTAACCAAATGCTTTGTCACATGAATACTGCCTTTCTTGAGCTGTCTGCACCCTTCTTTGGACTATAACCACAGAGAGCCCATGAAATAAGTAGGATCAGTAATTTATTCATTCATTTTAGAGAGATAGGAAAGTCATCTATATCACATTTGAAATTCTATTAGTAGTTGCATCTGATAAATAAAGTAAGTACTTTTGTGGCACTGCATAAAAAGTCCTGTCCTATCATCAGCAAATTTGCAATCTACCAGTCAGGAAAATTAACCACGGGGCAAAGGCATAAAGCACTGAACAAATAGCTGGAATAGAAATATGATGTCAGGGTTTGGGAGATTGAATCACTGTTTCATTACATTTGAATTCATTTCCCCAAATTCTCAGAGCACTGGATGCAAAGAGTTTCTATTTATCAACTCCAATTTACTATTACAAATTGCACATGATTCAGTGGTGGCTGCTGAGAAAAAGAGAGTGTGAGAGCAAGTAATCAGCAGTGCAGTTCCCAATAATCAGCCAGATCAGCCCCCACCAAAGTACAGAAACTAGCACTTCTCATCACATTCCGTGCTTTCCTCCCATGTCTCTTCTGCAAGGCCTGGGTGAGATAGCAGCCACAGCAGGAGACATTCATCTCATTATTTAGTATTAACAATAATAAATATGCAAAAAATACTCCTCTTTCTCATCCTCTCAGTGTAAGGCATACAGACTTCAAAGATGCCCCTGTTATTAAAGCTATACAAGAATCAAACAGCAGAAAAGTTGGAAGCAGCATGGAACAATCTAGTGGTGAATTGCAGGGGGAGTTATCAAAGCTGCCTAGTAGCTGAATCTCTTACCTGAATCAGGTAACTGAGTTGGATCAGCAAAAAAGCTCATCTCATTATAGGTATTGCAAGGATCATACATAATGTGGTAAAGCACAGGAGCTGGAAGGTGTACATACTGCCTTTGCAGCTTTTGTGTATTTACACAGCATGCATGTTTGCTTTCAAGTGTAGGCATATTTTGATCTCAGAAGTTGCTATTTCTATTGCTTCCAAATGTTTTGTGACTCTTGCTGACAAACACAACGCATGATATGTAAAGATTTTCTCAATCGGGTTCATAATCTACAGACCAGCTCTGTAATAGTTCCTAACTTGCAGTGGTTTGGTGAGACTCAAGACAACCACCCTAAAATTGTGTTTGATGGGTAGAACTTCATGACAGTCACAGTGTTGCAGTATCACAAACACTGGACTCCTTTCCTCTGAGAACACAAGTCTCTCTATAAATGTTGGCTAACGAAGCCTTTCTCCACTGCAATAAGACTGAGAAATAGGTCACCATTATACAAAGAGGGGAACATGAGGCCTGAAAGAGCCTGTCAGCATTTTAGGCATAGAAGAACAAATCCTTTACAGAGGCCCATAGAATTACTCTTATTTACTAAGGTTTCTGAACCACCCAGTTACCCCTACACATATCTTTTACACCTAGGTGACCAGATGACTCAGACTACCACTATGCAGTCACCTTTCAGCTGCAGAATACCTGTACAACAAACCTCACCAGTGGGCCAGCTGTTCCTGTGCTTCATTTGCCCAAGAAATGACCCTTTCAGGGTACCTTGTGTAGTACACGTGTCTGTGCAGCTCCAGATCTTGATGCATCGCTGGCACAACAGGCAGCATAATTTAAGTGTTCAGTATGGCAGCTCCAGAATTTTCAGTCTTATAGGTAGAGCAGCAGATTCAAAATGCAGAGATTTAAATCCTGCCCTAATTGTTCACTCGCTGTTTGGCCACCTTCATGTCTTTTCCAGTCGCCCCTTTCTTTTTCACTATGAGCCTCATGAAGCAAGATTTACCTGTTTGTTTGGTATCCTGCTACACAGGCCAAGGGGCTATGGCTCATCTGATCATTTCCTGAGCCGCCTCCTGACACAAATCAATAGTATGAATGAAGTAGGAACATGACAGAAATCACTCTGCCTTACGATCAGCTAATGGGATTGAGATGTCTATCTCTTTCTAAGCACATGTTACACAAGACACTCAATTGCCTAAGTGGAGGTGTGTGGTGCTGCTTTAGATGTCATACAGAGTGATGTTTGTAGGTGTCATACAGTGTCTTACAGTGCTTTTACCTACCTCCCCCAGACAACATGCCCATCCCATACATCCAGTGCTTTATTGCACAGACCCACACAGATGGCTGAGATACTCTTGGACATCACCATTCGTGGTTAGGCAATAGAGACATCTGGAATATTGCTACACAGGTGCATCAGAAAACTGGGAGAGACCCTACAGAGTCCCTTCTAGCAGTGTGCCAACAACTCAGTTTCTCTTGTTTTCCTATATGGGATGCAAGTGAAATAGCATGTCTTTAACACTACATTGTAAATGATTATTTAAACATTACTTGTTAAGCCCTTTGAAGGAGAAAAGAACCGGGTAAACATTAGTGCCACTGTTTCCTCCAGACCTTATTTTCAGTAGACCGTGGCTGTGGTAAACAAGAACTTTTTTACCTATTCTCACTCTTTCAGAATGCAAAGGCTGACATCAAGGTGCAGACCCTTCTGAAAGTATTTAAACATCCAACTGCTCTGTGTTCCACACTCTGGAAGTCTCAGGCCCCCTTGGAGCTGGGGTTATTGATCACCCATTGTGCTGACAAATGATTTGTAGGCATGTGCTGCAAGTCAGATCAGGGTTAAAAATAAACACTCACTTTCAGAGGACTACTTAAACCAGCTCGCTGAACAGATTAACAGTGCATGGCCCTACAAAGAGTTGTATCAGCACAACTGACAGGGCAAGTGGATGTGACTTGGGGGTGGAACTGAGCAGCTGTGGCTGCTGTACCTCAGGTTTGAATCTCCTCTTCAAGTTACTCCAGCTTTGAGCATACCTGAGAAAGTCTGGGCCCTGGTTCTTTGCAAAAAATGTGCATTTTTGTTCCAAATAAAATAGCAAATTATGAAACCAAAGAAAACTTGTCAGAGCGTGATTGCAGCAAATAGCATGAATGCATTAACATGGTATTTCCAGTGAAAAGGAACATTATGATTAACAGCATTCTGCATGCTGCATGAATCATAAGTGTCTGGTAAAAGGGAAATTAATAAAATTAAAAGTCTCGTGTTCTTTTCCCTCTCTGCCTCTTACTTCCACATAATTCTCTCATACAAAGTAGAACACCAGAAAGTAGGAAATATTTAGTGAAGAAGGTTAATCTTACATAAGAGCTGAAGTTTTTAGAAGTTTGTCAACCTGCTGCACATATTGAAGAACACAAACTTTCAGGGAAATACAGAGCACCTTTCTGTGCCCTTTGAACTTAATTGAACTTAAATGAGTGTAACCCTGAAGATACAATAGAGGAGGATTAGTTTTCCACAGGTTCATTTATTAGCAGCATGCTGCAATTATCAACAAGGTGAATCAATAAGCATGAAGTACACTGGGCTGCCTGTGTGTGACTAACACAGGACAAGTTCTCTTGCACTCAGAGCCAAGGAATGCTGTGCTGCTGAGCAGGCCCTCAGCTCACTGTCCTACCTCAGTGCCAAAAACATCCACTCCTTGCAAAATGGATGACTTATTCAAAACCAGTTTGTTAATGGGCAAATTCCTGTGTTAGAGGGGGGAAGCTTTCAAAGCAGAGCTAAGGATTCCGTGCCTTTGCCAACAAACACTGTGGCAAATGGGAGTTTATCTCATTAATTTCAGTGGCTTTGTTTCAACTCCTTAATGATGAGAGAACTTATTCTTGCTTCAATTAAGATACACGTCGCTTCAGTCATCATGATCTGCCTAAATGGTAAGAGTAACAATGCATTAGCAGTGTAGTAGCTCACCCACTCATTTCACACCAGCAACAAGAAAAACTTTTGCTATTCCAGAAAGCCACCATTAAATATTCTCTGGAAACTGCCACATGCGCATGATTTGACCTCAAAAGCCATCCTAAAGGAGCAATGACAGCGACAATCCATGATTTCCATGATTACTATGTACTACAAACTCCCAATAATGCTTAAAATGAGTTAAGTCTAGGCTGGCACCTGTTTCAATATTTTATATAACTACCTACAGTGTCCTAATTCTCCCTTAGCTCTGGTCTGGCACACAGTATTGCAGTAAGGGATTCATCCTTGCAGTGCTTTCACTTACAGGTCTTCCAAAGCCACACCAAGACACTCAAAACACCCCCAGCAGCTCCTGTGGGGTGTTTTCCTTGGAGTGCAGCTACAGTGAGGGCAGACAGGAGATGTGCAGTCCTTCAGGCTCTAGAGAGAAAGCAGAACCACAGTATTTTTCTCTAGAGCCCAGCAACAGGACACAAGGAAATGGAGGGAAGCAGCACCAGGAGAAGTTTTAGGGCATTAGGAGAAGGTTCCTTTCTGAGAGGGTAATCTGTCACTGGAACAGACTCCCCAGCAAAGGGCTCATGGCACCAAACCTGCCAGAGTTCCAGGAACATCTGGATGATACTCTTAGCCACATAATTAGTCCTGTGAGGAGAAGTGTGTCAAACTCAATGAACCTTATGAGTCCCTTCCAACTTGAGATATCCTGTGATTCTGTGGTTAATTCAGGTGTCCTGATATAACCTGTAAGTTTGCTTACTGACTGCAGAAGAAGACAAGCTTATCTAAGTTAAGCTTAGGCTTTGACAATAGACTTAAAGTATCTGATTCCCTTATTTGCCTTTGGTACATATTAAATATAGGAAGTAAGTATTTCATCCAAGAATGTAGTGAAAGAGGGATAAGTGTGTCCTAAACCCAATCCTTTGTTGGTTGCAGCTCCTTCATCCTACTGGAAATGTATATGTCAATTGCTAAATTACATAGGTTTATAAACACTCCTGGTCCTAAATGCAAGCACTATTCATTGCATTCAAAAGCCATAACAAGTTACAAACATCCCCAAGTTATAAGGAGAAGGGGAGAAAAGGGTGGGACAGGGAAAGGCCACTTATAGTCCTATTTATTGGCATGTCAGATCAGAAGACACCTGAGTGACCTGCGTGTGGCTCCATGAGCCCCACGTAGAAGTGCAGGGTAGGTGAGGAATGCTGCACCTCCCTGCTGCAGATGCCTAAGCAGGCAGCGTGAAACACTCCCTCAGCCTTCCACACAGTCCATTTTCCCCTCCTCTTACCAAAGTTGTGCCAAGCAGCTTTTAAATGCTGCTAATTTACCGTGCTTTCAAGAGCAGTACGCAGATTCTGACTGCAAAACTCACAAGTCGGGGTTTTTTGAAAAAGATTTTAAAAGAGGTGAGAGGAGGCAAACACATGGAATTCTGTAGAAAAGCTAACAAGTTAAATACTGCTTTGACTTTATCTTGGTGGTTCAGGCCACTTCACAGCCCTGACAGGAAAGCAGAGTCACTTTTTTTAATGAATGCATTGAAATTCTATCACTGCAGCAAGCTCATAAATTGTTTCAAAACGATGCAGAGAAGAGGCCAGAACATTTCAGAAAATCATGTTCTCTTTCTTAATAGACATAACAAAACACAGCAAGAGCAAAGCAGCCACAGACCCAAGCATACCCCAATTTTACACATCAGGCTTGCAAAAATTTGACACACAGATGCAAAAATAAGGTATTTTTAAACATTACTCCCGAACAAGAATTTACACAGTCATGCTTTAATCTGGCTGGGGAGTTTGCACCTCTCTATATAAACTAGGGGAATGCAATATCCACATATAACCCAGACTGCTCCAGCCTTGCAGCCCTACAACATTCCAGCAACACTGCAAACTATAGCCCAGCATGATCAGAAAAACACTGTGAAAGGACAAATTAAGCAAAGATGTTATTTCTGCTCCACCTGTTTAAATGTTAATAAAACCTTGTAGTAATGACGCTTTTGTGTGTGTTCTGATCACGCTGTAAGGAAATTGGAAACACACATTTTGGTACAGCAAACCTCATCAGCAGCATTGATTCTGAAAACAAAGGATAATGCAGTCTCTGCCTTGATGTTAAAAATCATAAGTACCTTAAAATGTCTGATAAACAATACACAGCTCACACATGTTCAACAGTAGGATAGGTTAATATTTTATAGTTTATCTGATAAAGTTAACAAAAGAATTTAAGTCAGAGTGGAGGCATACACTGAATATTTCATCACCTTCTTAATTGCAGAATACAGACAAGTCTTTTTTCCCCCCTGCCTTTGGGACAAATAAATGTTATTTCTGATGGGAATCAGTTTGGCAATTAGGTTAAATCCGACTGAAACCAACCAGAATGTGAGCGCTGAAAACATCACAGGACTAAAACATATTCAGGCAACTCTATTAATGTACATGATGAAGCAGAAATGTTGATAGCAAAGCTCGTGTAACTCAGCAAGCTGAGGTTACATTAATGCACAAGAAAACACTGCTTTGTGCTCTTTTCTGATAGTTAATTTGCAGTTTTCAGGAGCTGCTATTCTTTTGCCCAGCAGACAATATGATATACCTAAGGCTTTTCATTCCGACTTCTGATTTAAGGTCTTCAGCTTGTGCTACAGACCTTAGCCTTGAAGCCAAGTGCAAATTAGCTTTAAATCAATGAAGCTGATTAAAGCTTCATTGTGACTGAGCCCTTTAATAGAAGGAGAAGCAGGGGGATGGTAAAGACCCACTTGAACATGGGAAAAGAGCTGCCTCTCAACTTGGAACATATGTAATGCTTTTCAGCTCCACTTTACCCTGACAAAACCATGAAGGGTTTAAGGCCATTTACCTGCTGACAGGGTAAAACCAAAGTTCCAATTCAGTGAGAAAGGCCAAGAATCAGAGATGTTGCTAGGCAAGCAGAAAGCAATAGGTTTCTTTCAAAAATAGTGGGGGGGGGAAGACAGGAGAAGCAAGGAGATAGACATCAAAATACCTCTCCATAATGGAACCAGGGAACGAACTTCCCACCCTGCTCTAAGCGGCCTTTTTGGGTTTGTTGATTTCTGGTTTGTGGTTTTAATTTTTCTTTTATTTTATTTTTAATACAGAAGTTCCTATTTAGAGAATTAAGCTGTAGGCAAGATGCAGTGCTATGAAAGAAACCAGCTCTTTCATGGTGTTCCACTCTCAAAACAAGCCACTTGTCTCCAGGGGCTCTCTTTCTTGGAATGCAGACAACCTGCCAGATTCACCTTTAAAAAACAATAACACCACCAAATGAGAGCAGGGGAAGATCCTTACACTGCTTTGAATACCACCGTGGGAATCCACAGGGCACAAATGCTGGGATTGCTCTCCTTTCTTTCCTTGTCCTTATATTTACTACAGCACAAATATGTGTCACTTCAACAGAAAGGTTTCTTTTTACATACGTGTTTGAGAATCTTCACAGAAAGTTAAAATATAGAAATAACATCCTGCTCCAAGATACTAAAATTCACTTCTCCCACCCGAGGAGATAATGTTCAGTACATTGCCAAATTACACACAGAGCACCAAGAAAATTTTCATCTCACTCTCTTATTTGAAGTCTTCTCCTTGAAGATGAATTCCTCCTCTGATGGCAACTCAGACACCCCAAGTCTTTCAATCTCTTAACTCTGACCTCCAGACAAGAAATAAGAGGCAATACTGAAATTCCTGACACTTTAAGGTGCTGCAAAGGGAAGTCAATCTTCAGTGCATTTAAAAGATAAAATAAGAATACTACAAAAGTAGCAACAATCATACTTAAAATAAAAAACTGAATATCAGAGCAGAGGATTAATAATATGGCCCAGTATATGACAAATGATGAGCTTAAAAATAAAAAAATGAATTCATGAGAGGAAAGTGATCCTGGATTGCTTGCTTGGTATGCAAAGTTGACCTCTTAAGTTAGTCCTACTTCACTTACTGTTCCCTGATCTGTTATACAATCCTTCTGAGCAGAGGTCAATTTAGCTCTAGCACCACACTCCACTAACTGCAAGTAAGTCACAATAGATGATTACATGTGGTAATCAAATATTAAAAACCTGCCACAAGACTCATTCACACAGAACTTATCTTTTGGAAGACAGAACAAATCACACCAGTAAACTCAGTATTAAAAGTTGGAATTCCCTCAGAGCAGAGCTCAACACATCTAAGAGTTGCAGTGTCCAATTCTCTGTATATTGTGTGCTGAAGTCCTTAAACTAGACTGGACACTTCCAGGCATGGGATATCCCCAGCTTCTCTGGGCCACCTGTTCCAGGGCCTCACCACCCTCACAGCAAAGAATTTCTTCCTAATATCTAATCTAAACCGGCTCTCTTTTCAATTTAAAACCACTACACCTTGTCCTGTCACTACATGCTCTCAGAAAGTCTCTCCTCGTGTTTCTTGGAGACTTTTCAGGTACTGCAAGGGCACAGTTAAGTTACCCCCAAAGCTTTCTTTTTTCCAGACTGAACAATCCCCATCCTCTCAGCCTTTCCTCATAGGAGAGGTGCTCCATCCCTCTATTCATCTTTTTAGTGCCCCTCCTCTGGAGTGTCTCCAGCAGGTCCCTGTCCTTGCTGTGCTGGCCCCCAGAGCTGGATGCAGCTCTGCAGGTGGGTCTCACCAGGCAGGGCAGAGGGGCACAGTCCCCTCCCTCACCCTGCTGGTGATGCAGCCCAGGACACACTTGGCTGGCTGGGCTGGAGCTCAGTGCCAGCTCCTGTCCAGCCTCTCATCCACCAGCACCCCCAAGCACCCCACAATCCTTTCTTCCTGGATTTTAGTAATAAGAAATCTACACTGCATAGGGAGAAACAAATATTTGATCTACCCCAGGCTTTTCTTTGGTCAATTTACACATCATCCAGAACGAGAAGCAGCTTTTCATCATGGAACTGGCCAAAATAAAAATTCAAATGACAGATATGCAATTCTGAGTGAATAAAGAGTCACAGATGACAGCAATGACAGTCACTCACCTCATACAGAAAGGAGCAACAACAAGGGACCCAGTGCAGAAGCACTCACATTCTAGATTTACAATTTTGAGCTCTGGTCAGCAAGTTGGCCATTCAGTTTCAAAGGCTTATGTGTTTTGATTGTTTTCTTTTTATTATCTAGAAACCATCAATATCTGAAGCAAGAGGTGTACTTGCTGCACCAACATTAAAGTTTGTTACCTCATTTCTGTATTTTGTTAGTAGACATCTCAAATACTGCAAGTTTCTTTCACATCACCACAGACCTGGCCAGATCAGCAATAAAAATCTTACTGCAAGTGAAGAGAAATCCTCCTCAGCGGTAGGTGTTTCCCCTTTAACACATTTCCCAGTTTGTACTTTTTTTAATACACTAACACCAGCTGAAGGTCTGTGGACTAACATTTCCAATATCCTGTAAAGACTTTCAACATGGAATTCACTTTGTTGGCTACTCATGGAATCTATTTTGTTATTTGACCAAATTGAATAACAGGAGCACGATTTGGGGGAAACAATCTACCTTTTTGTGCATGCTAAATGCTGGGAGCTGATGAGGGATCAACATTTTCTGTAGCATTATCTAACTGGCAGGATGTAAAGGCATTATGTGTAGTCACTATCCATGGCTCTCTGAAAATGCACCAGTCTGGAAACTCATGAAGAAACAAAAGTTTGCCATAGAGCAGCATTGTGATTTGTACTTAGCAAAATTTCAACAGACACCTCCTAAAGCCTTCAAGATCACTGGGCAAAAGCAACTACCCTATTTAATACTGATATCAGTAGGTTAGATGCCATAAATTGACAATTTGCTCTCAGTGCTTCCAGTAATAGGAAACAGGTACATTTATGGGAGTCAGCTTTCAGATCAGTCCATAGCTGCTCCTGGCACAGGATTCAGAGATCACTTCTAGTTGCACTCCACACAAGTCTCACAAGTCAGCACCATTATTCATCCATTTGCAGTCTTGGAACAGCTCTCTGCCATGAGGCAGCAGAGCAGACAGAAGGACTGGTACAACCACAGTGCTCCAGGCACTATCCCTGCTAAGACAAACCTGTTATGCCACTCAGGGGCTCAGATCCAGCAACTTCTGATCCCTCTGTGCCAAGAAATGTGGCATATTGCAGAACATGGCTTTTAATGACCACATCAGAGCTGCTACAGACAAGGCTTGTAGGCCAGTGGTTCAAGGCATCTTCACACTAGATGTCCTAAATTAAAATAAATCTCAAGTGCCTATAAGTAAAGGAGTCCCAGATGACTACAGAAATACATTAAGAGCCAAGAAAGGTCAGGCATTACTATATGGGGCCTAACACTTCACAACAGACAGAATAAATGGACTTTTAGAGAGCCTTCAATACAGACAGCTGAACACTCCAAAACATTCTTATCTGCTAACAAGAGAAGCACTGCCCATCATTATATCACAGCAATATTTGCTGGCATTGCAGAAAACATGATCCAAACACTGCAGTGCAACAGAAAGGTCTCTGTGCTTTCCATCCCTTAATTAGGCAGTACAGAGCCATTTCCCACTATTTGACACAAGTTGTAACAGAAATAGCTGATTGTGATTTCTATCATCACAAATCAAACCTCAGTTTTCCATGACTCCAGATAGGATTTGTCTGCAACAGCAGTCTTTGGGGGAAATGTTTCCCTACATTATAAAAACAACTTAAAGGTCAGTTTGATAAAACCCACCTATTGCAAGACACTGAAAGCTCCTCTTCCCCCTCCCAGTTTACAGTTTATCACCCAGATTCTTAAGCACACTAAAATCATTTTGCATTGCACAAAGTTGCTCTCAAACCAAAAATCACCACTTTTAACTTTAAATACACATCACCTGCATTTCAAGGTATAACAAGCTCATCTCTTTGGCCACAAAACTTTCCGAAATTAATAGCTCTAAAACAAAGATAAATGAAAAGAAGGACATAAGAGATGGTGTAACTGCATCACCTACTTGGTATCCACAGAGCTGACAGGAAGGTGTAAGGCAGTAAGGAAGAACAATACAATTTTATGGTTCATTTGTAATCCTCAACTGGGGAAAAATCAGATGGGATTCCTATCTCCAGGAACATATTTACACTTTGCCTAAGATTGTAGAAGTACAAATTCAAAAGTCTGACATGAAATTTCTAGATGGAGCCAAAACATGGGCCTGAGTTTGCTGCTCCTTTTCCCCCCCTCCCTTTGGTTACCTTTTTTGTTAGCAGTGGGCATGAAGAGAAAAGAAATAATTTTTTTAAAAAAAGTGATTATTTAATCAACCAGGATGAGATAAGAATTTGGCTCATAATCTTCTCTCAGGCAAATGTTACAGTATACAAGCTCACATTGCTATTACTTAGACAATCCTGGGAAATGCAGCTCAGGCAATATTGTCACTACAAAACCAACAGCAGAACCTGAAGGGAGTTGATGTGTGAAAACCAAGGAAATGGATATAAATCTAACCTGAGCACAAGTGGGTTTGTCATTTTTTGCATACAACACACACAGCATAAGTTAATTTCTCAGGTAGTTGAGAAATACAGCAACAGCTTCATTTTCCTTTGAAAAGCACAAAACATCAATTTTAAAATTAACCAGTTCAATTGGGGATGTTCTATCTGAAGACAATAAAGGAAACAAAAGGAAGATGATCTTGCAGTTGATAATAAAATTCACCTTCCTCCCTGCAAGATGTGCAAAGGAGGAGAAACCCTGAGATGTTCAGAGGGGGTATTAATTACAACTGAGAAACCAAACGGGGGATAATATGAATTGCAAGAAACGTGCAACAGGCCAGCCATTTGAAATTTGTTTTTCACACAGTTAGCACAATAACAACCGCTCCTGCAGGAGAGGTCACTCTACCCACGCATTAATCCCCAATCAGGCAGCACTCTGAGAAGCAAAACGTGATTGCAAATCTCCCGCATGCCAAGATGAAGGAGTTTTTCATTTCAGTCTATTACTACCAGCATTTTACATTCATTATGGTCAGGGGGTGAAGTGAGTACTAGGTACTCGCTGGTTGTGAATGCCAGCACTTTCTTGATTACACTACTGGAGAATTAACATACAGAACCTGTATTAAAGCAGCACAAATGGGCTTACTTATAGCCACTTTCATATCTAAAGCTTTCTAGCACTTTTACATTCCAGCTCAGGAGGTTAAAAGGTTAAGAGGTTAAAAAATAGCTGTATAACCTATCCATTGCTGCAAAGAAAGGTCTAAAAGATCCAAGCTTTCAGCATCACAATGACAGGAAGGCTATCTTTGCTTTTGTAAGCATTTCTTTAAAACACATTCAATGGGCTAGAAACCCCTGGCTTTGAGAGTAGGGGGGGTTTTTGTTTTGTTTTTTTTTTTTTTAAAGCTGTCACTGGGCAGCTCAAAACAAAACTCACAAAAACTTAATATAACCTCCAGATCTACAGCAGCCTAGCACACGTCCTAACTCTTCCCACTGGAAATTGCCAAAATGACAAGTTATAATGACTCTTACAGGGTCATTACTGTCGGCAAACCTTGGAGAGGATCCACTGAACACATTTTAAAAGGAAAGAGGATCTTACCTACAGCAACAAGTGGGATAAACAGTCTTAAGAAAGCTTAAGGCCTTAATACACTTCTTGCAGAACTTCTCTTGTCACACCATAAATGTACCCCAAGCACTCCAGTCAGGGACCAAAGTAGTGAATATTTCCATAGTGGATTTACACATTAACTCACCTGTATTAGGAGCTTGGATGTCCAATAAATGGATGAAGGAATGAAAAGCAACGGAAAGGGCAGTGACTCCTTTACAAATGAGGCAGTGTCATGTAAATTATTAGCTGTTGTTACTTGCATGAGAGATTGTTTGGCTAATCCAAACATCCTTCGAGAATATAAGTTATAAACAGTGTATTACATAATGATGATACAAGATAACGTGAGTCACATATCTTTTTTTTTTAAAGTTTGTCTTTCTTTTTCCACTGGACTTCAATCACTTCAAAGAAAATCCTTTAAAGAAAAAAAGCTTCAGCATGGCACTGCATTAACAAAGGTTTATTATTTTCAAATGCTAGTTCACTCACATGTGGGCAGAGTGAACTGCAGGGGTTTCTAGGTGCAAGAAACAAGGAATGCTTGTCAGAGCTGTGAGCTGAGCTGACTCCATTCTTTGCTCTTCAGGACCAACCAAAACCATCAGATCCCACAGTGTTGTACACAATACTACTCCACACCTGCCTTGCTGTGAGCCATCAAATGCTCAATGCACTTGGATACTACACAGCACTTCTGCTGCTAAAACAACAGGGATATAGCTGGATTACCATGCTCTACCTGGAGAGCTGGATCTGTTCTCCTGAAGAGTCAAGGCATTCTTTGACACACACTAATATGGTCTTATGATAAAAGGCAGCAAAAGAGAAAATAAATTCCCTCACCCAGAAGTTAACCAAGCCCAAAGGATGAAGAGGAATAGCTGTTACATCTCCCTAATAAAACCAGGCAATTTCAGTCCAGTAACAGTTATTCTCATACCAAGTGCCAGCCATCACCTACACTGAAATGCATCATCACAGTCCTTCAATCAATCAATCAATATGTGGTATTGGAAGCCAAATACACATTCCCCTGCCAAACAACATACCCACTTAGTGAATCAACAGATTCATTAGATTAGACATGAACCTCACAGAAAAAAAACAAAAACACAAAACCAACAAGGCTTCTGACACCCCAGTACTAACTCCATACTTGGCAGGTTTTTATCAATGGGAGGTTTCACTGGGATTCATTCCATGCTGTTTGCTCCTTTGCACTTGTTTCTACCAGTCAGTTTCGCTGTATTTCCTGCAGTTCCAAAGTTTTCAAAGCAATTCACAAAGTCAACAAATAGAAATGCACATGGCTGCATTAATTCTAGTTAACAATCAAGGGAACAACTTACTCCTATTTCCACAGGAGTGGACAAGTCAGGTGATCATTCAGGAGCCAGATTCTACAGCTGTAAACTATTTTGTGGGTTCCAATAATAGGTGAGACAAGCATTTGTCAAGAAAGCCATCTCTACAGGTGACCGTGCCAGAAAACAAGGAGATGAACTGCATAACCAACTTAGGGCCCCTCCAGCTATGCTTTCTAGGATTCTCTGTTTTCTATCCTCTTCAAAACTCAAACAGGCTCCCCAGGGCAGTGGTCACAGCACCAACCCTGCCTGAGTTCAGTGAGCACTTGGACAGTGCTCCCAGGCACATGGTGGGATTCTTGGAGTGTCCTGTGCAAGACCAGGAGCTGGACTCAATGATCCTGATAGCTCCCTTCCAACTCAGCATACTCTGTGATTCTGAAAACCTTTTCTGAGGCTTTCAACAAAGAATATCTCTCACGGATTGAAGATGCTAAAGCCCCCATATATTGTGGACTGGTGGTAGCCCTTGCCCAATTCACACAGATGAACCTGGGACAAAGTTTGAAGCAGGCAACACGTCTCAAAAAAAACTTACATCTTGTTTGGTTTTAGCTGATGACATTGCCTTGGCACTTAAGCAAGAATAAACTCCTCCCCTACTGTCAGTAGGCAAAGCTGCCTGTCATGCACATCATCTGACTGCGGTCTTGTCTGGAATGAGGGACAACAGCCTGACATTGCTGCTGTACCAGCCTCAGAAAGGAGAAATTCTGCAAAATACCCGAGGGATTTACAGCCACTTTTGATGCCACTGAAAGTCAGTGTGAACAGTGACACAAGAGGCTTTTTTTTGGGGGAAGGCTGTAATCAGTGAAAGAAGTGGAAGCCTCTAGTTGTTGAGTAGCATTACACGGTATTAATATTTTTTCAGGATTGTGGCATAATCACTGAAAGCATAGCAATAGAGAAATACAAATCTGCTCACAAAACAAGTGCCTTGTAGCACCCATGGAATCACTCAATCCCAAGAGCTGGCACACCAGAGCATCTGACCAGCAAAGAGCTTGCACTCAGTGAGCAACCAGGGAAGCAAGTTAGACAGAAAACCAGACAGGAAAGCACATTTGGGACGAGTTCTGACCCCATGGAATCCACTCCTGAGCATCAGTAAAAGTTTTTGGACAACCACACACCTGGGTATTAATGAAACTGATTCCCCAGATCCTGCGTGCCCCTTCCTCTGAGGGCACAGGGAATGGTCATTAACATCCAAGAAATCTGGGGGCTCATTAAACAGCAAGAGGCAAGGTGTTGGGGGACAGGAAAATCAGCAGTTTATTTCAGTAACAGTCACTTAAAAAAAAATCACCATCGTTTATAATGTAGGACTCCCTCCAAAATTAGCTTACACACTGATATAAATTGGTTTTCTTTGTGGTCTAAAATTGACTTGCAGTTCACTACTTAGTCAGAAAATAGCTACTGAAAAGCCCTGGCCTCAGAGCTTTTGGACTGTGGACTCCTTTCATCGTGTAAACAAATGCTTCAGATTTAAAGCTTTCCCATAATTGTTATGCTAACCTTGGAGCGAAACCTCTCCATTTGCATTTGAAGGAGCTAAATATTAGGCAGGAAAGAAAGTGGTCTTTTTAAAAGCATGAGAAAATGTTCCTTCTTTTTGGTCCTCAACCATCTGGGCAGGCCCTGCTCCCCTCTCTCTCTCTGGCAAAGGCAGAGAGAAGGAAAAGGGGCACGGATGGTGGTAATCTTGCTGAAAGAGAATTAAGAAATTCCTTCAAAACATGAATGAATGAGACTTCCTATAGGGGAGGGGAGTCTGTGTTCCAAGGAGATGTGAGAGGGTGTAGGCAGGGGGGAGGGAGCAGGGACACAAATACATCACTGAGCTAGTGAGTGATACAAGAAGCACCTATGTTTTATTATGGTTTTCTCTCAACATGTTCTGGAAGCCAAAGCCAGATTTCTTTATAGACCCCTCATGTGAACCCTGCGGCTAATGGGATGTTAATGCTTCCTCTTTCATCCCTCTGAAGCTGAGAGGAGCATTTGACTGATGTGCATACACATGCATACTCATATGTGCATATGTATACAGGTCAGGGCATAATTATGTTAAAAAAATAAAAGAAAGAAAAAAAAAGAAAAAGAGCAGCCACAGGTTTCAGTTCGTTTTGTGATATGGGAATTTCAGCAAGGGCAAAAAGGATAATGCATGAAAACCCCACAGTTCTGAGATTTCTAGTAATATGGTTTAAATAAAAAAAACTTCACAAGAGGAATCATTCTCCTTTTCAAACAGCTCTGTGAGAGGGGCCATCTGTGTCACTGCACAGGTCAGGAGATTACTCCACTAACTGTTTAGAGTTAAAGCTGTAATCAGTAGAATAAATATTTGATATTACCACAGTAAGCATGTAATAGAGAAAAACAAGACTGACAACCTTCTTAAAAATAATCTAGGCCAAATTATCTGCTGGCACAACTCTGCTCTTGAAGTCATGCCAGCAGGGAGTTTGGTGTTCAATTTCGAGCTGCTAAAGGAAGTTATCACAACACACTTTCCCATAACAAAAACAAACAAAAATAATTAATTGTACTGGAAGGAAATGGAGCTAAGATTACTAGATTATCACCTACCAGAATGACTGGGTTTGTGCTAGCTGTGTTACTGGCTTGTATCCATTTTCCATCTGTTTCCTTGCAGAGCAATGGAGCCACATTCTCATCACATTTTCTGTCAGCATCAGGAGCCACACAACGTTTGAACCAGCAAGCAAGATTTGCTTCATCTTGGTCATACATAACACAAGAAATAGAAAGACTTCCCTGGATACCTCCCATTACATTAACATTCAGGACTGCATTTCAGCAAAGGCTCTAGTTTCTAGAGGGAGGACCATCATTAAATAATACTTGCACATTTTACTCTGAGATAAAGTAATTGTGGTGTTTCATTCCAGGGCTGCACAGTATCAAGCAAGAGAGGTAGCTACCAGGCAGACCCCACAGAAATGTCCTGAAACTACCAGGAATCCTTGTAAATGTGGTTATGAATATGGGTAAAGCCCAAGAGGAAATCAAGATCACCAAACCAGTCACCATGCATTCATAAGTATCATCTCTGGGCTTAAGTACACAAAGTGAAATCCATCTCAAAGGCTGAAGTATATGGTGGGAAATAAACTCACTGCAATTCTAATTAAAGAGGTCAAACAGGAGACAAGAAGCAAGTAAGACCAAGCCTTGCCTTCACCTGCACAAGCACAGGTTGTGTTCTTCAAGTATCCCACAAAACTTCACTCAGCAGAAAGGTGAACAGACACAAGGAAAACTAAGAATCACAGATCCTAAGCAAAACCACAAATATAAGTGTCACCAGTCTTTGGGAGAAGTGATCCCTTTTGTTAACCAAAAAGTAAACTACGCCTTGTCTCCCTCCCAACAAAAAGAACAACCAAGTGGATTAGATTTAATTGCCATGTATGTTTTCCCTTATCAACATGTTGAAGCTCCAAACTCTTCTTTACTATGGGTTGGAGTATAACATTTTAACTACTGTTACTGAACACATTAGACTCTAGCAGCAAATTTTACCATTTATAAAAATACATTTGAACTCTGATTTTTGTACTTATTTTATTCTGAGATTAATACCAAAATGAAGAACCACAATTTGCATCTATATAGATTGTGTTGCCTGTAACAAGCAGCATAAAGCACTCAAGCTACTGTTGTTTCAGTGGCTCTATCAGCTGCAGACACCCTGTTTTCTTGGATGTGGCAGGGATGGAAAGTCAGCTCTGTCTCATTTGTGTTCCACCAACCTATTTTCAGGGGAAGGAGGGGAGGGAGGCAATAAATGCATATCAGAACAGTCAGGACCTACCACACACCACTACCTAATTCTGATACACCTGAGCTTTGGGGTTTAAGGGAATGACCCGAGCTTCCCTTTCTATGCAAAGGGACTCTTCTATTAGACTGACACAAATCCTATCAATGCCTCCAAAACGGTAAACATTCTTTAAAAAGCTAACAAGTGTTATTTTAGAAACTAGTTAAAATTAATTCAATATTTATCAGCTGAATGACTGAGGTTTTGGTTCCCAGATTGTTAAACCATCACAAGCCCAAGAAGGAGGAAGCTAATAACTCACTCTTCATTCCCATTTCCCCCCAACTCTGTTTCTGATGGTTCTTGCCAGTTCTAGATCAAGGTGCTGACAGTTCACTGCCCATGTGGTCAATTTGTTGTATTTATTAACATGCAATTCCAGGAAAAATGGAAATTCTTTCTCTTGCACCAAATACAGCCCTAGTCTCCCACTGAATGTACTGTAATGAAGGCATGGCTACACATAGACAGAAACTGTGGTCGCTGGCCCAAAAACAGGCCACTGGCTCCTAAACCAGATGCTTCTGCAATAGCTCTGGAGTCACCACCACACTCACTTTGTGCCCACCAGGCTTCTTACCCATCCCACTGGGCTCCAGCTCGGGGCATGGCTCAGCCTCCCCAGTGCAGAGAGCTGATCCACAGGCAATTAGCTATTCCACCCTCCACCCCTCTCCACATCCAGGGATAGTTTTTCCCAGATGCACTAAGCCAGCTGCTCGCAAAGCAAACAGATGCTCAGTTTAACTCATTTTAACCCAAAAGATATAATTAGTGGCAGTTTAATATAAAGACCAAAATTTTTAACAAGATAGTTGGACACAATCACACTGAGATAAGCACTGATGCTGAACACAGAGGGCTATGTATGGTAGAACCAGAATTTGCAACAGGCTTGAAGCTGTCTTTATTTCCAAACCGAGTCGCTCTCTTTCTCCCGATAGCAAGAGAAGGATCATCCCCCTCAGAGAAAAAAAGATACTGTCCTCCCAGGAAAGAAAGACTGTCTGCAGAGTCCTTTCATAGAGATAATTGATTTTTACTGCATGACTATACCCTGCTTATATTATCTGGTTGCTAACAGAGTCAGAGAACATTATTGCATTTCTGGGACTGATTTCTTTTCAAAGCCTCAGTTATGCAGCCAACACGTGCATGTGTTTGGACAAATACCCAACTCCAGCATCACGTGCTTTCCCATGCAACTCTATTTCCTTCCTCAGTATGTCATACACTTGCAACCTGACATCTTACAGGATTTCATTAGTGTATAGAGCTAGGCTATTCTGTGAAACATATGATGAAACAAGGAAACTCCAGCCAAAGCTGTCAAACATTACAGCTTCAAGCTCTTTATCCTGACAAATAAAACAGGCATTCCTTTTCCAGAGAGTGACCCTATCATACCCTTCATTTGCAGTCCCAGTTTTAAGCAACCAGAGGATGCTAGTTTTGCACAGATCCTAATTAAGAAAGAATTTAACAACAGACTTTGGAAGGTATTTAGAGTTTTCATATAAATTCTTTAGACATGCTTGATGCCAACTGCTCAGTGTGGCACGACACACCCAGTAGGACTTATACCTTTAAACTCAGGCATTTCTGAAAGCAATATGGATGTATTTCCAAATTTAAATCTGACACACTTCATCTTTTACAAAAGAGGTTCCTACAAGGTTCTGCAAATGGCAGAAAACAATCAAAATCACTACTGCATTAGAGGTGACAGACTCTTGTTGTCTAGCACTTGCCAGCTATCCTAGAAGGAAGGGGACATAATTATACACCCTTGAGGCTTCATTTCCTTCACAAGCACCCTTCATTAGTACTCTGGTAAACATACTTGCACATCTTCACAAAGAGAAACAGTGCTTTTGCAGGATGCCTCATCAATGTGATGGCAAAACACATAGCCAATAATTTATCAGCATTTCTGTGGTCTTTCCATACGCTGGGGAAGCCATGAGCTAGCTATTACCACATTATCTGTTGATAGCCAGGGCCAACAGGATTTCATATAGCTTGGTCTGCTTTGTTTCCTGGATATCACACTTCAAAACACTCAGTCCCCTGGAAAGGTAACACATCAACACAGTTATGACACTTACCCTGTAATATGGGGCTACCTGAGTGCCATTCCACAGGTAAGATGGCAAGAGATCCACACATTTCCTGGCTGTGTCAAACTGGCAGATTTCCTTTGGAAATCAATGTGCCCGAGTCCCACAGGCTGGGCTCACTGCTGTCAGACTGGGCAAGCTGTGGCTCTGCAGTGACACAAGGCCAGCTCCAGAAAGAGCCAAAGAAGCAGAATGCAGTGGGATGGCCTTCCCACCCTCCTATTGCCAGGCTGCCATACTGCAATACCCTGAGCTAGTGTGTATTTACCACCAGAAAACTAAGTACTGAAGTACATGCAATTATCCTCTTGGCATTTGTTTGGGGGATTTTGTTTGCTTCTTTAAAACATAAACCCCCAAACTCTGCTACTGACTTTGCTTTTCCCTTGGGCACCACTTCTCACCCCCTTCTCCTCACGTCTAGTCTGTATGTTCTTTGGAGCAGGACTGTTTCTATATGGCATTGCCCACAGGGAATTTTGCTGCAGTCGTCTCAGGGGAACCAGCTCTGAATTTCTGGCTTCATTTCCTTTCCTGTCTGCTGCAGACTTCTTATGTGACACCAGGCACTCCAGCAAAGCCACCCACCCCTCCTTTAGGCTCTCTCTAGAATGGACAGAGTAGCATACAGTAAATGCATAATGTCCCATCAGTTATACAATTCACCAACATGACTTGTTTGCTGAGGCTTCTTGAAGACTGATATAACTCAGGGGATAAAATCCCATTCTTATTAACATTTCATTCAGAAGTTCCATCTCCACTCTTTCTAAACAGTTTTTTCAGATGTTACTAACTCAAAGATATTTACTTTTTAGGCTGTGTTGCCAAACTGTAACAGCATTAGATTTCAATGAGACATCCTGTCATCCCATGCATTCTATGGCTTTCCAAAGGGCAGATACTTCTCAAAAGCCCTGCTCACATGTGAAAAATACCTACTACCCGTCTCCCTCTCTCACACAAACAGCACTGACATTTTCAGACAGTAATATTATTTCCTCTTTTTACCCTTTCATTTCATTTTGCTGCTAAAGCCTCTGTAAAGTTTTGGAACAGCTGCTGCTTCTGAAACCCCAGTGATATCTCCCCTCTCTGTTCATGTTCTCTGTTCATTCATAAACTCAGAAGTAACCTGCACAACACAAAATCTTTTTGTGGGTAATATGATGTACATATCATTGCATTAGCCATATTTACAAAGCTATAAGCAAATTATGTTTTGCATCATAGCCGTGAAGACAAATACAGTAATAGAATCAGGTACCTTTCCAACCAGATGGAAATTTGCTAATGCAATAGGAAGTTGCTTATTAAATACAATGAACTTCTGGTGTCAGGAAATACAAACTGCAAGCATCATCAGGTGAAAGGAAAATGCCTACTTTAACGATCCTACCCACACAGATACATAAATTTCTTCTGATTAGAAGAAAAAACAACCCAGTCAATACTTAGACTCCCCTAACTGGGATTGTTTGTTCGTACCTTTTATTTTAATATGCATCACAATTAACTGCTAAAGAAGAGACTGTTGTCATCCTTTCACCAGTGAAAAAAAGAAGCTCTTATACAAATCCTTACTTCAGACCAATACTGGAATGAAAAATAAATCCTTTAAAGCTCTCTAACACTCTATGCAGATGTTCTAGACCTTTCAAGCAGCGATATCTGAGACATGCTCTACCAATATATTTTTACAAACAACACAAAGAAAGTGAGAACTGTTGTTTCACCTAATTTCTGAGAAACCACATCAAGAACAACGTGTGAGCTGCAAACAAGCAGAGCAAGACACTTAGCAATGCATTTAATGATACCAGGAGAACAGCTCTTTCAATAGGCAGGATCAAATCCGGGATGGCAATAAAGAACAGCCTGTCTTGTTGATTCCTCCTGTGCAAAATGGTCACTGACTAATTACTGGGTATTTCCAGTTCTCCATGCCTTGCCAGCACAGGTGAGCACACAGTCTCAAAGCACTGTACATGAGTCAAGCAGTAGAGTCCCTGAGAGAGTAAAAAGTAGCTCCAGAAATAGTTTATTAATATAAAGACAGAGTGGTGAACATCCCAATCTTCCCTGAGATGATATATTGTGCTCTTTAATTAGAAGATGCAATTTCTGCTCATATCAGACCTACAGTCATCATGGCAAAACTCTCACCAACACCACAAAACCTAAAATTTCACTTTCACCTGTAAGGCACAACATACTCAGAATGGATTCAGCACAGCAAGGCTGCACAAAGGGGATACATTCAAAACATACAACCATTCTGAAGCTCCAGAGGAGCCACCTACTTTTATTTAGGTGCACAAAATTAATTCCCTGGAAAATGCCTGGATGAGAGCATCTGGCCTGGAGCTACCTGAAGAGCTGTCCTGCCACAGAGAGGCACCAAGAGGGTTAAGTAATTGCTATTAGAATAGTCCTCCTACATGCCTGGATAAAAGTACAAACCAGAACCGAGATGCCAAAAGATGTTCCATTATTAAGGCCCCACCAGTATTTCTTCTTAATGGACACTTAGCAATTTTCTAATTCTCTGCCACCTTGAATATTTTGTTTCAGCAGTGCTCCAAACAGCAAATATTTGCAGTGTGGATTTTCTAAGCATTGAGAGGCTGAACTACGCAAGAATGTTTTTGTTCTTAGCTGCAAAAAGCAGCACACAGTCCATTTAGCATTTGTGCACAATGACCCACCTACTTTCTACATAAACCAAATTAACATCACAAATCAATATGCAGAGGGGGTTTTGTTTTGTGCTGATTTTAAGTGACCGAATTGCTTGCTTTTCCTGTCAGAAGAACTCAACCAGAAGCGTGCGTTTTCAGTCCAAGAAGCTGTCACATCAGCATATTTCGGGAAGACGAGAGATGTTAGTCCATACGCCTTCTCATCCTTCCCTGAGAGCTCCACACAACAGCCTGCCACCCACCACAGTAACCCAGGAGAGAAAACTCACACTCAAACATACACAACGAGAGGGCCTTGTAAGCAAAGGCAAATTAAAAAGACATACACACTGAGGATGTAGCTGAGTATCAAAATGCAGCACCACAGCAGGTAATTCATAAAAGAACACCATGATATTGCAAATATACCACTCCTGCAGCTTAACCTCACCTGCATAGCTCAGTGTTGCTGTAGAAAGCTTTGCTCAAAGACCCATTTCCTTCTATCAGACCTGTCATACTTAGTATGACATATTTAGCATGACTAGTTAATGTAGCTCAGGGCTAAAGGTGTTCTTGAGAGAAGTTCATCATTAAAAAAGGACAGGGAAGAGAACCCAGGAAAACCAGGTGATCACTGGGTGGAAACAAGCAACCAGTGTCCCAGGGTCAGAAAGAAATACAGACCTACAATGTATTAGTGAAAAAAATCAGCGAGACCTCATCTCAGATGCCAAAAAACCTCCAGCTCTCAGTCTCTAATATCACCCCTTCAAGAAAGGATTGTCAAAACAACTGTGGTAATGAGTTGTCAGAGTTCAATGCAGACACAGACTGCTACAGGGTAAGAAGCCAGAGCACACTGGTAGCCCCTGCAATAACCACGAAGAGACATGTTCAGGTCAAGTTAAGCTATGAAACCACCAGAAAACTGTCCTGCTCTGCATGGACAAGCCTTGCCTTTCAAAGACTGCACCTCCAAGTAACACCAACTCAGATAAATGGTGACTAAAACAATCTTTGCATGCACTTAGTACAAGATTGACTGACTGGCATTTCTGCCTTGGTGTGCGAGAACACAGCTCCCCTCTGGGCACAAGAATCAGGCATTGCAAACATAGCACTGAGGCTTCAACCCTCCAAAACATTGCACCATGCTCTATTCCCTCCTGGCAAAGCTTTTCCTAGAGCAGGCATAACACATTTCTGTATGTTAGCTCTTGCCCACCTTTACCTGGGGAGGGATGTTTGTGCAGGGAGAGAAAAAGCTTCGTGGCAGCTTGTGTGGAAAAAGACATTTAGTTTTTGTTTATTAAACACATCCATTAAAAGTATCCAAAAGGTAAACATTTTGTGCTACTACTGGAAGGCTGTTGGACCAGGACTTCAAATGCAGTGTTGTCATCTATCAGCTAGAAAAATAGAGTTTCAAGGTTTCTTTTACTCATAACTGCAAAAGCAATAACAGAGAAAAAGAAAATAACCCCAAAGTCAGTCTTCTCTATGTCATGCTATTCTCTGTTTTTTTAAAGATAGCAAAAGATGGCATAATTTGGGAGGGGGGGGAAGTTGCTTATAATTACTACAGTATTAAAGAAATATATTTTACTTTGTATGGCTTGAAATTTTGAGATCATTCTTGGCTTCAGTATCATACCCAATTAGAAACCCCCAGAAGAGTGAGAACGACAAGAGCCATTAAACGTGTCACAACAGAGGGTGAAGGGAAGAAGTGCTGGAAGTGGAGGCTTTTCAAAGTGAGTAAAGGAAATTGTGCTGCACAATGAGTGCAGAATATGGTTTTTTTCTTCCCCCTCTCCCCAATCCCCACCTCCTGCCCTGCTCCTCATGACATACACACACATTTTATGGCCTAAAAGCCAACGCAAAAGGGTGTGTTCTTTCAGGTTTATAGCCTTGACTAATGGAATTGCTCTAAATAACATTTTGATCTTGTAAGGTCATGCAGAGTGCTATACCTTTCCTTTAATGATTCAGGTCTGGACCAAGCATTTCCCAGAATTGAGATGGTAATGAAGTCATTAGTTTCTTCCTACTTGAAACTCTGGCTAGGAAAGGGAATTCTATGGGTAAAGTCTGAGAGGGTCTTTTTCATAAAGCTCATACCCAGCTGAGCTGTAACACCTGTTACATTTTCCCAGGAGCCGGAGCTGCAGAGCATTTCCAATCTATTTGCTCTTCTTCTCCTACAGCACATTGACAAAAGCTGGGGGAATGGGTTTTCTAAGGGAGTGCTAATTGAAAAAAAAAAAAATAGAAAAAAATCTATGTCTGGTGCAAATGTTAACTCACATCCCAGCTAAGATACTGATGATTATTTGCTTGCCTTCTTTGAAAAACAAGCAATTCCAGACTACACTTAAATTAAAAATACACATTTGAAATAGGTTCTTTAATAATTCCTTAACTCCTTACCTTTTATGTATGATAACAAGGATGAACAATTACTCCAAAACAACCCCCACTACTGAAAACGAGCCAATTTTTTGATAGCAAAATACAGTCACTGCTCAGGAGGGAAACAGTACCAAGAACATGTCAGCAAGTATAGAACAATTATATATACAGTCTTACAAATTATATTTCTTGGAGAAACATGTTTAAGGTATGGCTTCTCAATCAAAGATAACAATAAGCCTGGAAGATCAAGTTCTACCTCTGAGTATCTGTGGGGAGGGATCTGCTGTTTGTTCCTTTGAAGCAGCAATGCCCTTGATTTAGGGACATTCCAAATCCCTCAAGAACAACATACCCACAAGTTAGACTCAAAACTGACATACACTTAGCAATCAGCAAATGTCTGGTTTTGCCACTGGTACCCCCTCAGACCTCCCTCCAAAGGGAGCCCATTTATGAACTATATTTTATAGAGCAGACCCAGGTATTCCAATGCATTTTGGTCTCACCAGCTAATTAGCACACATGAATACACACAGTAATAGAGATCATTAGGTAGGAAACTAGTAAAAGATATTCTCTGATTTAGCAATCTGTTCCTTCTACCAGAACAAAACAATCTAGACTTACTGAGCCCCTGAACATGCCACAAAAATCAGCTTTTCTCTGCAGTGAGGGTATAGTCTAATGGTAGGACACACTTCTCCATTCGCTGCAGACCTTGCTGGCTGTTGCTGTGAGCATCAAGACTTTACAGCAGATACAGAATGAAAATAGCTGGGGTTTTTCAGTTGCTTTTTTTGCTGTTGTTTGGGGGGTTTGGGGGTGTTTACAACATATTGCACAAATGTATAGTATAAAAAAATGGAATACAGTGTGGAAATTCTTGAGCATCTTCCTAACATTTAGTAAGTCCATCTGCAAGAAAGAAGGGTCATGCCACTGAAGGATACAATTCATCTTGCATTTTTAATAAAACAGGGTTTGTATTCAAAAAAGAATACACATGCTCATTTTTATGAATGCTATGCTAAAATACCATACTAGAAAGTAGTAAATGATTCATTAGGAAAAGGTAAAGTAGGGGCTTTCTCTCATACTTTCCCCTCAGAAACAACAAGCCAAATTATTATTGTTTTCTTTTAGTATTACACATCTTAATGAAATATTTGGTTTGTTTAGAAAGTAAGGAAATATTTCTAAATTAACTTCTGATCATTTTGCTCTCACACCACAGCATGCCTGCCTTTCTGATTTGCCAAGCCTATTCTACACAGCTGAGAGAACTAACTTTGCTGCCAGCTTTTCCTTCAAGGCTCTGTTAGTTTCCCAATAAAACATAGAACTGCTTTCTGTCATGTTTATAGACCCAAAATCATTGCATACAGTCACACTAAAGTAACACATCAGAAAATGGCCTACACAAGGAGGTGCATCTGAAATTTTATAGGGCAAACACACTTTTACTTTCCTTGGTCTTTGCTTTTGGTCAACCCCAGCCAGGCAGTGAATCACAGAATATCAGTCAAGGAATTGTTAAGGTTAGAAGACACCTCCAAGATGATTGAGCCCAACCATTAACCTAACTCTGCCATGTTCTCCACTAAAACCTCCTCAAGTGCCACATTTACACATTTTTTTAACACTCCCAGGGATGGTGATTGCACCACTTCCCTGGGCAGCCTGTTCCAATGCCTGACCACCCTTGCAGTGAACCAATTTATTTTATTATCCAATCAAAAATGTAACCCCAATGAAGGAAGGATCTGTAGGCAAGCAGGAGACAGCACCTCACGTTCCATCCCAATTCTGATCCACTTCAAATTTTCCCATGTAAACTCAACCTTAATTCCTTATGGTAAAGTGAATATTTGCTATTTAATGCACCTGAAACACACCTACCCCCACATTTTAGCCATTTCCCAGCAGTTGCATTCCTCTTGCCCACTGTTTCCATAATTATTTTCTCCCTTCCCTCCAAACTGCCCCCTCATTCAGCATGTGGTGTCCTCCCTGTACAGAACTATTCCTCCTCTTTAACCTTTTCAACCAAGTGAGCTGCATAAAGTCCAGTTCAGACCTTTCTAAACAGTTCACGAGCATTTTTATGTATTCCTGCTTTAAACTGGTTATATCTTCATATTGGTACACACTTTCGAAAATAAATAACAGCAGCTACTGGTACTCCATGCAAGGCAAAGTGTCCCAGCTGAACAACCACATTCTCTACCCAGTGCTAAACCTTCCCAGAATGGCATTGCTCCTGAGCCACCCACAACCAAAATCTGCTGATGGAAAGCTTACACAGCTCCATTTACCTTTCCTTTTGGAGGAAAAAAGGCAGACCCTGGCAAATAAGCGTTTGAAAGTGACTGTGCCCTCAAGATTCCAGAATCTTTGAGCTTCTGGTTGCAACTTTCTCCATATTTACAGATGAGCTGGCCATGGCCTGACAAAATGGCAAGGCTGGAAACCTGGGATTCAGACACTTGATCCAGACTGTGGAATTTGAAGAGAAGTAGAAAACCGATTCCTTTCCCCTTCACACTTGGCACGAATTGCTTTCCACACTGTGTCAAACTGCTAAGTAACAGTGAACCGTTGAAAATAATAAAAAAAAAATAAAATAATAATAAAAAATCACCCTCAGCATTTCTTCTCTGCCTACCGAAGGCTGAGCAGCAGCAGCTCAGCAAAGGCTGTTGTCCACACATGCTCTCCTACTCAAGCAGAACAAAATCAAAAGGTATCACTCAGTGGGACTGGGGCTGCTTGTGGCATAAAACCTGACTGTATGTTTGGATAACATCAAGAACTATCACAATAAAAGCTATGTATAAACATGGGCATTAAATGAGAGTTAAATAAATTGATTTATAATCCATGCCAACCAACACACCAACCAACTCCTTACACAAAGACCTACAGGTCTGATAACCTCCCATATTTTTGCCATACAGAATGACTCACTGCAGTGCACTTTTCCCAAAAATAAGAGGATCAGCAGCAGCACACAACTTCAGGTTGCCTCTGGAAGAAAAAGATCTCACTCGTGGCCCCAGACTACCTGAGAGCAGGAAATCACTGGAGACTCAGGGAACGTCCTGGGGCAGTATCAGGGCATGCCCAGCCTGTTCTCATCCTGCTCCCTGCCTGGCTGCAGCTCTCGCTGCTGGAGAGACAGCAACAAGCAAGGTGGATGCTCAAACACTCCTATGTCAGAACTCTGCACGAGAGAAACCACCTCTCAAATGTTTATATATATATATATGTTATAGGGCACAACAACATCTAAACGTTCTGCACTCAGGTAAGTTGAGGAAACATGATTAACCTGGTTTTAAAAGTGGCAAACTGAGGCACAGAGCAATTAAACAAGTTCTCCAAAACACCACAGGACTTTTGAGGGCACTGCTTGAGCCACAGTTCTGATGTTAAACCATGGTCATGATTCTTCTAATTCACAAGTACAATCAACAACTTCCTATCCAGTAGAGGTCATGAGGGACATAACTTTGTAATCTTGTTTTCAACTTGTCAAAAATCTTGCTAAAACTTTGCAGATGGTAGACCAGAGGAAAAGTTTCCTCTGAACTGCAAGTCAAACAGGTGAGCTGCTTTTAAATGTGAGTAAAACAGACAAAAAATGTTTCCTTAAGAACATTCTTTAAATAAATATACCTATATAAAATAAATGCAAGATTATACATTTTATTTACACATGTAAACATCTTATACTTCACTTTTACAAGAATATTACACACAAATTCATAAAGTCATTCCCTGCCATAGATAGGGTTTGAGGGGAAAAAAAAAAAATCAGTTTAGTTACTATAAAAACTCTTTTGTAGAAAAGTTCAGTCTATAGACTCTTGTTTCCCCAAATAGTAATTCTGACTTAGAACTATCATAAACACTTCAATCTTTTCATAAAGTTCCTGACACCTGCCAATCAAGAGCAGTATTTTAGAGTAAGGCCATGCTGATCACTTGCTATATACATCCAGAATGAACATCATATGCACAAAACACCCTCAGACATCAAAATCTATGGAAAATGTTGTAAAGAATTCTTAGGTTTTTAAATCAGTAGTACATTTTAATTACTGCAAGTTTTCCCATATTTAAGGCTTTAATATATTAAATTTTTATTTTAAAGCAAAAAGCTTGAGCTCTGTCACTCGAGTGTTGACACTTTAAGAGCACCAGGAAGAGAGGAAAGGTACCAGTTGTTCTCCTATTCCTCACAACAACAGCAACACCGAGCACAGCAGAGATTTAAAGCTGAAATGAAATAGCCTTTCTATGCTCCAAAAGAAATTTGCTTTGAGTAAGTTAACAGCCTTTGAAATATCAAATACAAAGCCGCACAATTTCATCATTTCCCCCCCTGTCCCTGCTATTCAAAGTGCATAGCTAAGGGAGAGGAGAAGAATGGAAAGGAACTCAAGCCTGACTGCTGTTCACACTTTAGGTTGTATGTTATGTACACAGAGTTTTACTGTGAACTGACTTGGAACAGAGCTCGTGTGAAATTTTCTTACTAAACTCCCATTTTTCATTCAACAAAATGCAGGCACTTAGAAGGTATCACAGGCACAGATGCCATTCCTAGCTGAGGATCCTTCCTCCTGCCCCAATCTTATTAAAGCCTAGTAATTAGGAAACTCACTTGGGGTACATACCCAAATTCAAGTGTCCAGCCTTGCTGTTTCACAGCAACAAGACCGTATAACCAATAAGAGCTGTCATAGCTTGTATTAGTAACTGGCAATTTACCAAGCAAAAAACAAAATAAAATACAACAATCAATACAATGGAAAAAAGTGGTCACTTTGGTCACTTCTCTGGGGTTCTGGAAGGCAACAAACATGACTAATCATATACCTTAAGCAGCATCCTGACCAAAGCTGAGCATCTTCAGAGCAGCAAGGTGGAGACCTACAGATGCAGGTACCAATCTGCAATCTGGCCAGTTTATGAACTACAGTCCAAAGTCAAATGGAACTCAACAACACTTAACCCACTCCAGTGTCCTTGAAAAATCCCCAGAAGTGCTTACCCTCATGTGTCTTTCTGCACTTGAGAACTGTGCCCGAGTGCTTGTACGGGTTCTATAAACACGAGACAGAAGTGCCTCACAGGCAAAGCAGACAAGACAGAAAGCAGATTCTCCAAGGCAACCTGTACAGTGTTTACTGACAGGAAAGCATCACCACATGGCATTTTCTCTAAGTGGTAGGTGTCTCAGAATCTGGGAGTGACGTTCCTGGGAATTCTTCCCATGTCTGCTCCTTTGAGCAGTATTATAAAGCTCCATACTTAGAATATTATGTTAAAATATTTGTATGGCACACCTCCCTCTCACATTTTGTGTCACGACCACAGGATCGTTCTGCCCCTTAAATGAAGTATTCATTATGAAAAAATAGTTAATGGCAGGATGAGATAATGTGTCCCAAATAATTTGAGGAGGCTTTTGAATGAAGCAGATTTTAATTACTGATGCTCTGGCAAAACAAAGCAAAACCACCAAAAATACCCATAGAAATCCCCACACCCCAACAAAACAAACAGCCCAAACCAAACCAAAAAAAAACCCACCAAACAAACCACTATAAAACAACCAAAACAAGCCACAAACATAGAAGCTGAAACGTAACAGACCCAACAGCACATGTCCCTACCTTTTGTAATTTATATGATCTTTAGCTGTGACTGCACAGTACTATTTCACCAGTGATAGGTCTGGTTCAAGTTCTTATATCATTTACTTTTGAGGTTGGTACTCCTGTTGGGGGTCACTACCCTTCAATTGTGCTGGCTGAAGTTGTTACCTAGCTATATTCTTGATAGGATTCTGCCAATATTGTTAATAATTAAAAAAAAGCAAGAATTTGCAAAATATTAAACAAACCCGTACAAAAGCCTATAGATGATTTGAACAGATCTTGCTAAAAGCATTACAGTGCAAACACTTGAATTGTGCAACAGAGAGGAAGTAACTTCTGGCAGTGAATGAAGCTGAGCAGTACCACGTTGTGTAATCTGTCCTGTATCTGCTCCTGAAATGTCATCAGCATAGAATTGGAGTCTTGATATCATAAGCCCCTTGCTTTCTCCTCTCCATCTGTGATCAACATGCATTCTTCCTGCCAAATTCCTCCCTACAGGAACTGTGGGCCCCTCTCCTAGCTTTAAAACTGGTGTTTCAACATGCTAGTGCTCACAGAGTTCTTGAATAGACCACTTTTCATACATGGTTATAATGTGGATAAGTATGTTAATCACATAATGCAGTATAACCTACCAAAGATTTCTTCTAAAAAATGGAATATTACAAGATGTTAAAGGTATCTAAAGTTTCTACAAAGAAGGCAGCCATTCAAGAACAGAAAGTGGTCACAAAACTAAAGAATGTAGCCCCAGCTACAAAATAGCAGGCACAATTCAGGCTAAGCAGGCCAGTTTATCAAGCAATGGCCAAATATCTGTGTTGGGGCTTGGGGGTTTTGTTTATTTGTTTGTTTTAAAGTGGACTGGTAAGTGGCAATGTAACCTCCCAACACTGCAAGGTAAACCAGGGCCAGGTGCTGCTCAGCTGTTTCCAGAAATCTCTGTGCAAATACTGACCTGGTTATGGCAAGAAGAGAGCAATGAATGTACCTGCAGTGACACTGAGGATCCAGAGAGGAGAGACAAACAATATCTTCGATGGTGATACCAAGGAAGGGCTGCAGCAGAGACTCAAAGTGGGTAATAGAGACATTACAAAACAAGCATTCTTGTCTGCTGGGACATTGCTCCTCAGTTGTTTGGTGATGGCAGTTTGTGGGGAAGAAGAGAACCTGAACTTTGCTTACCAATCCTCCCACACCACTGAACAAACAGCAGAGAAATAGCGCTGAAAGGCAGCTGGCTCCATCTCAAAGACATCCAAAAGGGAAGTTGGGCTGGACAGAACATCCCAGTGGGAAAGTTCCTAACTACTTGGAATCAAAACAAAACAAGATGCTGTACACCACTACTCTTCTTACCAAGGGATACAATGAGAGGGGAAAATGAAGGGCACTGGTGCATCATAAGGTAAAAGACTCCTGGAACAGGGAAGGCAGGAGAGTGTCACGTCAAAAACTACAGACACACTTCTGGTGGGAGATAAGTGACTGTGTCCTGACAGCAAACACTCATGCAATCAGACACACTGTATGTGACTAACCCAGTAGTCACAAAGGACAGGATAAGACTTGGAATGGGTACCCTAGACTGGAAACAGGGTTAAACTGGTAAATATCTATGCAGTTTATCAATGGATGAATCCCCTGGAAAACACCAAATTGAAATTGGATATTTCTAAATGATACACAGCAGTCAGCCTACAATTGCAGGCTCTGAACAAGAACTGCCAGAAGTAATTCAACAGCCTCTGTCGCAGAGGTAGTTGGACTAAGAGTGGTCAAAACAGTCCATTCTTGCCTTAAAATCTACTCTGTGGTGCCTGTGATCCTCCTCAGCCCCAGCCACGTGGACAGCATCAGAGGAAAAACCCATTTCACATTGTAGGAACAAGCACAAATCACTGCACATATTGTGAGGTTCAGTGGAACAGCACAGAACTGGGAAGCACATGGAGCGTGTTGGAGGGATGAGGAAGGATTCAGCACTACCTCACTTTTAAAAGAGGCAAAAGATGGAGAGAGTGGGGGAGGAGGAGACCACCAAAATCCCTCCTGTGATATGGTAAATCCTCAGATTACGAGACATGGGGGCAGGGAGGAGCCGAGGCAGCGAGCTGACACAACAGCCCTTGCAGCCCCTCACTCCACTAATTCCCCATGAAGATATTCAGCTTCAGTTTACATTTATTATCAGGTCCGCTTTCTATGCAACCTAAACAATAAAATACACGCAGGAGAGGAGGAGGGCGGCAAACTGAATGCCTCCTAATTTACCACATAAAGCAGGGACAGTCTAATTCATGTACTATTCCTACCCTCATTTACACAGGTAAGAAAGAGAAAAAGGGAGGAAAAACTCCCGAGAGGGGCAAAAAGAAAAAAAAAAATAAAGCTCCTTTTTATTTTGCTAGAGGACCCCAGGGAAGGGCCCCTGAAGCAGAGGCCCTGCTTTTACAAATGTTTCCCTTTCCTTACATGGTTCCTTTAATACGAGTAAAAATTTCAAATTCCTCATTTGTTTAGCCTGAAATCCCTTGCACATTTCCCACAAACTACTTCCTTTTCTCTCTTTTTAGCCGGACTCCCTCTCTTTTTAATGAAGAGAAGTTCAGAGAGTTTTTCCCATGAATAGATGGCGGGCACCTGGGAGTTATGAATTTTAAAGTGATCATTTTCTTTCAGCCCCGCTGGACAATGGGGATCTCCTTTTGACTCACTTTCACAGCTTTGAGAGGCTCTCAGATCAGCCACATTCCAATCAGACTGGAGTCAGATCAGAGCCAGGCTGGACTGCATCAAGGTCTCTCGCACAGAAAGACAAGGAGCAGATGGCCAACACTGAGCTCTCCTCCCCTTTTCAGAGTGCAATGGAAGGCAATGTGGGAAAGCGTTCCCCCAGCATTGCCTATTGATTCCTGAATAGGACCACCACATGCCACCAGCCTGTAGGTATGAACCTCTGTTAACAGATGGTGAGATCATTATGAGCAATTAATTCCTTTAATGTATCAGTGGGAACATGTTGGAAAGGGTGATGCAAGCACAGAGTGAATAGTGAACTTCTCATTCCTCGGGGAGAGCTGCAGCTCCATCACTGAAGGATGGGAACAGTCTTTCAGGACCCCGCACATACTGAGAACCACAGTTAGCCATTTGGTCCACAGACACAAGGCATGGTTTTTATTAACTAATCACCCCTCCCTCGTTGATGTGTGATTAACAACAGATTTCTTTCTAGGTCATTTTTGGAGAGACAAACAAATCAAAACAATGGGAAAAAAATCCCAAACTATCAACACGATAGGAACACAGGGAATTCGGTTGTAAAGAGGATGAGGGAGTAATGCTACCAAACTTTTTGTTACATAAAATTTGATTTAGGCTGACTATAAATTAAGGAGGAGACAGGCTATTTTGAACACAGCTATGTGTGTATATAAATAAATGAGAAGAATTCATAATAGGGCTTAGCACTGAAAATAGAAGCATACAAAATAAGCCCTTCGCAGGCTTGCCTGAAAGTCACTGCGAAAGGATCTTACAAATAAGTTGTAGTTGGTACAATTTCAATGTAGATCTCGTACTGAAATGCGGAGAAGTCCACAGCAAAATTGTATATACATTGTTATTCATTGTGATCCTGGTAAATTAAAATTCACTGTGCTAATAACAACTGTTAAGAGTAAGACATTCCCGCATCATCTGCTTTACATGCATTTATATGACAGGCTTTGTTGTGGGGGCTTTTTCCGAGGGTTTTTTTCATTTTAGAGACAGAAGGAAAAATCGAGAGCACAATATAGATGGCTAGTTAGCTCTTGGTCTTAAAGATGACAGCAGAATGTGAACAGGAAATACAGGCAACTATTCACTTATTCATATTTAAATGACACTTTTTGCTTGTAATTAAGACACTCAAGTCGTGTCTCTGTTCATGAAATTTACATAACTGTACAATAGCCTGCCTAAGTGAACAGCAAATGGTAGTTAACCTTGAAGTGTATTATCTTAATTGAATAAATCTGGCTATAGTTCAATAAATTTAAACAGAAAGATATCTGCAAACCACTAAAATAATTTTTAAAAATGCATTTGCTTTTACACGTTAAGATGGCTCGTTGTTTTCTTCTAGATTTTTATTCCTTCTATAACATTGGTCCTTTAAAAAGAAGGGGAAAAAACAGCAAAGACATTGATACATGTTTCCTGTTTTCTCCTTATTGTTTGCAGTTTGAGTCAGTGTCACATTCTGGAAAGCCTTGATAAGAATATCAGAATATTGAATCAAAATGTATAACTTGGCTGTTGGAGATAGTCCCTTACCTACTTTCCCTGTCCTTATTGGACTTGTGTCCTTCCCCTCCCCCGTGGCGTGCCAGCTGAGCATCCCATCACACAGGGAGAAACCTAGGTGGGAGAATATAGATTTTTGCATAGGTTAAATAGGAAAGCCACATTCCACCACTCTCCCATTTAAATCAGATTTACATGGGGTGTAAATCCCCTCAGAATAGAGCCATTCACAAAGGGCTCAGAGTGATCCCCTCACAACACTGATTACATTAAATCAGTAGCAATCATGTTTCTTGGATTATGTAGTTACAGCAAAAGAAACTGTGCAGCATATTTATATTTGTGTGAAATAAGTTAATGAGAAGCCACCTGTGTGTTATACCAGTTTACAAGAAAAAGCAGAGGAACACAGGTGTTTCAGCAGTACCACTATGTATTTTTACATGAATTTGCAAACACTAAAAATGAACATATTGTTACTAAATTCAGCCACATACACACTTTGAGGGAAAATATTTTTCATTTTGGTTTAAAGAATTACAAAAGGCCATCAAAAAGACCATTCCCATTTTTCTTCGAATCTTTGCCATCAGCAAGTTCTATAATTTGGGCTTTTCTCCCTCTCACAGTGTTCACCATTATACCTTATGCAGCACAGACTGTATCTCCTCATTTCTTACCCACATTGCTGGTAAGGAGCATTCACACTGTGAATTACCATTTTTCCCAGCATCTAGCACTACTCAAAAGACAGCACAATAATACACTAGAAGTGCCTTTGTCTGTTAAAACATTGTTCTTCATTACTACATGAAAAGCAAATTGTCTTTGTATAGAGGAAGAGTGGCACACCAGCTCTGGGAGCAGGGAGAAGGGATTTGTATCAGTGGCTGACCACTTCAGAGATAAACATGCCAGTTTCTTCCTCAGCATGCAGATACAGGGATGTTTTGGAAAAAAATTGGGCTTTTTATATCATTAGTTGTACTAGAATGACTCCAAGAGGATCATTTGCTTTGGCCCTTAAGGAGGACACCCAAGTTTTCCCATAAACAGCTTTTGGTTTTTTGCTTGAGGTTTGGAGGGAAAGGGAGCACATTAACAAGAAGTGCTTAATCTCTTGACTTGATGCACCACATCTAAAATGAAAGCAAACCAGAAAACCTCATCCTTTCATTTGGATCAATTCGGGAAGCACATAATCAAATGATGAATTATGCAAATTCAAGAACATCATTTCTTTTTGCAATAGAGTTGAACAACTGTACTCGAAACTGATGTGTTCTAATGAGGTTTTTCCAAATTGCATTACTATGGTCTCGAAACAGGCAAGTTCTGGGACAAATACCCTTCAAAGGCTGTTCTCAATATCCTTATGTTTTCTTTTCCCTTCAAATAGAAAATAAAGATCCGCATGTTCTAGTAAAAAAGTCTTAAAACAAATACTTAAAGGACTAGAGAGGGATGCAGCCTATTATAATAGTTCCAGATGTTGATGGATTGCAAGAGGGAAAAGAAACCTTGCCAGCAACTCAAAAATTACTCTTTCAGGGATAGGAATCTGGTGACTTCCTTTCTCGCTCTCTCTCCAGAAATGCAGGTAATAAAGTCTACTCATTTTGGTCCTGACAAAGATTATAATTGTAGTTTGCAACCAAGACAGCTGAAATCATTAGTCCTCCCCTAGCAAGCTCAAGTGGCTCTGCCTGCCTTGGCACAGTCAAATGTACTTAGTTTAGATAAATCATACTTTGGAGGCTTATGAAATCCAGCTATTTGAGACTACTCCTCACAATTCTACACACTCACTGGACTGGTTTGCCAGCACAAGTAGAACTGCACTTCATAATCTTCAAGCCGAGGCTCAGCAGGAAAACTGTGCCCATAGAACCTGCATTCCTCTGCCTCAGAGGATGGATTTGGATCCAGTTTCTCAGGTTTGAGATATTTGTCCCAACCCTTGGTGACTTACTGTTCAGTCTTTAGCTACCTGGACAGCTTCATAAAATTAACATGTTATTTAGGAACCAAAAAGTCACATAAAGCCACACCACCACCTGCTGAACTTCAGGTTGCTCTTGAAGTTGGAAGCTTTTGCCTATACCTTTCTCATACTAATAATTTATGAGTATCCTATTCACTCTTAGGGAAGCAAAAAAGCATATCTTGGATCACTTAAAAATAAATATTTAGTATATATTAATAATTTTGATAGTGTTTTAATTACCTTCCTTAATAGACAGTTTCTCTTCTCTACTAACGTGTAGGTTCTTTTTAATTATCACATCTGCAACAGCACTTTGCCATTACACGAGCACAGACATGACATACAATTAGAACTATGAACTACTTTCAATTAAGCAAAGGGAATCAGTTTGAATCTGAAAGCAGAGAACATTCTGGCAGTGGCAGTTGTGCACATGGGAACACACTTCAGCAATCTCCAGGATGTCTGAGCACTTCATTCTGGAGACAAACCACTTCTGTTGCCAAGAGCTCTGGTCAGGGCACAACACTGTGCCTACAGAACCAAAAACTACAAAGAATAACTTAGAAATATGCCCATTCACAATTTCAGTCTTTTTGGAAGTGCAGGACAGTGGCACAACAGAGGAAATGCCGATTAAATTGTGCTGCAAGCACACCAGTCCCAGTGTGCTGTTTGATTAGAACAACTGACTTCAGTCAGATTACAGCCGGGTCCTTCCAGGACAATACTGCATTACTGCTTCCACCAAGGCTTTCAAATGTAAAATAAGTAGGGCAGTGAAGTCATGCTTCCATTTCGCATTACTGGCATTTTTTAAAAAATAAGCTTGCAAGATTGGATAGCTAGTTCAACTTGAACAGTCACACATAAATCAAGTCATAACAGCACTCAGCACCAAAACCTTTGGCAGCAGCAGCATGATCTGTTGCTTGCATACCACACACATTAAGTACTTGCAAGCTCTCTAAGTTTTTGTCCATTTTTAACAGCATGTAAATATCTTGTCCATAGCCAGTGGCATCAGCCAGTTCCCAGCAGTTCATTTTGATTGAAATCAGTCTGTAAAAGATGAGGAGGCAAAGAAATACTAGGTATGAGCAAAAATCAAATTCCTCAAGCTCTGAATGCAATACAGCTGTTTGCAGTTTAATCTTTTTGCCAGAACTAGCTGAAATACACAAATCATGAACTCTAGGAAACATCCAGGAGTGTTTCTACAGGTATCCTCAATATGACCATTTCAGAGTCAGACTGTTGACATATAATTTTTGTTTAAACTTTATGTCAAAATATAGCAGTGAAAGTGGAAGAGCAGCTCTTCATATCAGGGTTACACAGGCAAGATTCACTTAAGGAAAACCTGAGGAAATTCTTTCTACTTGCTTATTGACTAAGAAGTACTATCACTGTTAAAAGGGCTTATAAGCAAGCTCTGAAGCATTGAATTGCTGTTCAAGAGGCACACAGAGCATCAAACAGGCATAATGCAAGAGCAAAAACTCCAAATACTTAAGTTCCCCATAAAACATAAATACATATGATTTGGCATTTACTTAAGTGAGATTAAAGGGTGGGGCTTCTGGCGCCAAAGAAAGGTTGTTTGGTTTGTTTGGGGTTTTGAGGGTGTTTTTTTCTGAAAGTTTTTGAAAGTTTTAATTCTGAAAGTTTGCTTGGCAGGGACATGACAAACCTGGCCCCTTCAAATGAGCTTCTATTACCAGCATGAATATCTATGGACACTGACCTGGCTGAGTTCCCCAGTCAAAAATGCAGGATGCTTCCACAGGAGAATGCAGGTAACTTGGAAGTGGCCCTGTTTCTCACTGTGTTCCACTCTATGGAACACTTTCCCAGACTCAGATTCTCTTTGTCCCACAGGACAAGTCCCAAGGAAACAGGGCTTCAGGACTGCATCACTGGACCTGTTTTATTTGAGTGATAAACTTCCAACCTTGCTGGATTCACAGCCAGGTTGGTAACCCATTTCATGAAACCAGTTGAGTCACTTCCTTCAGTGCATGTGTTTGACCTGTAAGCATATTTTTAGGTCAAGGGTTTTGATAGCTGTCCTCAATCCCCACAACTGTTTTTTAACCATGCATTAGTCATTTAACTGGTTATTTCCAGCTCCCAGAAAGCAGCCCTGCAAAGCAGCTGGGAGTTTCTCATGCTACTGGAACAGATCCTTCAAGACAGAAATAACAACTCCCAGGTAGATAGGAAGAAAAGAAAACCAAAAGCCAAATCACAGCATGTTGCAACCTGCCACCATGGTCTCATCAAACAGAGTAGCAGTAACAATTCCAAATTAATTTTTTTTTCCTCTCCAAGCTTGTCCTACCTGGATAGGAAAGAGCACGCAGACTTTGTCTTACCTTTCTCACAGGATCAGCACCCTACAAAGGGTACACCTGAGCAAATTGTCCTCACTCACCTAAATATGTTCATTTTGTTTTTGTCATGGAGTACTGTGCATATATATATTCATATATATATATAGTGGGACTCATTCTCCAGTCTCTCTGATACTGCCTCTCAGTACATTTGTGTCTGAATATACCAATCCTTTAAAAAAATGAATTGGAAGGCTACCCTCTTGTCTAGAACTCAAAAATATACAAGCTCACTTCTCAAGGAGACAAGGCTCCTGTTAGACCCAATGAGAGCATTAATGATGAAAATATATTTGAAGTTTAAGCTGGGATCTTAAAAAAAAAAAAGGCAACACGGAAAGCATGCATCTGCATGTCCTTTTAGTCTACAGTTGCCATTCTGATACTGCATCATGGTAGAAACACAGATAGCTGCAAAGGCAGCTATGCTGGCAAAGTGCCCTGTGAGCTCAGTGCCCAAGTTTCATCAGAGTATTATCTGTCATCCTCTGAAAGGCAATAAAATCTTAGAGCTGCTTAGCAGCATCTTCCCTGACTTGCATGAAAAGATGCCAAGCAGCTACTGATGATAAAAGGTGTACTCTCACAGAAGTTGAGTCACAGCAGAAACTTAAAATAAGGCTTAATTACCTCAGCCTGTTGGAACTTTTGTTGTTTGATAAGTCACGGAGAAATTTTAGCATCACTTAAACCTGCAGATGTTTTAATAGCAGCTTCAGAGTTCAAAAGTCTCTCAAGATACAGGTGTTTCTTTTAAAGAAATCTATAGAATATGACTCCCAAAAGACTGGAGGGCATTTAGAGTCACAGCTGTATACAAGTTCTTGGAACAGAGTCTGTCCATTTATGGGCAGTACTTTCATGCCTCAAACCCAATAGAGGTGCAGTAGGAGAGGTATAAACCATATTATTATCTGAGGATTAACCTAATAGCTTCGACATTAATAGGAGTTTAACCCTACTGGAAAACAATGACTTTTCTCAAAGTAGCCTTCACCAGAGCTCTTCAATAACACCTTGGTCACCTGTCAACTGTTCTTTAGGACAGTCAGTGTCATCCAGGTCTACTTCAACAAAGGTACAGATGGTTAAAATTAAAAAAAAAAAAAAAAGGAAATTGTCTTCCCTCTTCTGATTGCCACCAAAGGAAAACACTGCAGAGAAACACCTCTCTGCAAATGCCTATTACAAATCACCATAGTTTCAACCCAGCCTGCATTGAACGACCCTGCCAAGAACCCTACAGGAGTTTTATCACGTGGATAAGGTTCAAAGTAAGGAAGCCAGAGAGTTGACTCCTGACTGAGTTAGGAGGCACGTGGATGTGAACTGGTGACACAGCAGCCAGCAGAGTAACATTTTCACAGCATGGATGAGGGTTCAAGACTACGCTGCCTTTTCCTTCCCCACCCCGTCCTCCCATGGTATCCTTAAATTTCAGAACAGCCACTCCCTCTGTAGGAATATTGGTAGTCCCTCTGAATCCTAAATTCAGGGCAGACTGTCAAAAAAAGACATGTCTCATGCTGTGTAAGGGTCAAAAAATTCCCTGCCTCTGAAATAAAAATTTTCCAACTGTAGGTGTCAGATAGCAAAGGATTCTTTATCTTCATTGGCCACACAAGTACTTTTGCACATGTGAATTTGTCTGGTGTCAGCTGTTAGCTACTTGCTTGTTATGTTTCACACCCGTATTCCATAATCCATTTAATCTGTCATTGCTCAGTGCTGCTCATTAAAGAAGCCAATCCCATCTTTCTCCTCCATATTATGGCTATTCATTCCCACTATCTCCATTGCATCAGTATTAACCAAAGCAAACTGAGTAAGCTGAAAGCCAAATAATTGTTTGGTTTGTGCAGGTTAGGAAATTCACCTGCCAACAAATTGCCACAGTTTCACCCAGGAAGCACAAAAAGCAGAGAGGCAGGAACAAGCAAATAGATGACAGTGGGAATGCCCTTTTCAGCAGTCACATTGAATTATGCCAGATAAAACAGATCAAGGCACTACAGTACTAATCTGCTAAATTAATCAGTGTAACACCTCAATTAGGGAAGGATGTAGAGGATTCTGTGTTAATAGAAGACTAAATCAAGACTAGGTCTCCAAAACCATGTGCTTAGCTTCTTCCAAAGACACTGAAGAAACACTTGGGTAAAACACCATAGTATTTATATATATATCAACTACTGTAGTGACAGAATTCTAATGATATCTTCTGGCTTTAAAAATCTATGCCACATATGTGAGAATAGTCTTAACCTCCTTCAAATACACTAGTGTAGAAATTTATCAACCCCTTAACAAATTATCTACCTTTCTTAAGGAAGAATTTCCACCTTTTATCATTATTTCAACCCCTGCTCTGAATACCTTCACTACACTGTTGCTATTTAAGTTCCCAGTGCATACAACACCCTAACTGAAGCCACAAGTCCATTTTCCCTCCACTTTAGAATAGGATGAACTTTTCCTTAAATCAAAAAATGCTCTCAGCACATGATGTATGGGGTCTGCATAAACACAGGCAAGGTTTCCACATTTGTGCACCCAGTTCAATGCTGAAATTGAATTGAAATAGGTGTGAGGGCTGCTTTATTATGGAATCAGACTCTCAGTCAAAAATGGTACTTAAATGTCTTAGAATCTAAGAGGGGTTAGTACAAGGAGAAGCATAAAAGAAATATTGACTTTTACTAAGACTCTGAAATATAAAGAAAAGCTGATTAGAAAGACAAGATTAACAGATATCTTGACCATGAGGAAGAAAAAAAAATTGAATTAAAATCAAAAACAATGAATAGATGTTCTACAGGTTTTCACTGCCTCCTGCTGGCCTCGAAGCCAATGTTTTCCCAGGCCTGTGGTGCCAGGGTACCTGCCATTATTTTGCTCATGTTGCCACCCAGACAGATTGTCACAACTGAGCCTGGAGGGAAAGGGGGATGCAGCAGGGTCACCACTGAGGAATAAGCAACAAGGTGCAGTGCTGCTGATGTCACCTCCCAGCTGCATGGCTGGGTGATCAAACAGACCTTTGATCCAGCTGCTTTTGGCATGTCAAGTCTGCAAGCAGGATCAAGCAGGACAAAGGCTGAAGAGCTACCCCCACAGCTCAAGACCTCTATTATCCAGGGATGTTTCAGATCCTCTGTGACTTCTGCTCTGCTGCTCCCTTGGCAGCCACAGTCGCCCTCTCAGCATGTGGCTTCAAGTGCCACTGAGGATCCAGCACAATGGTGACATTATGACCTGCCTGTGCTCAGCTGGTCCCACTGGCCTAAGTCCAACGTGGTATTGGAGCACTTCTACTGCCTGTGATGCACAGACTGCCTTTGCTGAAGGTATCTCAGACCTTCACACTGCACTGCCCTGTGGTAACATACAGCAAAAATTCAGGGAAAGAAAGTTTTTGTCACTCTCACTCATAGACTGTTGCCTGTAGGATAGATTCAGGTTCCTAAATTCCAAAGAATTCACCAGCAGTGTCTAGCACACATCATCACAAGTGTTGGTTCCCAGCGTTTCATTGCAAAGGTGTTGAATGCTAAATTCTGCTGTAAGACATCTCCCTCTGGCAAACTTCAAACATCAATAGACTGCCCCAAAGCATTTGGTTAGGCTGTGGGCACAGAAGAAAGTTTGAAACCACAGAGGCCTATAGGAAAAGGACAATTAGGAATAAATAAACAAACCCCAACTAACCTCGTGCCCTGCACTTGTAGGGCTTCTTATATTTGTTGACATCTGATCAGTGTGCATTCTATTTCTAAGCTCTGATGTCCTGGAGAGATGATTTGTTTTCATACCACTGAGTTGAGCTCAATTCTCCTATACTTTACTCCCACCACCCTCCCCAACCCCAAGAAAATCAACACAGTCCTTTAAATTTAAATTTTTATCACATCTGATTAATCATAAGGCAAATATTACGATTTACAAAAGATAAAGCACAACTCAGAGTTTTGTTTGAGAGCGCAGCAACTGCTTGTTCTTTCTAAGACCATCCCAGCAAACAGGGCATAAGGAGAGCAGAAGAGTTCTTGCACACCAAGCAGAGCATATATCCTTCTGCTGGAAGTTACTTAACTCAGTAAACTTACTTTTGAGATCAGAATTTACATACATTGTGCCTATTTGTACATTACAGTGCCCTTCTGTTCATTTAAGGTGGTTAACTATGAGTTGTATCCCTGCTAGTTCTAAGTGTACAAAGGCTTCTTCTAAACCTTAATACCTCCAACTTTTTTAAACATTTTGGAAAAACCCCTAAGTATTAGGCAAAATGCAGAGACTTTCCCTCCAAAGACTAATTCAATCAGGCATGCTACTCAGAGGATACCAGGCCCTCTATTTGCAGGATCTCTGTAACTGTGCAGCTGCAAGCATATGATCCCCTCCCAACACAAAGGCAAAAATTGGGAAACTAAAAATGGAAGTCTGCTCTAAAAGAAAGGGTTATATATACAGGATTATTTTTTTTTCCATCTTGTCTCTGGGTTTTATCCAAAAGAGAATGATCACTGCCTCATTTCTTATTTATCACAATCCTGCAGGAACAAGATCCCCGTGGCATTTGGGTATATTCTCCAAGCACAAAGAGGAAATGGCCCAGAGAATTTCATTCATCTCAGTATCTTTAGCTGTCCAAAAGTCAGCATCTAATCTGAACTAGACATCTAGGCTGCCTCAACAGAGGGAGAAACATCTGCAGACAGTGATTCATCTCACCATAAAAGTAATATTTCAGCTGGGGTGGGGAGAACAACCTGCAGAGGTAACTGGAGAGGATGATCCCTCTTCCCTGACTAGAAGAGGGGCCTTCCTGATGAGCATTAACAAACACTTAAACAGCTGAAGTCACAGAATTGCCACATCTCCATGTGGCTCTGCATCACAACACAAGATGTTTACATCCAAGCAAGCTCAAAACCAAGCAGCTGGGGGGTGACAACCCCCCTATCACAGCAAAACACCATGCACAGGCACCATAAAGCCAGCCCTAAGAGCTCCTGCTGTCAGTCCAGGTGGTGCCCTACCCATAGGTGGATTGCTTCTTTGCAAGGTAGCTCAAACCATCATCATCATCACTGCCACTCTGACACAGAGGTCACCAAACCTTGTGCACAAAGCCCTGCCAAGTGGCAGAGGTCTGTGGTTATTCAGTTTTCTGGCCACCCTGCTGCAGAAGAGCATGAACACAATGGACCACTGCTGACTAACACACAAGCCTCTCACCTGCCATTTGTGGGCAGCTCTTCATTAAGAACCTGCTCCTGCCAGAGCAGCCTTCAGTCCATCCTCCAAAAATCCTGTTTAAGGTGACTTTTCCTCACCACATTCAGTAACCTGTGGCCTGACCTGATGCTTTTCCTCCAAGGAGGCCCTTCCATAGAAAGAACAGGATTTTTATTTCCTGTCACAAAGAACAATCACACAAAGTACAGGACATGCTCATCCATTTAGCAAGAGAGACATTATCTCCAAGTATCACCTTCCCATCCTGAAATCCCATCACTAAAACTGCTGCTGTGATCTGTAATTCACAAATTCTCTATCCGCTGAGGAACTCGTTACACAAACAGTCACAAACAAACAGCAAACAGCAGTGCCCTTGAGGACATTGAAATAAATCCATGAGCACTGGGTAAACCTGACCCCTCAGAAGAAAACCAGTGAGACATAAACCATAGAACCCAGTTCAAAACTGGCACAGCTCAGCAGCAACTGGAAGGCATTGCCAGACTGAAGCTTTCATTTCCACCTACAGAAGAATGTAGAACACACAGTGTAAAATTACTCTCTAACAACAGCATCTGATAGTTGCTTGATAGCTCAACCTCTTAAAAAAATGTCAAGAATCTCCATCATTTAGGCAGACTTGGTGCAAAAAAGACCCTGACACCCCCCAAGGAGGGGGACATTGGGTTTGAGACACATGGGCACGAAGAATGGAGCTTTGATCAGGTTGTGCTGTTGCTATTGCTGAAAACTCCATCTTTCAGCATTGTGAGGTTGACGTGTTCCACAAGCACAAGGTGTTCAAATTTAACAAAATACAGAAAAAAGAAACAAAATATATTTCTTAAATATTTAGGTAACATTTCCAAGAAATCCTTGAAGATCAAAGGCAGAAATCAGCTGGACCAGTTGTGCAGCACACTCAGTACAGGCTTCAAAGATCAGAAAGCCAGAAGTTGCACAACTGGAAGTTAAATTTGATTTATTCAGCAGCATTGTGCTGGGAGGGGCACAGCAGCTCCTCAGTATTTCACAATAGGAACTCTTCTTTATTCAGTCTGCCTAATTATATACTGACACTGGAAAATTACATTATGAGGGCAGTAACTTCTCTAAATAATTGTTACTCAAAGACATTCTGAAGTGCTTTGTGATGTCTTCCAAGGCAGGCTATTCGAAGGCTGGAGACAGTTTTATGCCAGAACAATTGGTTCATATATGATTGAGGCATTTTGTTTTCTTCAGCTTTGCATTATAAAAGCAGCTGAGCACCTGTTGGTCTAAGACATCTCATATGGGTTTCATTTATATTTTGGATCAGTCACTGGAAACCTGGCCTTGACACTAAAACTGAGATTATGAAAACTGGACAGAGTTAAGAGCTTTTGTGTTTGGCTTGGTTGGAGTTAACAGAATGTTTTCTTTGTCTAAGAAACTAGACACAAGTTGCATTTTAGGTCTCAAATGCTTGGATCTTATCTTGCAGTTTAACCATTGAACTGAACCAGTGCAGACTCACTCCACTGCTTGCAGCATTGGGGATTGGGCTTCAAGAGCTGGCCACATGATGCTCATGATACACCACTTAGACAGGAGAAGAGTGGGAAGTTGGGTGGGTTCATCTGAGAAAACAGGGGATTGAGGAATGAAAGACTATCAGCAATACAGGAGTCAAATGAATTAAGATGTTTCAAGCTTTACATGCTAGAGGGACTCCAACCTAGCCACATTTTCAAGGCTATCCATCATTTGATATTCTGATCTTTAGTAGGAATGGAGGAATGAACACAGAGCAAAGACCCTGAAATCTCACCTGTATGTCTGAATACTCACGTTTTTCAAGATCAGCCCTTACTATTGGAAAGCATCAGGCAAGAATTTAAAGAGTCAACCACCCTCAATCTTCCAAATCAACAAAAGACACTTTACACAGAATTGCATCTAATAAGCCTTGCCAGGTCTGGTTTCTAGTTACAGTCACTCACTCTAACATCTCTGTGGTAACATGCAGTAGATTTTCTGACACACACTAGCATATATAGAAAATACTCTGCCAAGCTGCCTTGAAAGGAGAAGTAAAAATCCTGCATTTACTCTTGCTTGAGATGCTATTCCAGATTTCAAGGTGAAAAGAAGAGTGCATCTGAAAGGTTTTGTGGAAGAACATAAACATGGCCATTTAAAAGCAAATAGAGAAGCAGTTGTCTTTTTTCCCCTGTGCTCATTAGCTATTCAGTTACAGGCTCCTCCAAATCAATGCTATACAGGTGAACACTGTTAACCTCACTCACAGGGACACAAGAATATATTTCTGCCCATGTACAGAAAATTTGTGTATAGGCATGCACACTTTTAATAAGCCTAGACTTCTTTTAGATTCTGGATTCTAATTATTGCCTCGAATATTTAAAAACAAAACCAAAAAACAAACAACACAAACCCCACAAGCATATAGTATTCTTGCCCAATTTGATATTCTTATCTTTCCCTCATGGAATCCCCCTTTAAATAAAACCTTTCCATGCCATGCTCCAGAGCACACCTGTTCAATTCTCCTTGGTCCCCAGGACACACAAGGATGCTCCAGCACCACTCTGGGCACGATGTGATAATACACTGGCAGAGGTCCTTGAAAGGCTAAACAAAGCAGAGTAAGCATACTTTCTGTTTACTTCAATGGGGAGATTAGCTCAGTACCAGATCTTCTGGCTGTGCTGACTAATTGTGATTTGCTCATCTGTGCAGATTTTCCAAGGAAGTTGCTATTCTGCACTATATATTGGAACTGCTCAGCAACAGACACGAACTGAGGTTATTCCAGTGTGTTTGATCCCGTATGATCTCACACAGACTAAACTCCCAGTGGCTCCAAATGAAAGTTTACCTCAACTGCACATTGCTGGCCAGCGCTTGTCCTCAAGCACAGTTGTAAAACGTGATAAAAATGAAGTTGCAAAGGACATAGGATAAAGATGAAGACAGTTCTATCAACCTTTATTTGGTAACTTTTATTTTTTGGCAAAAGATGAAAGTGGTTGCACACATATGAGACAGAATAATCAAGCCTGCAGACTAAAATATTTTACATACCCACACCTTTCTGAAGCTAACTTAGTGATAGTCATTTCAGCCATTGCCTTCTTCTTGTAATATTCCCTGGTTTAATTACTGAGAATGGAAAACTTCTGATTACCCTGCTTTAGGGGAATCACACCAAAATGCAGCTGCTTTATGGTCAGTTTTCCATTTCTATCATCTCTGAGCATCTGTGCACAATGTTAGTGATTATGAGTTGTACCATTCATTCCCCAGCAGGAGAAACAGTGCCAGAAATTCTGCTGTGTGTTTTGCTTGGCAAAAAATAGAACTCCCTCTGGAAAGAGAAAAGGGAATGAAAGCGGGGGGGGGGGGGGGGAAATAAGGTACCCAAGTCTGTTACAATTTTTGTTCTTGTTCAGAACAGGTTTCCAAATGCAAGCAGGTGAAAACAAGTCCAGTACAGCTGTAACATGAGGAGGATTTCAGTGTGGCCATACACTGGGATATGGCTTGGCTCTAACAGCCTGACAGACAGCACTTCTGGTCAATTTTACTTTTTCTCCCAATCTTTAAAATACTTGAACATTGGAGAGAAAAAAAAAAATAAATCAAAGAACATATGTTTTTCTATCTGATTTAAGGTTTTGAAAAGATCTGAGGATTCATTTTAAACTTCTGTCAGAGAACTTCAAACAAAGAAAATATTTTTGGACCATAGTGCCTAGCAATGAAACTACCTAGCGACAGATAAGAGAAAAAAATGTCTCATTTTTTAAAATCAGAGTAAGGCAGTGATCATGTAACAGCTATTTATGCTATTTTTCACATTAATTGTGAAGATCTTTCTGTAAAAACAACTTGCAACTTTTTTCTATTTTATTAGAGTCCAAATTTTCAGGCAATTTTGTGGAAGGAAAATATTCAGAGACAATATGTGATCATCTGTGAGTTTACAAATATCCCCTACTGCCTCCCTAGAGCCAGTCACACTTCAATTTAAAAAATGTGCTAAGATCCCTACGGTGACAGGTGTAGCATACAGGAATACACCCTATTCTTCCTTTATTTCCTATAAAATAATTCTCAGCAAAGTTAAGGTTCCCTCTGTACAGTACTGATGAAATACCCAGCCAATAAACACACTTCTTCCAGGCAGCAGCAATTTTAGATTTCCTTGCAGTGCATTATCTTTCTCCAAGATTCGTGTATGCTGTTTTATGCTCCCTTTCAAACACGTGGCAGCAACGGGACAACAGATTTCAAACCCGCACCCCTTGGATAACCCAGTCTGCCCTTATTGCATTAAAAAGGGAACTGTAAGGACTCTGTTCACTGGAACCCATCTCTGCTGCTGTAGGGGGAGAGTGAAGTCACCAGGGAGTGTCAGGCCAGCGTGGCCAGGCAGCAAACCCCACGGGTGTGAGGGTGCACAGGGAACCCTGATTTGTACCTGGATCCAAAGGAACATTCACACAGGTTCAACTGAAATGACAGCATAAAGACACAATTGACTTCTGGCCTCCCCACAGGGAAAGCCTGGCCGGCCTCAAGAATGAGAGGACTCGATGTTTAGTCTTTTTAATTAGCTGCTTTTCCTCAGTACCCTTTTAATTATTTTTACATGGTACCCGCTAGGGAGGCTGCATGAAATTCATTTTTCTTTAGGGAAGAGAGATCTCGGGGCACCTGGCAGCATCCTTCTAGTTTGCTTTCTGTAAGCCTGGTCTCTCTGCCTGTGGAATCAGGCAGGACCAGGGGAGTTAATAAGCAGCTGGCCAGATGGTGCCTGTCCAAAGGTGTTGGCTTTGCAGACAACTGGAACTTCTCTTTGGGAATAAATCACTGATACAGGAGAGTCAGCCTGCATTTCAATCAAGCACAAGCAGGCAGACTATTAGTGGAGATAATTACCTTGCCTTTTATTTTTTTCCCCCTCCCCCTCCCTTCCCCAAAACCAGTAGATACAGACCCGGAGAGTGAGAAACAAAGGACTCACAGGGCTAAAAGGAACACTCTTCCAAACACCATAAGCAGAAAGCTAAGTGTTATTTACTCAGATGCCATCAACAATTACAACCCCACTGCTGAGATAATACCTATCTAATAATGAAGTGGCAAGAAACCACAAAAGCTTTTGATGTCATAACTTAAACAACTTAAAGGCATCCACTATTGGTTTTCATTAATCAGGCCACTCTCATGGCCTTGTGACCATCACTGTAAGACCCCTCAAGTGCTGATGCTGCAGCCTTGGACCATGGCACCAACTGTGCTACTGCTGTCTCAACTAATATCCTGTTCATATTCCAATTTGAAAATGTTTCAGTGTGGCTCAGGCCCAAAGGAGGAATCGACTGACACATCGAAACACACTGTCACTGAGTCCAATTTAACATCAGAAAACAAACATCCACATGTTTACAAGAGAACATCTCTGCCAGAGCATTAAGTAAATAGGGTAAGACTGATGATTTTTTTTTTCTCCTCAGAAAACTATGAGGTTTAAGATAGAAAACAGGAGTCAGAGTTTGCTTCCCTTTTTTTTACCACGCACACCACACAACCACAAACTAATCACTTCTCCTATAGCCCCTGCTCTACCTCTCTAAAAGGCATGACACAGGTTTCCTTGTTGTGGTGCCTTTGGGATACAGACCCTAATGATCCTCAGCAACTGCAGCTACCAAGAAACTCAACACTAGAGTGCTGATACAGAGGCAAAATGAGGACTTGCATAAACTTTCTTTACCCATTCTTTGAAACAATGTGAAGCTAATTTGCTATTCGAAAAAGTTCCCTCTGCCTGTAAACACATGCTTTCTTTCAGAAAGCTCCCTTTTCAGGCAACACTAGGATCTCTTCCAGCTGTCCTACTGATACCACTCCACAAAATGCTTGTGCATTTGGGCAGATAAGAGGTGAGTTGCCCCAGAACTGCAGGTATCAAATCCTACAGTACATAAGCCCCTTCCTTCCATCCTGTGTCAGCTTGCTATACGTTTATTGTTGTTAAGAAAATAGATGAGTGAAATAGTCTGAGGGTAGCATATTTGTTCCTCTCAAGTAGTGGGAAGCAACTGACTGATCTTTACTACCTGAAAGGACTTCTGGAGTTGGAAATACCTGGACAAGAGCAGATTCATCAAAACCAGACTGGTCTGAACATATCAAGGCCAGCAGAGGAATGCAATGGCTGTGGTGCATTCTAAATTCACATTGTTTCCCGCTGCATCATGTATTTAAGTTCCCACATGTAGAGCCTAACTGCAGTACATGCATCCTTCTAGGAGGAAAATAAAAAAAGAGGGAAAAAAAGAAAGACCTCCAACTATCATGAACAGCTTCATTCCACAGAGTCAGTGCAAGGACAGAAATGCAGATTATTTATAAATCCTAATTTAAAAGGATTTTTTTGTACATTATTAGGCCAACATGAATAGCCTTTTCAGAATCTTCACTGAGGAGTGCAAACCAAAAGCTTCTTTGTAACTCCCATGTTTCTCATGCAAGATTCATACTAGGTAAACAACTAGATTATCAACATTGCATTACGTCCAAAACTGCCACCAGCTAGAACAGAGTTACAGAGAATGTTCCTACACTGAATACAGAAAATATTTTCTGCAATGTCAAGTAAATCCTCCATGCAGATGACCTATGAATAGTAGCATTTGTGAAAGCACAAAACCAGAAAAACCACAAGCACACTTTTCTATGCTTTCATGCCCTGACACTTTTCTCACCATATTATCCTCCTTTCCCATCTGTGTAATGCCAATCACAGTATAAAAATTCAACTGTAGATATATCCTTGAAGTCCACATAACAGAAGTTTTGCATGACTGCATTAATTTCTAAGCTACAAATCTGTGATTTGTCTTCTTCCTTCCCCGCTCTGACAAATGGACGTCATATGTTCACTAATGCCATCCTCTCCATTTAAAAACCCCATACAGATTTATCTGCTGTCTTTCTCTTTGCAATCATATCCCTAACACAATGGCTTGCAGCCTTTAAATAACAAAATTAAAGCACTAGGAAAAAAAAAAATCACATAAAGTGTTAGATAAAAAGATACTGCAGTAAAACTTGCACTCATCAGCTGCAGTTCTCCTTTCCTAACACTTGAGTGACTCCCCAGCTTAAATGGCAGTATGGATGAAGACCACCAGGCTTGCATCTTCATGGAATTGAGGTGATGTCTTTGCTCTGTTAATGCACTCTGCTGTAACTCTCACATATGAATAGCACAACAGCATTAATCTGCCCACTGGAGGACTGAAGCACAGGAGACACAAGTACCTCAGCCTTACCTCTGCCACTAATTGACACACCCCACCCAGCAATGAGCCCAGTGCCCTCCTTTAGCCTTTTCCTACTGAGGGACTGTGTGCTGTTTTGTTGTCATGCAGGGTCAAACCATGACACTTGTGCAGATTTCAGAGAGGTTCAGTCTGTGAACCAGAGACTTTCTCACACTGCCTAAAGTCATTGTAGGATTCCTCATCAGAAGATGACCTGGATCAAATTCCCTTCAAGATGTGCCCCAGAGTGGTCTATTTGTTTTATTACAAGACACAAGCTCTTGACTTCAGGCCCATGTGGTGGATAGGTGCCTCCATCCCACACATGAGAGATGCTCCAGCAGCTATCACCCTCCTCTTCCCCTTTGTGAAGAAACCTAGTTGAAGTGAAAGTGTGTCTGACACCTCCCCTGAAGATCATATTTTCAGGGGACTGTTCTCTAACTACAGCATAAACCTGCTGTTTAAGTGAAAGAACTATTTGCCTTAATACAGATGTCCAAAAAAAAAAAGAAAATTTATATATGTATATAAGGAGCTCAAAGGATGAAAATATTTACTGAATTAAAAGACAAAACATTTGCAACTTCCAAGTACATGCAGAGATCTCACCCAGCGAGAGACTGCAAGAACAGCAATACAAGAATCTCCCACCTGAACAAGTTTTAGCAATTGCTGTTTGTGTTCCAAGCTTTGTGCACCCATTTAGGAAAAGCATTTCCCCCATCTTGCAACAAGACATACACAATTGGTTTGTTCCACCTCAACAGCCCCCTTCAGAAGAGCACACATATAATCATTTTGTTTGTAATGAATTTCCATGGGTACAACAGACTGGAACAAAGCAAACACCCTGCAGATGGAACCAGTGATTGAACCCCTCAGCTCACACCACCACGGTCATGTTCAGCATTGAAGCTTTTGCCAGAACAGCAGTGATACCTCACATTGCCACTGCCACCATTAAGTATGATCAAAACTACATAGCAATTAAAAATGTGCCATTTTATACTGGACCAGGCACATTGGAATTTTATACCAGATCAGGTCACGTTATAAACCAGAACTAATTTCCAGAAGTCTAGGAATTAAACTTGTAGCAGAACTACTCTTACAGCCTTCACCTCCAACAGTATTGACCACTATGTTACCTCCCAATAACACTGAAGCATTCCTTATGCTTTCTGACTAGTCATAATGACCTCTTGGATTTCATTACAAATTCCTTAATCAAACTGTGCAACTCTTAACAAGCGCATCTAGATAAGCAATGGAATTTTAGTGTGGAATTTTCTTGGCTGCCTGTTATCCAAGGTACAGGTGACATTTTTAGGGCAAAATAACTAAATGCAATTTCTTATGATCACTTAGTGGACAATGTGCACTGGGTGTGGCTGAGCTGGAGTTCATTCCCCCACAGCAGCCCTCACCTTGCTGCGCTCTGTGTTGGTAGCAGGGAAGGTTGTGATAACTCACCAATGTTTTGGCTCCTGTCAAGCAGGGCTGGCACAGCATCAGCACTGACTCCCTCACAGTCACCAACTGGGCAGCATCTTGGGGAGGGACACAGACAGGACAGTCAGCTCAGTTATAACAGCTAATAAAAAAGGAGAGGAAAGGTGGTGGTGGTGGATATATTTGTATTTCCCTTTCAAAGCAAACCATGCTCAAGCTTTGCTTCCTGGGAACTGACTGGGCATCACTCACTGATGGGAAGTAGAGAATAAAATGTTTATTTTTTCCTTCCTTTTGCTTGCACGTGCACATTCTTCATTTTTTCTTCATTAAACTATTCTATTTCCCCCCAATCCTGCTGGGGTGGGGGGTCATAGAGCAGCTTGGGGGGCACCTGGTGTCCAGCCAAGGTCAACCCACTGTGCATTAACTTAGATACCATCACTTGAGTAGTTTTATGGTCTACTTATGCACCTAAAAATTACACTGGTGCCAGGCATCTGAAATAGTCATCAAAGTAAATGAGCAGAAGGGTCCAAAAGGTCAAAGATGTGGTCTGAAACTGGAGGCCATGTAAGACAGACACTGGTATGGCATTTTCAGCTAAAGCACAGACTCAAAGGACTCTGCTTATCTGTTTGTATATCAGTTTCAACCTGTACAGGAATATCAATTACTTTTCAAGGATAGTCCTCACCTTGTTTCAAAAGTGAAGACTGATAACAGGATATGTTGATTTTCTTATCTTTCTCACAAAAAGTTACAATTTAAAATAAACACTAACCGTGCATCTCACAGCAAAAAGGACATTTATTTACCAGAATTTTTGAAGGTGTGAAATTCAATTTAATAATAACAACAGGTATATTAAATAACAAAGCTTTAGAAAATATATGTAATTAGGTGAGAACATAGTAATTTAAGCAGATATTTCTATTGAATCTTTGCTAGACTCCATGCTTGTCACCAAATTAGATGTTGTCCCATGGTATGCATTATAAATGAGGCAATTCATTTCATGAGGTTTATAACCAGTGACTGGAATTATAATCAACAATGTACATTAGTGTCTTCTAATATTTACAAGACTTTGGAGCCTATTATGATTTCGTGTTGGCTGCACATGACAGTAACTCCCCTGTCTTTGTCCACACCCATGGTTTATGGTGGGGTAGACTAGAATAGTGTGTTTAAATTTCTATGAACTATTTTGGGGCTCAAGTATGTTTTTATGGTACACACTATTGTCAGACCATTGGCAAATGCCTTGTAGCACGCAAAAAGCAGAAAAGTGGGATTATTTTGAGTTTTTTAAATGGCTATCATAATTTACAAACTGCAAGCCTTCTACTTATTGAAAGCTGAAGGTCTTACACCCAGAAACAGCAAAGGAATAAAACTACTTATTTCCTTTTAGAAGTTACACACTGCAATACATACAGCAGTCCTGGCTCTCTTCTGTAAGTTTGATTTTAAAAAAGTTAAATACATATTTTCTTACATCTACCATTGAATCATACCAAGAAGTTTCTCCACTTCTCTCAGCAGGAAACATCCCTACCTCCGACATTTGCAATCATTTAAAATGCATCACAGTATTATCCCATAGGTATCTACAGAAGTTTTCAACCATACATATCACATGCCTTCTACATTCACATGTTAGAATAGAATTGTACCTCAAGTTCTACAAAAGTAACAATAAAGCACTTCTACAGAGCTGCATCCCTACAGAAACTTATGGGGAAAAGCTGTCTTATATTCAACACATTTAGACATGGGGTTGCATCTACAGTTAGTGAAAAGCAGAGTTTCTGATTCACAGGAAATGCCAGACATTGGGACAAGCAGGACTAAAGTATGGAAGTGTCAGGCTCTCTACAAACCAGAAAAGGGAAGAGGAATTCAGTCATATTGCCCAAGGAAGACTTCCTGCACTCTGCAGAGTCTCAGTGAAATTAAGCCTTGATAATTTTCCTCCTCCTCCTTAAATATCTGCTATTATCTTCAATTTAATTCTTAGTTTTCACAATCAGAATATAGGCTCCCTATATCTACAACTCTCAATCAGCCCCATCAGGCATACTGTCCCAGAACCACTGACCTTGGGAACACTTCCCAGGTTTGTCATTTCTCTGAGATCCCTGGATTTCCAAGGTCACTCCTACAGAGACAAGGCCAAACCAATCTCATTTGCTTCCTGACATGGGAGCATAAAGTGTGGAAATTCTAGCAGAGCTATCCAATACAACAGCTCTGGAAAGGTTTGCCATCCCTGAGAGAGTCTGCTCAGCAGGTTTGCTGCACAGCAACACAATCTGGAATTCTAGCAAGCAGTGTGGCAGAAGGCTGATGATGCAAGCCTTTCAAGATCCTCATCTCAAAAGCAGAACTAAGGAGTGGACAGTTCTGACCTTCACACCACAAGAGTTCATGTCAGTCCTATCTCAGAACCTGCTGAACGGAAATCCCACTGTTCTAAAAGTGCTGCAAAGAAAACATGCCAGGCTTAAGAAGGTGACATTCTTCTGGACACATCCAGTTTCTTCTGTTTATCTCTAGAGATCTGTCCACACTCAGCAGCATCCTGCCTTGGCATGGCACTTCCTGCACATTGATCCACTAATGCTGATTAGAAGAAAGAAAAACTTCTGCAAACAAGAAGAAGTTTTCCAACAAAAAACCAGGAATTGAACTGAACTACATAGTGTTCAACTAAGTTCCAGTCAAAGCTTACAGGTGTAGGAGGATTATTACATACAGCTGGGAGACAAGGAACAACATGAAGAATGTTCAATTGTTACTTGAATATAAAATAAAAGCCATGTTTTTCAACCACTAATAATGTTCTCACTAAGACTGTCAATGCAATGTACTATTATGAAAGCATAGAGAAGCATTCTGACCTCTGAAAAGTCTTTGGACTTGATGGGATATAAAAACAGCTTCACATGTATGAAAAGAAAGCATAGCAGAACCATATGTATTAAAAAAATTGAAATATTTATATGCTTACAAGTAATTATATTGTCTAGGCCAGTGAGATATGTTGAAATATCTAAACAATGTGTTTTTCTAGTTCTCTTCTTCTTACAAGAAACATAAATCTAGAGTATTGTCATTGAAGTCAAATTTTCTTAATATGAGTGCCAAAAGAGCATAAATGTACCATATCTTACCAGAATTCTTTAACTTTCCCTGTCTTGAAAGCTACAGTTGAGAAACAAAAAAACACCCCATTCCATAATCACACAATAGAAATCCATAACAATGTCAGTTTTTATAATGAGACTATGAAGGGCAAGATTTACTCAGCATGAAGACAAAGAGAGGAAAAAAACCATACCATAAAGAAGGACATAGGGTTAGGGAAAGAAGAAACCATAACTTTCTGATAAGCCATAAGCCAATTCAGCACACCCATTTCATACAGGGAGACCACAGTGAAGAGGTAATAATGATTTCTGCTTTTAAAGAAATCTTTGCAGCAAGCCCATGACCAGTCTGAAGCAAGATGAATATAAAAAACAACTGAAACTTCATACTTAAAATAAATGTGGGTTTAACACAACCAATGTTTCATAAACTGGAGCGCCCTGTACTCTCCCCATTTCTAACACTCAAGGCATTTACCTCTCAGGTGTTTGTGGACAGGGAGAAAAGGAAACTTTTATGAGCCCATGCACAAGGTGCAGAGTTCATCAGCAGGGCCAGGGAAAAAAACACACACTTGTAAGGGAGGCCTAAACACTAATTCTGCTCTCACCAGGATCAAAGGAAAAAAACCCCTTCATTGATTTCACTGTGTTGCTGCCAGATTACACCCTTTCATTCTATTATCTGCCTCCTGTACCCAAAAGTCTACCACTCACATTTGATAACATCTCTACAAAGTTCTAAGGGCTGCAGAGAATTCTCTGTGCCTTTTCTGACAGATATTTGCAATGAACACAGACAATCATCTGTCCTCGAGTTGGGCCCGCTGAGCTCTCTGACATGACTGAGGGGTTGTATTGCCTGGAAAAGGGACTTTGGGGTTTTATCAGTTCCCAAAAATACTTCCAGGGATTTTGTCATAGCTTTACATCTTACTACCACAGTCTGAACTTGGAATAACCAGGAGCAATGGAATAACTACAAAGTTATTGTACCCTAAAGGCCATGCTGACAATTATAAGGCCTTCCTTGCAAGAAGGTGAGCTTTCTAGAAATATCTGCCCTCACACAAAATGCTATGCATCTCAAAAACTAAGGAAACCCAAAATCACTTCCAGAAGACAAAAATTCTAATGATTATCAGCTAAAATGAAATATATTTGCAATACTTGGCTTTTCAGCAGAATTAGGTGGTTTACGTATCAAATTCTACCACACAAAGGAATAATTTTCTGAAACTTCATAAAGTTTAACAGCTTCAAAACTGAAAGAACAATGGACCTTTCCCTTAAGAGTTTCTCTTGCTGCAAAGGAAAGGGCTTTGTTATACTATTAAAAAAAACAAGCTTAGATTTCATAAGCTAATATTTAATGAAATTTTTTACTTACTTTTTTGTGTAATTAGACGCAGCAGTGTCTGCAAGGCCTGTTGTTGCTCTTCTGTGGCAGCAAGGACTCCCACTTGTGCACAAAAGCCTGAACTCTGCAGCTTTTCCACAACTCTCCCTCACATAAACCCATGACCTAATAGAACTTCTGCAGCAAGAAAATCACAACCTGCCCCAGGAAGTAAGAGAAATGAAATCAGAACCAATTTAAGGCCACAACAGAGAGGGGAACCACAAAGGTGCCTAAAGCACCGGTTTGCCCTTCATGTGTGTGGTGACTCGAATTTGAGGGGTTTTTAATGAGGATTGATGACCAGCTGGGGTTAATGGCCCTCAGCTGCACCTCAGGCCATTAACTCCTCCCTATCAGTTATTAATCCTTGGGAAATACCCTCTCCCTCTCTCTTTATTGCTTAATCATAACCAGTCGAGATCCTGGTGTGGTGGGAATGCTCCTGTTCCTGCTTCTTCACTCAGCATGTCTTGTGCTTTAGGACAAACTGTTTAGATGTTACCACACTGAGGTCACCAAAGGGTGAAGAAACACACGTGACAGTGAGAGAAAATAAACATTTTACCTGGTGACTGCATTTTGTGTATCTTCCTTAGAATAAGCATAATATTTATAGTTTGTGAAATCACACAAACCTGTTTGCAATCCCACTGCTATTAGACTACTGGGGGCTCTTTGCTTTGCAGCTCTAGAGCATATAATGGGGGTTTTAAAGCAAGGCTGTGTCAGGCAGATATTATAAAATATAGCCTGAGAAGTATAAGCCCTATAATCAAACCAGGACACTGCACCCAAGAGGAACAAGGAAGTCCAGAATGACAAGGCTGGAACCTTGTGCTTTCCCTTGGAAAAAGCACAGCTCAAAGGAGAGCCACTCCATCCTCCCCTTGCTTTATATCAGTCTCACAGAAATAAATAAAAAAAGGTCTACTATTCCATTTCATTCTTTCCCTTTCCAGTTTATTTGGACTATCCCTATGTGAGGCTTTTGGGGCACTGATATTTTTTAAATGGATCAACAAATCATGTCCTCATGTCTTTGAGAAAACTTTTACAGGTAAAAGAAATTGCAACTTCCATCCCATGAACAATCCCATTTATTTCAATGAGAACATTATTGTCAATAAATGCTTAAAAAGCTCCAGTCTTTAGGGAACAGACAGTGCCACAAACCCCAAAGCCTACAAGATGTTGATTAGTATTCTTCTTTTTAAAGGGAGTAAGATCACAATGAGCTTCAGATCACAATATAGATCCTCCTAGGTCACATTTACCAATGATCCATGGTGATATCAATTAAACCAATTACATCTTTTATTTGTACACAAATCATAAATTAAATTAATGTTCTGCTACCCTACTGAAATATAATTATCTATAAACATACACAACACTTTTTGTGTTCCTTCTTCTGACAATGTCATTCTTCAGAGTTACAGAGTTACATTTTGAATATTTAATAGAATAATGTCCATTTAGAAAGTTTGGTCTGAAAATCAACATTTCTTCAATAAAAGATCTCCCAACAGCTGGGTGCTGCCAAAATTAGCAGAACAATCATGAAAAAAAGTTGCAAGAGGAGGCAGGATATTTAATTTCAGAACAGCTTGTTTAGGTCCTTACACCACCTCAGCTGGAAGAATTTTTTCATCGACTTCCATAGGCTTTGGATGAGGCTCTGGGATGAAATGGGAGCTGATGACAATAGAAGGAATACACTGACTTATCCAACAGGCTTTGGATCGGTCCATTATGAGGAAAGCTGTTTCCAAAGGATCAATAAGCAATCCACGCTGCCCTATATGCACTACATCTCTACTAAGAGTAATTAAGCTACTGTGGCTTACTGACTCATCAATTGCACAGCCAATTGATGTCTTGGTGAACTTTCTGAAACAAATGTTAAAATATTTTTGAATTGGAAATCCAAAGATTTTCATGGGGTTTATTAAAAAAAAAACAAAACATGATAGAACCTCTCCTCCTCCTACATTAGTTCCTTTTAACCTAACAGCCAAGCTAATCCTGATGAGACATCTTTACATCAACTGCTCGTGTTTTACAGAATGGTTTTCCTTAATTAATTGAATCAGATACATCACAGTCACATCTATTAAGTTTTGTTAATTATCAGGTACGTTCTCACATTAAAAAAAAATTGTTTAATGTCATATCTATATATGGTAGATAATGAAATTATATACATTAGAGTGACTCATTTAATTCCTTTGCTTGGAAGTAGGTGAGAGAAATAGAGATACATATATTTCAGTTCACTCAAATAAAAGCACACGTTGGAAGCAGCAACAAGTGTATGTTTTTAAGTATCACTTGTGAAATGTGCTGTACTTTATAATGTCAGATTCTGAACCCTCCTGTTCCTATAAAAGGTTTACAGAATATAAGAGACTCCTACCCAGCTATTGTGCTTGCTTCTCACAATGGGGATGAAATATGATGAAATATGCAGTTATATCCACATTAGCTTTTGCACTTTTTTTTTTTTTTTTTTAAAGATATACTTCAGCTGAACTGATCATCAGAATGGGCTTCTCTAGAGAGTAATGACTAAAATTTCTTGGTTTATGTTATGGAATAGTGGTTCACAATGGTCTCTTCTGTTCTTAAAGGAGATATATATATATTTAGTGAAAACTATGCTACTGAGTGATGACTATAATATAAAGAAGTTTGTTTTCATGTCATTATAAGGATCATACACACTCATGAGCAAATTGTTCATGCAGATATCTATCAAAGATATAATAGATGGCTCAGAAACACTGATATGGCCTTTCAAAAACCTCTCTTGAGGGGGTTTCAGTCACTGGCATTCATAATTCACAAACTAGCCAGCACAGGAATTCAAATTAGCAGCTGATTGATTTAAAGGTCTAGAAAGTAAGTCTGCTTGTAGTTCATGGGAAAAGATAAACATAAGGGCAGTTGAGCACACTGAAGATCTTTGGTCAATGGTCTATATTCCTAGGCAGGATTCCTAATTCCCAGTTTCAGATGCTGTCTTATCCCATGTTCCAGCTCTGTATCAGGTCAAAATTGGGCACATGTCATCTCTTCTCCCATTCTGCCCTGACTGCTGCCAGGTGGAACCCTGACCTTCTCGGCCAGGGAGGCATCACAAGATGTTCCAACCAGATCCCTAATTTGAACAAATCAGTCTTATGACTTGGGCACATGCCACACCAGATACTCAGATGTCAGTCAGATGCAGTCTTGCTCCTTAAAAGGACATGTTAGCTGCATCCAGCTCTGGGGGCCTGCTGGCGAGACCCCAGAGGAGGACCATGAAGATGACTAGAGGGATGGAGCACCTCTCCTACAAGGAAAGGCTGAGAGGGTTGGGATTGTTCAGCCCGGAGAAGAAGAGGCTTCAGGGTGACATAACTGCAACCTTCCAAAAGTGAAGGGAACCTACAAGAAAAATGGGGAGAGACTATTTACAAAGGTGTGTAATGACAGGACAAGGGGGAGTGGTTTTAAACTGAGAGTAGGTTTAGATTAGATATTAGGAATAAATCCTTTCCTATGAGGGTGGGCAGGCCTTGGCACAGGTTGGGCAGAGAAGCTGTGGCTGCCCCATCCCTGGAAGTGTCCAAGGCCAGGTTGGATGGGGCTCTGAGCAATCCAGTCTAGTAGAAGGTGTCCTTGAACATGGTATGGGTGTTAGAACTTAATGATCTTTAAGGTCTCTTCCAGCCCAAGCCATTCTATGATTCTATTAATATAACTGCATCTCAGTAGCAAAGATTAAGACATATTCATTTCTAAACCTCTGAAATACAAACCTTAATTTGTTATTGCCTAATGCTTTTCTCTCATTCTACAGACAGTGACAGAACAAAATACAACAGTAATATAAAGCAGCGCTATAAGCAAGGTCTATTTTTCACTACAAAACTCGCCTGCATTTTTAACACTACAAATACAGACCTACATTCAATTGTTTAGAACCCAGCCTGCATTTTGACCATAAATTTGCTTCGCCTTACTCATGGGGAGAAGGAAGAAATCTAATCAAATTCTACTGAGTGTTTTCTCTGCTATAATTTAGTGGTAAAACTGGCAGGCTGCCTAACCACGTCAAAAAGGGATACATTTGAAATGCTGTAACTATAAAATAACAAGGAAGCTTTTAGCCACATTCATGTAGCGGAGACTATGAAAATGTTTACTTGTAATGTGGTTAGCATATGAAAAGATTAATCTAACAGGAAAATACATTTTCAAGTTGTGAAATTGCCTTGCTTGGTGTATAAATATTTTATGTAAATAAAAGCGGATTTGAGATTCATATAACATTTATATATTTTTGAAACCAAAGGCACAGAAACTGACTCTGCAAAGGGTTTTTTCAGCCGTGCTCTCGCTCTGCTCTCCACACTAAGGCTTTATTTGTTTGTATTAGCTCTTACCCTAATGAAGATGGCGCCGGTGGTTCTGTCTGGCTGAGCTGCTGACAGGACACCATCAACTTCCAGAGCAGGAGGGTTTGCAGCTCACTGAGCCTCCTTGCAGGCTACGGGGCAAGAAAATTGATGCCAAGGACATGAATAAGGGAAGGTGACTTCCCCTCGAGATTGTGACAGGAGAATTTTGAGAAAATTGGGGTGACATCCAGGGATGCCGTTCCAAGCACTTCGAATGTCTGAGCTCGTTTCATCAAGTTGGTTTTTCTTTTTTTTTGCCACTTTTTTTCATTAAGTGTGTCACTGGAACATAAAAGTCATTTTAGATGGCTGAAGATTTGGAGACAGCTTCTCAATTGCATGCCAGAGAGGGGCAAAGGAGTCTGAACATAAATGGAAAGTCAGACATTCTTTTTCGGTTCTGACTCAATCAGAGCTCAGTTTTATTATTTTTTTGTTATTTGGGACAATTAAAAAATCATCCCCCATTCAAGAAACAAACCAGAATGGCCTGGCAGACTAATGGCCAACAATACCAAGTAATTTTCATAAGATGCACCCAGTTGCTACCACAACCATCCCTTCTGCAATCTAAGAGCAGGATTACTTTGTGGAAGAACCATCACTTTCTACCACATTGCAAAGCTTTTCCAAAAGTTATTGCAGACTCTGAATGGCTGAGTTAAGACTCTGAATGAAAAGCAACCATTTTGCTGCTTTGGAGCCTCAAATTCAGGAGTTTGCAGGCAACAGCAATGTGTCCATTAGAGAATCTATAGGCTGACACATTTTCTTCATAAGCCAGACAGAATTAAAACCCAACTGAAGACCAAAATAGTCTGTATCTGAGTACTGGGGAATGTGATGACTTATTGCCTCTCAAATCACAATTATGGCATTAGAATTTTTTTTTTTAATTAACTGTAGTTAAAAAGGGAGAACTTCTGTGATCCATATAGCTGTTTGATAGACTTGTGGATTTAAAAAAGACTCCTTCTAATTTAGGATCACAGTATAAATTATTTCTCTGTTGTTTAAACAAAACTGAAAGTGACAAATACAGCAAGGTTTATACAGTGATAAATATAATGAAGTCGGTGGATTTGTGTCACAAAGTTAATCAAATCAAAGGCATTAAACTGAAATCTAAATATAATTTTCTAGATGGAAACACAGCCAAGTTTACATGGTGCAAGTTTGTGGATCACTCTGCCATTGTAAGTGCTCCTGAAATTTGGGATGGGGAGAGGTTTGGGTTGGGTTGATGTTAATACACACAAAGAACTGGGTGATTCAAGCACTTGGACATACCTGTTCTTGCACCATCAGCTTCACCTCTCCCCTCTGTGAGCCAGTACTGAACTCCAAGGGGTTTCCTCTGCAACTGAAAATAACTCCTAAGCAGTTAAAAAACCCCCATGGGTTTCCACTGGCATGTGGAAACTGTACCCTGGGAAAGACCCAGCAAATACAGTCAAACAGAAAACTTAAAGATCTGCTGAAGATTCCTACCATAATTTTACCAAAAGGCATATTGTGCACAGGATAGGGGTGGATCTTGAAGCAGCAAGAGATGAGCAGAAATGATTTCACCAATTAAACCAAAGTCTGAAATCAGGGAGGAGACACCCACCTAAACAAATAACCCAATTCAAAATTATAGATCTTCATCAGTCAAACCAAAGATTTTTTTTTTTTATTAATCAGAATAAGAGAATCAACAATTAAGTATTATCTTTCTTTTAAATATCAAATGCATTGAAGGAGCAGTAATTTATTTTTGTGCCATTATTTCTTTTGAAACTATGCAAAATACCACTTCTAAATGCTGGTTTTCTAAAAACACAACCATTAGGATAGTTGTTACATATTTAATTTCATGCTCCACTCAGCATAAAGCAGTTGAGAGACTGCCAGCCAGAGCAAATTAAGTAACTGGTTAGATAATTTCCTGCTTAATTGAAAGCAGGTAGTTTTTAAAAGTAATAATTGATTTTGTTTCTAATAAGCATGTAGCTATTTCTTCCTTTTTCTATTCCTGTTATTAAACAAGATTGCACTAAACCTTTGTACACTCTTAATGACAGGCATGGGAGGAACAAAACTGGAGAACAGAGTTTATTTAATATTTTAGATTCCAATTGCAGCAAAAATAACAGTGGAATGGCATCTCAATATTGGTCCTGTACTTGGAGATCATTGCTTCAAAATCGAATCCAGGTCAAAAGTTCTTATGCTCAGGCTCTTCAAGGACAAGGAGCAAGCCAGCAACATCAGTGTAGGTCAAAGTGAAGGAGCATCAATTATCCTAGAAGGCAATTAGCTGACCTCAGCAAAAAAATCCCCCCAAAAACCCCCAAACAAACAAACACACACAAATAAAAGGTTTTTTGGTACCACTACTTCCCTTTCCTTTTAGAGATGGTCACTCTCAAAGAAAGCTGTGATGCCTAAAGACAACAGATAAAGAAATCTTTGACTGACACTGTTATATAATTTAGAAAAAAAGGACTTAATTCTCTACAACTGTTCAAAATGCTCCCATCAGAAGCAGTTAATTCACTGGAAAATTTTATTTAAAAACAAAAGAATAATTGCCCTATTAAAATGTTTGAACAAAATATTACATTTTCTGATCTAAAGAGAAAATTGACACGACTGTGTCCATATTTTTTTCTTCCACTTCTTTAAAAATTAACAAAAGGAGAAGCACATTCTAGGTGTGCAGAAAGAATTCCTGCAAGCTTTGTATTACAATCCAATGTTTTGACAAGTTAATATAAGAAACAGTCAAATTCCAATGTGACTCATTTTAGACTCTCTCCTCATAACTGCTGAGCACCTCACTGCTCCCCTTCCACAGCTGCCTATATGGAAGCAATAATTCCCTGAACCAAGTGACAGAAAACAACCTGGAGCCTAAAATCAGTGATACATCCCTATAGAATCAGATGCTATAGCATTATACATACATACATATGCAGGTCATAGATTTAGAAGCACCACAAAGTGCTGAGATGCTTCTCCCAATGAAAAATCACAGCCTGTCAAGCATTGCCCATATTGCTATTACTGATTAGCACGCTGAGACAATTAAGACCTGCACCAGGTAGAGCAAGCAAGAGTTCTGCAGCCTGGCAGTAGCTTGATCCATGCATTCCTGAGAGCATTATGGGCAGCTTTAAGTATTTAAATCTGGTCTTTAGTATACAAATCCTTCTTCTGAGTTTACAGTCTTACATGCAAAGATTTAAAGAAAAATGCTCTATCCTCGCACCACATAATGAAAAGGCATGCGAGGGTATCATAAGATTTGGGGTTATCTCCTTTAGTGTGTGCTAAGGAGATACAGTCACTGGCATTTGCTAGCGTGCCAAATGACATGAGGTTCTTTGGTCTATCCACGCTGACAAATCTCTAAAGAAGGTAGTAATCTTAACAGCAACATTAGGATGCTTTTTTCTGAAAATCACGGGTGCTAAACCTAATGAAGTCTCCTTTTATTTAAAGGTCATCATGTTCACACACAATGACACCAAATCATGCCTGTATTCCTAATAACACTCCCCCCTTTTACCCATGGGAGTGCATATGTACAAATAGAACTGAAACTTACACCTCTGTATGAACTTCAGTCTGTAGTTCTGTGGTCTGGAATGGCTGGGCAGGGAGTGTAATGAGTTCAAAATGGGTATTTTATTCAAAGAATGGAAAAGCACATGCCTAAAGAATGTTGTGTCATCGTGCACTGCTGTTGTAACATAATCATTACAGTGGCACAACCATTCTAAAACTTGCAGTTTCCTTATTTTGGAGCAGGAGTGCTTCTCATATCTCTGAAGCTAAATGCACAGTTCCTACCAGTTTAAGTTTTCTGTGCTCAGAATAAAAGGAATTAAACCCAACACACACATAAATACTGCAAATCCTCACATTAAGTAGTATGTCTCACACAACGAAGTCACACATTTCATTTTTACTGTTACAGTGATTTTCCATTCAGCAACAGGATTGGGGCCAATTTACAATCTTCCCTTCCAATATTTATGGCATTTCATAGTCCTCCTTTTGTCTCCTTAGAGATCAAAGAATATGACCATTAAAACTGCAAATTGATGGGCTATGAAACTTGTACAAACAGAAATTGTGGGAAAAGAAGACAGCAAAAGAGGAAGATGTAGAAATAAGGTGTGGATAAGTGAAAACTGGAGGGGGGAGATGCTTTACTTTATGATTATCAAATAAATACTTCACAAATGGTCACTCCAGCAAAAATCTGGGATGTTTAGGCACAGTGCAAAAACTCAGGGCAGACATTCCTCTCTACACACACCCCATCTGTCCACCCTCCCACTCAAAAAACAACCAGAAAAAGCCTAAAGACTTCATTCTTTATATTTTTTCAAATATCATGTACTTATCAGATATCCAGATTCTTCTTGAAGTTCTTAAGAATTTATATCAAGTGACTTGGTCTTGTTAAACAGTGGGCTAAAGGCAGCAGATGCTAAAAAGGATGAAAGATATGTGATAAATACTTTCAGTATGTGACTGCACATTTCCTATACCATATATACACATGGACAGTGTAAGGACACATACATGTAACTCACACAACTCCATTGTTGATGCATGTTTTGCTCTCAGGACATATTTAGAGCACTGCATTGAGCAGTGACTGCAGGACACAGCTATGTGAGCTGTAGTTGGCCACAACAACTACATAAGGTATTTTCAAAATCACCCCTAACTGACCCCAACTGACAGGTTCTCAGTTTTCCACTAAATTTATGCCAAGAGCTCATGGGCAATTCATCTGTAAATATCATCTTATGAGTAAATCTAATTTCTGAGCTACTTTCTCTACGTATTTAAGTGCAGCTATTTTCCCCCACAAGCTTTAGAAAGAAAAGAAGTAATTAAAGATTGCAAATGTATAACTATAGCTTAAGATCTAATAAATAATAATGATACCAAGTAGGAACTCCTATTCAAAACATAAGAACAGGTTTCCTGATCTAAAATACATGGATGAGCACTCCGAAATCTGTTCTTTGGAACAGAACACTGCTTAACCAAATGGGTAAAAATTTTGGGGGAAATTAGAGATAAATAGCATAAAATGGTGTCCTTCAGAAGTATATTTACATATGTGCAGACAAACACAAATTCCAATTTCTATCTTCTTTGCAGTTTCAGGCTGCAATTAATTCTCTCCTAAGAAGGCTAGACTGTAAAAGCAAGGGTTTCTAGACAAAAGTAGATTTCTAAGCTTGTCTTATCTTAATGACCTCAACCAGAATTCTGCCATCAAGTGAAATAAGAATTCTGTCAAGTTCTTAGAAAATACAAAGTCATAGCAGCAAAGAAGGTTCTTTCCTCTATCAAATAAGGTGTTTGAAGAGGGCAGCCTGGCCATCAGAAAGTGTTCAGCAGATCAAGATTAATTACAACTCCTAGGAAAAAGAATAATTCTTTGTTCTTGCTCCAGCCTTAAGAATTAAGTGGCTTGGAGAAATCTGTACAAAAGCCAGAGTAAAGGTTGAAATGCCTCCCTTAACACACCATGCTTAGTCTTGTCTTTTTTTCTGAGAGCTTATAGTTCTGATCAGGTGACTCTCTGTGTCATCTGTACTTATCTGTCTCTCAACCTGTGCAATCACAGCTACCACATCTGAAAGGACAACAACAAACTTCTTTAAAATGTTAAAAACAGGTTTTATTCTAATAGCTAGAAAAATAAAACTTCAGACAGCTGCAAACTTCATGAAAATTCAGAGCAAGTTCCACATGAACACTCTGATCTTACAAGTTGACCTATGTGCAAGGTCATATTTAAGGATAAATCAACTTAAAATTAGGCACTATGGGTAGACCTATTTCCTCAACTGTTATTAACCTCAAATCATCTGCCCTAACTACCCTTCTGAAGTGTCCCCTAGAGAAAAAGAGAAATATGGCAGTGGGAGGAGAAAAGATGCACAACATTTATCATACATTGAGGTAACCAGCTACACAGTTTTCACTTCAGTCCTTTAAATCTGCATAGGAAATGGTGGTTCCCAGGAAAAAGTGGTGCAGCATGTGCTGGCCAAACAAAATTAAGGTCTGTATATATTCTATTAGTTCCCTGAGGGCTGAGAGAAAAGTATCTTCTATCCCCTGAAGAGGAGAACAGAAAACAAACAAAACCCCTACTGAATAAAACATAACTGTATTGTGAAAAAAAATAATTATCTGTTCTCCCTCCTCTCTCAAAGAGGAACACTGCTCATGGCCTCAGCCTTCAAGTGAGCAGCCAATTACCCTGGCCCACAGCATAGCTCTGGCTTTCCTAGGACAGGAGCCTAGTTATGAGCCGGGCTCTGCTGCTGAGGCTGCTCTTCCTCAAGGATGTGCCCTCCAGGATAACCAAGGCAGCCCCTGCCCCAGTGTTACCCAGAGGTCCTCCCTGTTTGCTGGCTTCACTCACCACTCAGTGGTATTTTCTCTTAGGTGAAATGGAATTTGGGTGAACTGTCATATGGATCAGTGTCCAGAGCCTGTGCCCTTTTGTAAACCACGCTAGGAGACTCTGAGGTGACGCTGCTGTGTGTTCCACAAAGAAGGCAGATCCCACGCTGCTCTGTAGGAGACAAGGGTCCCAGAGACTGAAAGAGTCCCCAGGACACATCAGCACAGAGGCTCCTACAGGTTTCTTGGTTTGTCAGCAGACCTGCACTGGGGAGCACAGCCCAGTGCTCAACTCATGCACCTGGTGGAGTTCTGTTTTCTCTGGGAACACTCCACTGAAGCATCCTCCTCCATGCTACAGCTCATAGCACAGGCTGCATGAAAATACATCCTTTAGCCCTCTGCCTTCTTAAATGGGCATAGAGGGTTCACGATAACCTAACCGCACAAAAAACAATAAGAACTTTTGATTTCCTGGCACGCAGGGCCCTTTGGCTTCTAAGCAAAAATGATGAGAAAAAAGTGGTTCAGAATAAGACAGCATGTTTGAATACAGTCCAGTTGTCAGAAGCAAGAGCCACGAAGCCCCAATAATGCAAACAAACTTCGAAGATGAAGAGAAATTTCTGAGTCTAATTTAGACAGCTGTCACCGATCTACCAAGGTATGCATCTCACAGTACTGACAAAGAAAGTGTGTCAAAGACTGTTTACAAATCAATAAACAGCTTCTAGCACATGAAAAACTTTCATTATAATGATTTCTTTTATTTTTGCAATAAAGGATTCTTTCCTTCTTGCATAAAACTCATTCTATGCAGGCAACTGAAGACTGTGCTCCCCATATTTCCTTATCAAGTCACTGTCACCATCACAATATATGTCTAGCCATATTTTGGAAAATGGGAATTGTCTGTTTGTATTTCAAATGGATGAGGAAGGATAAAAAGCTTTGAACATCTCATAGGCATGTTGGCCCACACTACTTCACCAAAAGAAGTCCTCCGGGTTCAAAACTGTCTGCCAAGGCTGCATACATGACATTTGCTATTTCGGTTCCTATGGGAGAGTCCAGATAAGATCCTTATGGGTGAGGAATAATGTCAGACAGTCTCTAGCCAAAGATTTCAGAGAATGTTTTAGACTTTACTTTTTGGAAGTACCGAAAATGGCCCTGATCCAGTAAAGCTCTAAAGAACACAATTTAAGCACTTTGTTAGATTAGAACTGTAGCATGCAATGGAAGAGAACACAAATATCTGACTATTACAAACACTGAAAAAGGGAACACACAAGCACAGTTGCAGTTTAGTACTACAGTCAGTTTTTCCTATAGCAAATCCCACGTTCCCATGGATCTGCTCCCTTTCCCGTAAGAAAAATTAACAGTAAAGTGTCTTAAACACAATCCCCTTGTGCTACTGAGTCTCCACACACTTTCCTCTTAATGCTCATAGTGCTATTTTCTGCTCCAGCACATGCATCTACACATACACCACCAGACAAAGTCAGTCTGCAGCTCTGCCACAGGTGATGAGTTGTAGATCAGGAATGCTGATGGAACAGAGTCACCAGGGCAAGATCTGTGCAGAGCCAATTCAGGCCTGATTGAGCTCATTAGCTCAGGCTGCATCCCAGACCATGCAAGATTCACAGCCATACACATACTTTCATGTAGCCTGGAATATGAAGGCATCTTGTAGAGCTTGCCCACTTATCCCTGTGCTGTGCTCCCAGGAGAGCTAGGCAGCAATTCCAGATGGATTTGAGAAGCTCTGGGATGGAGTCAGTGCTATTAACCCCACACTGAACTCAACCCAAGCCCTTGGCTGGGGGCTGGATCCAGGACTGCTGCTGAGCTTATGGAGCACAGCAGGAGGCTCTGAGTGGCACTGAATGAGGACATCCTGGTCGGTACCAACCACACTGATGCAGTGTCAGGCCTGTGTGGACACCTGCTGATACAGGAACACAGTGCAGACACACCCAAACAGGCGTGGATCTGGTTCAGCGAGACTTAACCGTGGTCCTGCAGGGGAAAAAAATGCAGCTGGGCTGTGCCCAGGTGCACACTCAGTGCTGAGTGTTCCAGGCTCACACTGGCTCCTGAGGAACAAGCAATCAGACATCATTTCAACACACTCAGAGTTTCCACAGGGCTCCCCTCCCCAGCATCACTTACACGGGTTTGCTGGGCCTCCTTTGTACGAGATCCAGCTCTCCCAGCTGTCCTGAATCCAGGTGCAGCTCCCCCAGAGAACACATTACAGAAAGGTAAGATGCAAAGACATAAAAGATTGAGCCTGAGACATAAAAGCATCACAATACTGATGCAAAAGAAATCCCCAAATTAGCATAAGTTGCTCCAAGTAAACCAGAAGGGATACACTATGATTGCATTATCCAGAGATCATCTTTCTATCAAGATGCCAGCATACCAGCCCGGCTTTTTCACATCTAAAGCATTTGGTTACAATGAGTTATAACTCGTTTTAACAATGTTAATAAATTGAAAGCACAAAGGGGCAATTACAATCACATTAAAACATTCCATAATTTTGGAAAATTAATGTTTTACTAAGCCTTCATTTTTACAGATAAATTGAGTCAGAACTGTGCTGTTCCTCCACTGTGGTAACTAGTATCAGTGTTAAGCTTTTTGGAACCGCATGGGAAGCTATCAATTTTTTTCTTAAGTAGGATTCTCATCACTTTGTTTAATATCACTACAAATTACACAGGCTAATATTTACAGATGGTTTCCTGTAGGAACTGTGAATCAACAAACTGCAAGGCAATAGGTAGTAGCTATTCATTCTCAAAGGGAGAATCAGCTACCTGCCAGAGGGTTGTACAGAAAACCTGGGAAGCTCTCTCATTTTCTAATCCTTCATTTGACTCAGGGCCCCTCTGGGACTTTGGGAAGTCACACCGGGCCAAACTGCAGCATGAGAAGTTTCTGAATCACATTAAAAAAAATATAAACCCCACAGTTTTGGCTTCAAAAGTCACAAGATGTTTTAATGTTCGACTGTAGGTTTGTTTTATTTGTCTCCTGGTGCTTCTGCTTCAAGTTTCAGTCAACTCAGACTTCAAAAGTTTTCTTTGTGGACAATAAATATAGAAGCATATCTATTTGGTCAATAAAATATTTGCAAAGTTTGACATCAACCCTAGGTCTTTCACAGAGACGTCGAGCGTTTTGTGTTTCTCAGATGAGCTCAGAAAGACTACAGCTTTTAAGCTTTCAAGCTTTCAAAACACTCAGTATCAGATTTTCTTGTACTGGATCACAATACTGGGGCAAAAAATGGTTCATGCTTCGGCAGCTTAAGAGAAAACCGTTTCCAAAAGTACTCAGCACGTGGGGGTCCCGTATGCTGTTTCCATGCAATCCTTCTCCCAGGGTGTCACACAATTACAGGGGTGCAGAGGAGAGCATCAGAACGAAGAGCCATAGTGGAGTCTGCATGGGAGAGATGAAAAAAAGGCGACTAGGGAGAATGTGGTAGAGATCAGCAAAATCAGTAATCGTATATTAAAAAAAATAATAAAAATTAAAAATTTGAAAAAGAGAGTTGAATATGGAATTTATTTAGGGCACACGAGCTTCTCCACCCCGGGGCAGCTCCGGTCCCTCGTCACTCTGCAGCGCTCAGGGCACGGGGAAAATACCTGAGGGGGGAAGAGAGGGGAGAAGGGACTGGGTGAGAGGGAGGGGAGAGGAGAGGAGGGGATGGGAGGGGAGCTCGGGGGGCGCGGGCAGGGATG
>JAWWEW010000078.1:59349743-59361249 GCA_035583185.1 Anabacerthia variegaticeps | reverse complement strand
CGGACAGGGATGCGGGGGTCTTGCACAGGGATGCGGGGGGCGCGGGCGCGCTCGGTGCGGCGGGCAGGGATGCAGCTGGAAGTCATTGCCCGCGGATTGGCGTCCGCGTTTCCGCGGAGACCGCCCCGGCGGCGCCAGCCGGGCCGCGGCGTGAATGGGTGATGTCACGGGCCCGGCGCCGGCCAGTCTGGGCCGCCCGGGACGAGCCGTGGGGCGGGAGGGGCGGCGGGGGCAGCGGGAGGGCCGGGAGGGGCGGAGGGGGCGGCATCCGCACCCCGCATCTCCCCCCCGAGCGTGGGCAGCGAGCGCGCCGCGGGGCCGCGCGGGTGGTACCCGAAGCGCTGCCCCAAAGGGGTGATGCCCCAAAGCGCTGTCCCAAGAGGGTGATGCCCCAAAGTGCTGTCCCTTGGTGATCCCCCAAAGCGCTGTCCCAAGTGGGTGATGCCCCAAAACGCAGTCCCAAGTGGGTGATCCCCCCAAAGTGTTGTCCCAAGTGGGTGATCCCGCCCCAAAGCGCTGTCCCCTGGTGATCCCCCAAAGCACCGTCCCAAGTGGGTGATCCCCCCGAATCGCTGTCCCAAATGGGTGATCCCCCAAAGCGCTGTCCCAAGTGGGTGATCCCCCCGAATCGCTGTCCCGTGGGTGATCCCCCAAAGCGCTGTCCCGAGCCCGCGGAGGGAAGGTGGCATTTCCCCGGCCAGTTTCCCTTGGCCCCCGCTGGCCGTGGGGACCGGGTGTTCCGCGCTCGGTCCTTGCCAGCTCCCCATTGTTTGAATGGAGATGTCTCTGTTTCCATCCTCAATTCATTTGCAGGCACTTTAGAAAAGTTCTTTCCTGCAGGAATGAGGGGCTTTTCACTGCGCTCCAGCAAGGTTTACAATCCCTGCCAAGGCTCCCAAACTTCCCACAGTCAGCCTCGAAGTTTCCCACTGCTTTCAGCAGCGAGATTCCCACACTGCAGAATACCTGATTATATTCATAGTTTGGCCAGATTCCGTAAAATAGCCTCTCGAAGTTGCAGTGGAAGTTTACTTCACATGTGAAATACTTCATTGCTTTCTTACTGTAGTTCTTAAAGAGAAGATACATTCCTAATGGTGTGACTTAGTCTCAGAAAGGAAAAATCTGATTGTTCCTTAGTGTAAGTTGTTATTTACACAGATCCACTCTTTACATTAGTTTCAGAGAGTTCAGGACAAAGACCACTCAGCAAAAGCCAGCATAGGTCTTTTTGTGACTCAGCAGGAGGTGCAGGTTGGGTTTAAACATAAATTTCTCTCCCCAAATACAAATTGTTGCAGAGTGCAGGGTTTTTCTCAGTGAATGAAATGGCCCCTGGACTGTCAGTCCGAAAGTACAGCTCCTCTGTATTTTATCTCATGTTGGTCACACAGCACCTCTAGGTATGGGCCTCAGAGCTCTGAGAGCTCTTCCAGGCTGTGGAGGACAAGGAGATGTGACATTAGGTTCCTCTATCAGTAAAATCTTCGAGCAGCTCAAATTAATTACAGTTTTGTGTTTTACTTCACTCGGCTTTTGCTGAGTAGCTGTTTAAGGCCAGGCAGGTGGGACGCTCGCAGTGGTTTTCATTGAAATTCTGCTTATTTTAATTCTCCTGTTAATAAATTGGTTTGCACATAAGTTTTCAGGAAAGAAAAGAATGTTGAGTCCAAGCCTTTAGGAATAATAATAACAACAGCTTGCAGGCATACAGAAGCCTTGAAAGGCAGCAGAACCCATTGCTGAAATGTCACCCGTCAGCTCGCAGACCCTTTATCTGAACCTTGTCACAGCAAGGGCTCAGCCACCCGAAGGAGCAAGAGCAGCAGCAGGAGAGGAGACACGTGGGGAGCTGCAGCAGTGCCTCCACACAGGGTGTGGGGTGAGGACAGGGTGTGAGCTTCCCTGAGGCCAGCCATGGACCAGGGGGATCGGGAGCAGGGAGGATGGGGAGGGACCCACGGGCAGCTCAGCCCTAGCACCGACAATTCCAGCAGTGCAGATTTGGTCTGCAGGCAAGGTGAAAGCTATTTCCCTGCACAAGTCTGCATGCAAAGGGACCTTGCAGTCAAGGCAGCACACTGGGACCAGTGGCTTCTTTCGTGGATGTACAGCCAGGCATTGGGACAGGCATGTATGAAGGACTCACCCTGCATCACTAATTTATCAGAGGTTTCTCAGTACACACACTTGTTACAGGATCAAACACTTGTCTTTAGTTGGCTGGCCACTTTGAAAATTGGAGTGTGGCAAGCAAGCTGAGTTTATGGAAATATGATTTTAGTGTGAGGCTCAAGTCTTTGTGATTTTAACTGCTTGATATGATGTTTAAATCTGAAATGACCGGTAACCTTTAAAATCTTACTGGGATTTTAACACTGCTTGCTTTTGATGATTGCTGAAGGGAAATTAATCTCAGAACAATCACTGACAGTCAGCCGTCTCCATCAGGTAACTTTGCAGTAAAGGAAATAAATTCCAGCTGGTGGGGGAAGGGAGAGAGCGTCCTGAGAAACTCACTCCTTTGCTCCCATTGATCATCACCTGCGCTGGACTTCATACAGCAGTTTAATCCTATTCTCTCCCTCAAAGGTTTCAAGCCTCTGCAAGATCCTGACTGCTAGGGAACAAAGAGTGGTATGTGGTTCCCTCAAAGGTCAGTCATTAACCTGCCCCAACAACAGTTTTAGGAAGATCAAGGCAAAGAAGAAAAACTAAGAAAAAGCACTTTCACTTTGGAATGAATTGTTCAAAATGCCCTTATACATTCAGTTGTATTCCCTTTCAACTCCACACTTTTTAGTTCCTGCACGTATTTATTTCTCATCAGGAATAATGGCGAGATTTGCTCTCCCAGAGATTTGACCTTAAGTTTATTCTAGCCCCAACACTATAGACCATTTCATCAATTATGAATGTACTTGTGTGTATAGAGGAACTGGTAAGCCAGCTCAGTAATGCTACCTTGTTCTGGAGACTTCCTCTTATAAATAAATTAGGGGCATATCTTTATGAAATACCAGAAAGAAATAAACGTGAAAGAAACAAAAACCAACTGGACAAAACCAAAACCCAATCCAACAAAAACAAACAAGACACCCACAAAAAAGCAAACAAACAAAAAAAAAGAGAGAAAGAGAGAAATAAAGAGACAAGGAAAGAAAAGTGAAGGAAAAGGCAGAAATAAGCAAATAGCAGAAAGATGGAAAGGAAACAAAATCTAAAAAGCCACATTTTTTTCTAAAGATAGAAGCACAGAGGCTAATACCAAAAGTGGTTTCTCTGTGATTTGTATTTTGTGTGCCTGCATGTCTGTATGTGAGACAATATACTGGACTTGCAGTAGCCAGACTATCAGTAAGACATTTATTTCCATAAGTTATTGATGACCCTTTAGCTCACAAGTGACAGGCCAAAGTAGAGCCACGAGCAACTTTTGAGAGGTCATCAATAACAACTGAAAATAAATGTTTTATCCAGTGCCTGCCCATTGTGTGTTCTCTTTATGCAATGCCAGTTAAGTTTCATCCGGCGTAGTTTTTAATGAGCTGTAACTACCTGAGCTCCTGTCTGAAGCACCCAGCTCTTCAGGGAATGGGGGAAGGAGGACACACACACACACACACACACACACACACACACACACACATCCCCATTTGGTCGCTCACATGCCTTGTGGAGTACCTTTTGTGAGATGCAGAGGTAAAAGCGTGCATCTCTCAACACATCAGGATGAAACAGTACCCTAAAGAGTGAAAGGAGAGACTGCCACCTTACTAAAACATTAAACACCATAGAGAATCCTGATGCTGCAAGCATAAGACAGTTCAGAAGAAAGAAGATACAGAGGGGACAGAGAGGGGGAATAAAAAGGAGAAGCTGAGATGCAGGGTTGTAAATAAATCATACCTCATGCTAAGATTACAAACACATAATATTCTATTAATGTATTTCTAATAATAATTCATACCATATTGCAAGGAAGATTGATGTACTGTGTGTATGTTAAGGAGTTCCTGGAGGCAAAAGAAAACTCTTTTTGTGTGTAAGGAGTCTCTTACTCTCAGTGGAAAAAACTGCAATGGGCACCAAGTACAACCCCATGGGGACATAAAATTTACTTTGAATAACTATCACCACTAACCACAGTGGTTTTTAATTAAACCTTTACTTTTAAAATTTCAATTTTGCTTACTCATTTGCATTTGCATTTTCACATTTTAAAAAATGTTTTTCTGAGAACCAGTTGTCTGGTGCTCAATGTTCAGTAACTATTTCAAGAGGCTGGTCTAAAGTAAGCTAATGACTTTGCATCCAGTTGTGAGACTTCTGCTCACTTGAGCAGTCCTTATACCCATATCCTTACTCAGGCAAATAAGCTCATTAACTTCAAGACAAACTTTCTCTATAAGCGAGGATTTGTGCTGCTTTTCAAGTCAATTTCTCCATTGAGGTAAATTAAGAGATTTGCTTGAATAAAATGTATCAGTGCTTTAAAGTGTTGAAAGAGCATGCTAGTGGAGTAAAAATTACCAAAATAGATGTCATTAACACTTCAAGGTAAGAATGTGGAAACAGACTGGTATCGAGGACAACTTGAAATAGTTACTTAGCATAAGCTGTGTGATTACCCAAAATATTCTTATATATGCACATCATTTAGCTTTAAGAAAACAGAGTCAAACTGTTAGAAATTTGCATGTTGAAGCGTTTTTAACAGCAATTTTGAATATGTCTTTAAAATAGTTTTGCATAGTTTGCCCCCTGCACAAGAAGCAAAACCATGAAGAATTGCTATACAATTACTCCAAAGTGGAAAATAACATTCATTCCCATTTCTTCTAAGGGAAAATTAGTAAGTCACAGAATATATTTAACTGTGAAGAATTGCAGTTCATGGATCACTGTCCAATGTTCTCCCTACATCTATCTTTCTTTTTTCTGTATCTCCTGCCATTTGCAGTTTGCAACGTATATCTTGATTTAAATTCACGGTGCTACACAGTGGTTTTCATTAGACAATCCTGTGTCCTAATAAATATATAAGGTCATTTTAGCATATACTATTGCTGAAATTAAACTCATGAGTGTGACCCTGTCTGCCTAAGGGAGACATTACCTGTTGTTGCTTTTTTTTTGTGCTCTCTAAACATGAAATCCTGCAAGAGCTGTTTTCTGTCAACAAAAGCTGAGGTCTCTTGTTTTCTTAAGTGACAACTTTCTCAGAAACCACGCAGGCTATGAAGAGTGATCACAGGAAGCATCCTGCTACAAATTAATACAAAACTCACCTTTTGGGCAGACTGCTTTTTCAAACACACACACACCCATAAGGAAATTAAAACGCTGCTGCCATCCCACAAATAATCTCCTGTTATTCTAGCATTTCTTCTGCAAGATGGAATGGAAGAATGAGGAAGAGCCTTTTGCTTCTAAGGCCTTGGTAGATCCTCACATGTTATGGCAACAGGAACTCCATAGCAGGCAAATACATAGATAATGAGATTACACCGATTTCAGCAGGTACTGGAAGTGCATGGCATGGCTCATACACAGCTGCAGTCAGGGGATTTGAAGATGCATTGGAAAGCTTCCCCTCCACAAACACATCCACCAGACTCAAATTTCTAGTTCTTTCTGACTTCTGTTCCAGCTGTGGCACCAGTTTGACTTGAACCAAATCCAGCAAACAGCATTTTCTGTAGTGCAAACATATTTGCAGGCTGTCACTAGCATGAAACAAAGTGCAGAACTCTAAATTAATGTTTGGCAAGTGGGTGATACCTGAAAATGACACTGGCCCATAAAACGACTTTGAGCCCCAAGTGACTGCAGTCACAGAAAACATCAGTGCATTTGCATCAGCACAGGGGCAGCGAAGGTCTCTCCGTCTACCTTGGATGTCCCTCCGCTGTGGGAAAGGTTGTCTTCATAGTCAGGGAGAGAGAGAGGTGATTGCTTTTAATTTAAAACAATTTTTTAAAAGATTACCAAAGATAAACCCAAAGATTTTGAAGAATTCCTTAAAAGACTCATGGAGAACAAGTAACAAACATTAATATTAGCTTTCAAAACGTAAAATGTTGTATTAGTGACAAATATTGCTATTGCTTCTGCAGATTTTTTGTTTGGTTGGTTTTTGTGTTTTTTTGTGTTTTTTTTGTGTGGAATGAACTTAGACTGCTTTTGCTGATGAAGCTTTTCAGATCCCCTGAAAATAAACACCAGTATCATTGCTGTAATGATAACATATGCAGATGAGCATGTACACATCTAGATACTTATTTAATTTAGGTCGATTTGCTCATTGTCCCTGTAGGCTGCATTATTTGTGTGATTATAAAGCTCTTAATGTACACTCATAACAAACACAAAAATAGTATGAGGCGGTGTCATACCATCAGTTTTCAGGCAGATTGGCTGAGGATTTCTGTCTATAAACAAAGGGCATGACACTGCACATAAATCTGATCTAAATCTACACAAAATAAAATTAAAGTTAAGACTCTAAATTCAATCTGTTACTATGTAACTCAGTTTAATGGAGTGCTCCTCAGGAAGCTGCTCCAAATGCTCCTAAATTATTTTCCCCTTCCCCAGAATAAGCCTCTTGATTGCTTATATTTGGACCACAGTGCAGAAGGTTGTCAACACGAGTTATCTTTCTTGCCACAAGCCTGCTTGAGTCAATGCAGAGATCTGACATTACCCGACAAACCCAGTGTTTCTGGTCACCTGAACAAAGCAACCTTCCTAAATGACATTAGCCTTCAGCCGACATCCAGCCACCAGCAAATGCCAGGGCGTGTGTCAGTGACATACCAGTGTTGTCTGCTGCTGCACACCCTCCGAGGGAGGCTTTGCACAGATTTCTACAACACAGCCACGCTGGAGACAGCCAGCAAGAAAAGCTCTTGTAGACACTAACACCACTACAGTCTTTTTTTGGTTCTCTCCAATAACTGGGGTAAAATATTTCTTTATGCATGTATTTCCACATTTCTGTAAGCAAAAGCATGCATAAGCATGAAGCCATGGAGAAGGGTTTGTTTTGTTTTGTTTTGTATTGTTTTTATTTTTAAATCTGTTCCTCATCTCTCCATAATGTTTGTTTTATGATTTTTTTGTAGCATACAAAGCTGAAGGGAAGCCTAAAGAGGTGGATAGGAGGTGGAGGAGTGCTCTGTGCTGGACAACTGAACATGCAAAAAAAAATAATTCTCCTTTGTTTGCGAAGAGCTGTTGAGAGCATAAACATTTTTATTTTGTATTAAACTACATGCACAGGGGCACTGGGGGTTTGAAGGTCTTGAGAATCATTTAGGTTTTCTCATTAAGAAGAAATTTCTGTAATGACCACAACCAGAGAATAAGAAATAAAAAAAAGCCATTGTGTTTAGTGAAGTGTGTGAATAGTATTTAGATTTAGGATTTGAGGAATACAGGGAGACCAGAACTGAAGATGGCTCATCTTATTTGGGGAAAAGGTTTGTGTTAAGTGAAGTTTTGGTGATCAAGAGCTTTGGTGATGAGTCATCCCTGGTGAGGAGTGCTGTCAGAAGACTGATGGATTTCGGTCCTTTGGTACTCTGTAGAGTGAGGTGACTTCTCTGTACTCCCCCAATGCTTGGTGGATTTTCCCTGAGCCATTTGGAGGATCCACAGGGTATCATTGCAAAGGAGCCTGCAGTCTCACCTCCAGCCTGTAGTCCAAGGGGACACAGCATATAGAAATAATAATACAGTAGAAGATTTACACTGTCTTTCCTCTATCTCACTCCCCCACCCAATTTCTCATTTCATATCACTCTCCCCTGTTGCCAAGAGGAGTTTATCTACGGTGTTTGATAAGGGAGCACTAAACACATTATAGTGCTATTTTAAATGACATCACAACTAACTAGATATTTTAATTGAAGGTAAATAACCAACATTATTGCCTTTTGAATGATAGCAATAGTGGAGAGTAATGGCACCACTGAGGAATCAATTGCTATTTCCCTCATAAACCATAAACCATTCAGAGATTTATAATGCTTTTTTAATGATCAGCCCTTCTAGGTGTTGAGCAGCTCCTCCGAGATCCTGAGTCTTCTGGCTGCCTGATGAAGTCAACAGGAATGGGGACCAGGGGGGTCTCAGTATCACATATCTTTGTGCCCACCAAGATGAAGCCTGTCACACCAGTTACCAGCCTCAAGCAAAGGAAAGCTTGGGATTTTACTGCACTGCTCTGATACGGTGTGCCCCAAGCTTAAAAATGAGGACACTTGGCTCAACCACTCTTTCAGAACCTGCTTAAAAATAAAAATGTACTGCGCATTTGTGTGCATTTCATGCCCTCTTAAGGTAGGCATAGCAAGTAACCTTGTGTAAGAAAGCACGTTGATTGCTTGCTTCCCTCTGCACACCTCAATGAGTTCCTTTCAGATTTTAGCTGCCCGGAGACTATTTTAACTAATGCAATCCTATCTAATGCACCGGTTCCTTCAATGGCATCATATCATGCACAAACATCTGTGGATCCAGAGGGCTGTCAGAGGAAATGTCCTGGATTCTGTGTTTGGAAGGACTGTCTCCCTTCCCTGGTACACTGACTCAAGAGACAGTGTCAATGGCAGGTTTATTTTTTCAGCTGGAGTCAATGGCATGTTCATATGCTCAGGCCTGTGCTGACAAAGTCAGGCTACGTTACTCATTCTCAGTCAATTCAATGGGATTATCCTCAGGACAAAGGGGATACATGGCCAGTCATTACATTTTCAGTTTTACCTTTTTTTTCTTTGGTTTTGGATCAAAAGCAACTTTTTTAATCTTCAGAGAGCACCTAGAATGTGATCTGAACTCATCAGTTCTCTTTTAACGGACCAAACTGGCCCATTCAAGCATTATCAAGGGTCTTGTGGTAATATTACAAGAGTTGGTTACAACAGAATAAATCTTGACTCTGGACATGGGAAGAGAGCACAGGAAAACGCAGCCAAGACAAATAAACTCCTCCAGCCAGCCAGAAAGGGACCACATGTTTAAAGATGCAAATAATTTATTTAAAAATACAAACTTGGTCTGCTGGAAAACAGAAGCGTTAATCCCTATATACTCATGTCATGAAAAATATTGCTATTAATAGGACAAAAGCATGAACAATAGCCACTGTCCCTTTTCCTTGTGTACAATCCTCTTTAGGGATGAAGAGTTTCATTATGCCTACCTAGATGGATAACATTCTGTGCTTTCCAACCCATTTCTAAAGCAATTTACTTAGCACATCCAATCTAAATTTTGAAAAAGCAGCCGACTCAACCCACTCCCACTTAAGTCAATTACAAAACTCCCATTGACTTCGAGGAGAGCAAAAGCAGACCGGTTGTTGACAGGGAATTGGTGCCTATTGTTCAGCCGAGCATGTCGGACTAGCATGTATCAGCTTCATGAGTATCAAAGGGAGTTACTAGAGGAAATCCCCTGAATATTTATATGGTAGTTGAAGGGGAGGCTGTTTTTCTCTCTCCCATGTATCTCTACTGTGATATGTTAGCTACCTGAAAGCACACGCTCTTCCTGCAGCTTCAGACCCTTGGATTTTCCTTTGTACCTTCTGCAGTGGAAGTAACCCGATGGAAAAAGAGGTCTGAAGCATTTCATGGTTCTTCATGAGCTTCCAGAAATACTGAGTCATCTTCAAGAATCAGCATGGTCTCAGTGGATTTGCTATAGTGCTGCTACAGAGCGTGTGTGAGTTTGTGTGCGTGTACAGAAATAATCTGTCCAAATCAGCTTTGGGAGAGCTAAAGGGGAACCAGTTACATATTGGGGTTTCCCAGAGGTTTCCAGTGAGATCAGTGGAGCTCCCAGAAGGGATTCAGTTCAAATGGGACAACACAATATTACCGTATATCAAGTTTCACACAGATTTTAATTAAAAGGGACCAGCAAGATTTGAGCCTGCATGTTCACCGTAATTTAGAATTTTATTTATTTTTGACAGAACAGCCAATCTGTCCATATTACCAGGACTCTGGAAAACAGACAAAGTAACCATAATGTATGCTTTAAGGCCCATTCCTGCAAGGAAATGTCAAGGAGAGGAGTTTCACGGGGGATGAAAGCAATGACTGCAGCAGAATTGGGATCATCCAGCCCACAGATAATGGAAATACATCTTCCTATCACATTGTCATGGTGTTGCGTACAAATCTGGACCTCAGTCTAGATTTACACCTCAAAGATTTACACCAGGCACTTAGATTTTGTGCTGAGAGGAGCCTAACTGCTGCGGATGGCACCAGCAACGTGGGACAAAATGAGGAAAACAAGAGTGTGTTTGTAACTAGAGCCTCAAAACATATGTTTTTAAGGGGTGAGAGAGAATGCAAGTGTGCTTCATTATACGCTTCAGATGATCCAGTCTCACCGCTCATTCAAGTTCGGAGTTTGACAGCTTCCCACTGTATCCTTTATATATCACCCGTTGTGACTAAGCTTGGAGGGGACATGTAATCATTAATCACCATTATGGATTTCCTCCCTTCTGTTGGGTTTGACTTACAAGCTTAGGGGCAGATCCTGCAGCCTTTACTCCTTCCTTGAGCCCTTTGCCCAAGCAGCCAGCCCTCCTTCCCTCACGGAGAGCTCAAAGAGCTGCAGCATCCGTGGGATCGGACTCCAACTTTCTTACACCGGCGTTCCATTCAAATATGCAGTGGCTCTTAATCCTTAGCAGGAATTAACAGGAAGTTTCAACACTGCATTATTGAATTAAAAGGTTACAATCTGCCACAAGATGACTTAAGCAGGACTCAGGAGTATGTGTCTGTTAATTTTAATGCTCTGTCTCAAAGTAGAGAACTCTGGACATTTCCAGCATCATATTTAAAACATGGTACATCTACTAATACGTGATCTGGTGCATTAATGGACCAAATTAAGTTACAGGTATGAATTTTACATAAAACGGATTAATATTATATGTCATGGAGGAATTTTAAATACTCCATCTCCATGCATTTTTAATAGTTATGTGCTCTAATTTAATGTTCCCTGGCATTGCTTTGCTTGCAGTCCCTAAACCCTCCTCCTTCCTTCCCACACCCTCCTCCCTCTCAAGTTTTGCTTGGGATTTTCCCTGCCTTTAAACCAGCGTCTCCTCAGAAAAAAAAATAAAAAAAATAAATAAATCTGTAAACCGGGATGAAACCGGGAGAAGATAAAGACGCGTTTCCCGGCCGGAGCAGAAGCCGCCCCTCCCGGGTGGTGCAGCCGGACCGCGGGGACCGCGCCGGGAGCCGCTGGGCGGCGGGTCCTGCCCGCATTCCCGCAGTGCTTCCTCCCGGGGACGGGGACGGGGATGGGGATAGGGATGGGGACTGGGATGGGAACGGAGACAGGGATAGGGACGGGGATGGGGACGGGGATGGGGACGGGGACAGGGAGAGGGACGGGGACGGGGAGGGGGAGGGGGATGGGGACGGGGACCGGGATCGGGACGGGGATGGGGATGGGGACG
>JAWWEW010000078.1:59266539-59349643 GCA_035583185.1 Anabacerthia variegaticeps | reverse complement strand
GGGATAGGGATTGGGGACGGGGATAGGGATGGGGATGGGGACGGGGACGGGGATGGGGACGGGGATGGGATTGGGGATGGGGACGGGGATGGGGACGGGGATGGGGAATGGGAACGGGGACCAGGACCGCCTTCTCCTCCTCCTCCTCCGCCTCCTCCGCCGCCTCCTGCTGCCGCTCCGCCATTGGCCAGCGCCGCGCTCGCGGGGGGCCGCTCTGCGCGCTGATTGGCTGCGGCGCAGCGCCACGGCGCCCCCCCGCGGCCCGCCCGCCCGCCCGGCCGGCCCCGCCCGCGGCCCGCGCTATAAACGGGGCGGCGCGGCCGGCGGCGGCGCCACTGCCGGCTGGGATCGGCCGCGGGCCGGGCACCGCTGCTCCTCGGTGATTGTGTTCTGCTTTCAGACCTTCCCTCCCGCTTTGTCGGCGGGCCGCCCGCGGCGAGGCGCGCGGTGCCGCCAGCGAGGCGCTGCGTGCGCGGCTTTGCGGGGTCGCGGCATCAGCAGCATCACCGGGCGGCGGCGGCGGCGGTGGAGGAGGAGGAGGAGAGGGAGGTCTCCCTCCGTCCGTGCTCGGTGCCCGGCTGCGGCAGCATGAAAGCCGTGAGCCCCGTGCGGCAGCCCGCCCGCAGGGCGCAGCCCGGTGCCGGCGGGGCGCTGCCCGCGCTGCGCTGCCTGGCCGAGCACAGCGGCTGCAAGGGCGGCCCGCCGTCGGGCGGGGAGCCGGCCGCGCTCTGCCTGCAGTGCGATATGAACGACTGCTACAGCCGCCTCAGGAAGCTGGTGCCCACCATCCCGCCCAACAAGAGGGTCAGCAAAGTGGAGATCCTGCAGCACGTCATCGACTACATCCTCGACCTGCAGCTGGCTCTGGAGACGCACCCGGCGCTGCTCCGGCAGCAGCAGCCGCCGCCGCCCGCGCTGCTCCCGGGCAGCTGCCCCGCGGGCACCCCCCGGACCCCGCTGACAGCGCTCAACACTGACCCGGTAAGAGGTGCGTGGCACACGGGCGGCCCCGGCGACACATCCCCCGGTCGGGCACACATCGCCGCTGCCTGGGCAGAGCCGGGGCCCGCAGCCCGCGGAGGGGACGGGGCGGGCGGGCAGGATGGCGGGCGCCCGCATCCCTCGGTGTGTGCCGTGTAATTACAGCCTCCCGAGAGAGGGGATGGACCGCCGTGTTTGCACACACCGGGAGAGCCGCGCTGCTCCTGCGCTTCCCACCCTTCTTGTGCTGCGGGGGCTGCGCGCACCGAGCGCGGCGTGTTTCGGGGGTGGGAGCCGGGGAGCATCTCCCTTCGCCGGGAAAAGCCCCTCTGGCAGCCCGGCGGTGCGGGGAGCAGCGTTCCCCGGCAACCCCGCGCCCCGGGGGCTTCCCCCGCCGGCAGCGCTGCGGCAGTCCCTTGGGTTGTCCCCTTGGGTGCTCCCCTTGGGCTGTCCCCCTCCGGGCCCGTGTCCTCCTGGCACCCCGGGCAGCCGGGGGCATCCCCGGGCTCTCCCCGCCGGGGCTGTGGAGGAGGGCGGTGTGGGCAGTGCGGGGTCTCCGTGTGGTTTGCCCCAGCTCTAATTCGCCGTGTTTGGTTGCTGCGCAGGCAGGCTCTGTTAACAAGCCCGGGGACAGCATCCTCTGCCGCTGACCGCCGCTCCCCAGGTGAGTGCCGGGCGAAGGGGGGGGACCACAGCCCGGCGAGAAATATTTGCAGGAGGCTTTGGGGTTTTACTTTTAATTACCGGGCGGTTGTTTTATTTTCTTTAATTACCGGGTGATTGTTTGGGGATTTTTTTGTTTTGTTTTTTGGGGGTTTTATTCCCTTTTCTTCCCCCCCGCCAAGCAAGCCCTCTCCCCCCGGAGCGCCTCTGGCTGCGGCGTGCAGCTGCGCATCCCTCCCCTCCGCCTGGCCCAGCCTGGGAGCTGCGGTTGTTGTTTGACCTGGTTTGTTTTGGGTTGTTGATCAAGCATGTCTTGTGTTTTGTTGGTGGCGCCAGTCGGTCTGGAGCGGAGCGGTTCACACACCCCCTCTATTCATTCCTCTCCCACAGGTGTGCGGCGGCGCCGAGCCGCGCAGAGGCAGCGCGGGGGGCGGGCGGCGGCGGGGGGGCACCGGAGCCAGGAGCCGTCCAACAACCCCCCGAGCAGTTCCCATGCTTCGCCCCGCCAGAGCCAAGCCTTTCTTTTCACCGTTTTGCACGTCCGTAGCGGTCCCCACACCTCTCGCCCCCCGGTGTTTTCCCCCCCCATTCCCCGCCCGCGGTTCCGTCTCTTCTCGTCGTTCCCGGCCAGCGGAGAGCGGCGGAGTGTCCCGCGGGGGCAGCAGGAAAAGTTGCGACTCTGCCCCGGGATAGAGGACCGAGCCTAAAGCAGACTTTTTAGAAGCGTTGTAACTCTTTAAGGGACCGAGCAGCCGAATCTTGAAGCTTTACTAATCTACCAGAGCATTTGTAGATATATTTGACATCTATTGTTTAAAATAGATGGATTTTATTGGGGCCCAGGGAACTTTCTTCTCCCTGCAGGAATGTTACATATTGTATAGACAAATGAGTGACATTTCATACTGTGTATATATAGAGATGTTCTATAAGTGTGAGAAAAGTATATGCTTTAATAGACTACTGTAATTATAAAATATTTTTAATTAAATATTTTTTTGTAAATATTATAAAGGTGTGTATGTTTTTTTTAATCTGTGGGAATATCTCTTTGGAGAACCACAGCTCAAGTATGGAGCTGCTAATATGGAAATATCTTGAATGTTTAGGACTTTTTTTGTCCCCAAATGTCCTTTAGACTCAAAAGTTGCAGCTATAGGTAGTGGTCCTGCATGATTGCATGAGATGTCTAATTGCGAATAAACTTGTTTGCAGTCCATACAAACGTGTTTTCCTCAATCTAGACTTAAAATGTTTGTAACTGTATTATACATTTCGAGGCTACACTTTTGTCATTTAGGCACAGGGGTTTTTAGTGCATTCTATAAAAGTAGCAGTAAGATGTAGTGTTTTTTACTGAGGATAGGAAAACAAATTCTATCTAGTTTTTTTGCATTATGGGGGCGATGCTTTAGATCTCTAATCAGCTTTTTTTTAAAAAATCTGCTGTTGCATCAGATCAAGCAATTTATTCTGGAACTTCACTTAGCACCAAAAGGTTTCGTTGCAAATTTGTGTTCCTACAGCTTATTAATTGCTTAAAAACTGAAAAGAGTTCTCTGCTTGCAACCAAAGGGCAAATCATTAACAAAAACAATTGCTGTTTCCTTCGTCCAAAGAATATTAATAACGAACTGCAGAAAGGCACATGGGCAAAGTCATTCATGATCAGTGATGTAAATTCATCTTAAAATGAACTTAAGTAGACCAAAAATCGGATAACTGCGTCAAGATTATTTTTCTAGTACAAAATGACTTACATTTCACTGCAGCTGTGTTACAGTTAAAATCCTGTTTAATCTCTGTGATGTGTAACTACTACATGTGAACATTAAACTAGATTTACCTGTCTTTAACTGTGATTCTTCAGCTTATTTCTTCAATCCTGTGAATTTGCACATTCTCTTCACTTTTGTTCATGTACCGTTTGACGGGCAAATTAATTTTACAGCAAGCTCTTGTATGATCAAGTTGCTGACTATAAACTTGTGTCCAGACTCGGTGAGAGATGCTCATCTTGTGTGATCCTTGCGCTAGTGAAATGGGATTTTCAGAGTGGGAGAATTAAGTAGGATTTAATTGGGTGCTTTGTAAATAGCTAGCCAACTGTGTGTGTAACATGGTCTGTTTGACTGAAAAAAGAGGATTTGTTTCAGATTATACAAGTGTCAAAAGTACTACAACCCGAGGGACTACTTCTATTAAGTTAAATATTTATAAGGAAATTAACTACTGGGGTCATTAGCTATTGACTACAGTGATAATGTCAACAAGATGAACATTTTCTTTATCAAAATAATTGCGTAAAGATCAAAATCAAAAAGTGGCTAACACATCTGCAAACACAAGGCCTCCTGTCACTGCAAATGCTTTAAAGGCATGGGCTTTTTACAGGCTGAGTCCACACCTCAGGGATGGGGAGTGGGTCCCTGCATTGTATTCCCCCAGCTCTGCTGTTGCAATATTAGCAATATAATGAGCAAAATACATGTCCTTGTAAAATTAAGTCACGAATCTCTCATCCTGAGTCTCCAGCTATTTCGGTGATGCTAAGAATGCTATCAATAGCATTTTTACTGCAAGTTGGGAATTCTTCCATTTTTTTCCCAAAGGAATGGTTTAAATTTGCATTTGTTTTCTTATTTGTAGTCTTCTGCTTGTACAGCTCAGCTTATTTTGTATACAGTTTTTCAGTAACATTGGTTCTCAATAGCCTTGTTTGTTTCTATCTGCTGTTGCCAAATCATAGTATTCTGTTACACAGAAGAGGAAGGAAGCAAAAGGTGCTGTCTTAAAATAAAGCAACTACCTTGTAGAGTTTCTAAGTATCAAAGCTGCTGTATCCTGGGAGAGCTGGCAAATTACTGAGCTAGTGTTCAAGGGAGAGCGTACCAAACCCCGGATTGTTTCAGGTCAGGGCAATCTCCCCTTGAGTTCAGCGGATTAAGGATTTGGTTTTGCTTTCTTCAAAACTGTTGCGGTGCAACAAGTTAAGACCTTACTAAAGAGCTGTGAATTTTTTTCCTGTTCTAAGAAGTATTAAGAAGTGGGAAAGCCTGCACATAACACAGAAAAGCTCTTACCACACCACTGTAGATGTTGGTCTATTTATTCCCTATGCTATGTATGAAAGTGTAAATGAGGAATATCTAATTGCTCGCTTCCTAATGGCTGGGATCTGTGCAGTCCTAAATGCAGCCATCATTATTTTTGTTTTTCAAAGATTTTGAGAGTCTTTCATCGTATTATAATCCCGTATCTTGTTTAAGTCATGTTTTCCATATAGCAAAAGACGTAAATGTTTGAACAAAGGCAAATTAAAATGACCCTTTTCTTCTAATGCCTTGGATTTTCTCTTAGTCACAAAAGCATTCCTTAAAAGGAGCTTTTTGATTGTGTGATGAGAGTTGTGGTGAGGCTGCCAGATTAGGAATTAGGATACCAAATTCTGTTCCCAGCTCTGCTACTGAGGCTCTTTTGTGACCTTGAGCAAGTCACTGGCTGTCAAACAAACTTCCAGTTACCCACTTGTACCGGTGGCAACATGTACCCATCTTTATAGAAGCAAGGAGATGAAACAGGCAAAATGCTTTGCTATTTTATCATCTTTCTTACAGGGATTAAGTTTTAGGTAAGAAAGGAAGCATGGGGAAAGCTGGGGTGATTACCAGGAAAGCCTTCCTAGGGAGGAGCTGGTTGGGAAATACATTGCTAGTAGAGGCAGCAAGAAACCTCCTTCATGGGACACTGACATTGTAAAGGACTAGAAAATGGTCTCTAGGAGTAATAGATGAGGGAGCTAGGTATTTTCCATCTCTAATTTGTGTTCTGTCTGCAGAGCACAGCGATGGACACTGCTAATGCTGCATGCCTGTTCTGGGGAGCTGCAGCACAGAGGTCCCAGCCCTTGCAGGTGCTGACTCCCCTCTGAAATTTCCAAATGCTGGGATAGGTTCATTCCATACAAAACCCAAATGCCAGCTCCTGTGGCATTTTTCCTGCTGTTTCACACGGGAATGGTATTTATTTTCACTTTCACTGTTCCTTTTAAGCAGTTGCATTTTCAGCCACAAGCGAAGCGGTCATAAGGAATGCCATAGCAGTCCTGCTGGTTGTTCTGAGAGTTAATGAATAAACCATGTATAGGATAAACAGGTTTATGCAAATGCCGAGCAGCTCTTTACTATTATTTGTATTTTCAAGGCTTTCGTAGCTGTAGAAGTCACATTTTTGTAAAACCTTTGCTGATGGGAAGAAGAAACCATGGTACAAGTCATTCAGGTAGTTGTTTTAGTTGCAACAAAATTTACTGGCCTCTCCAGTAGTAAGGCTTGTGATACTGAATAGCGTGCTTCCAAAGCAGTATTGAAAATGTTCTGCTCTCCAGTCCCAGAACATGTGTCCTGAAAACACAGACTAAATATATTCCCCCCGTACCACTGCTTGCTTTCTCGCATTAGAAAATCCACCCTTTACTCTTATTCCTGGGTGAGAGAAAACTTGCATGCTGTGCCTACCAGGAGAGCCTGCTTTCCCAAATGCCCAAAGCAGGCGTGCACACAGCAGCCTTTTCAGCACATGAGAGCTGAGCTGGGCACTGGGTGTCCTGGGGCTCTGCAGCGCTCTGGAGGTTGGCTGTGGGCAGTTGCCAGCCAGATGCCAGCATCCTGCGGGCCAGAGCCGGTCCCTGAGCCACCACGTCCTGCCCATGCCTCCTTGACAAAAACCTTTTTCCCCTTCACAGCCTGAAAAATAAAATTTGCAGGGAACAGGCTGTGGCATAGACTGCTGTGTGATCACAGCAACAGGGACACGAGGGGGAATTTTTTTCTAAGTTGGCATCCCTTCTCCTTAGCAAAACATCTGCTGGAGAAGAGCCACGTCACCCATGGAGCACTGGGGAAGGAGCTGAGTGCTCTGCTCAGGCACAAGCACACAGCTGAAGCCACCAGAAAGGTGCTGGTGGCACTGGACCTGGCTGCTGGGCACACCAAGTACTGCAAGGCAACGTTCCCCGTTTTGTTCCTCCTGAAGGTATGTGAGGGAAGGCAAGGCCACTTTCGGTCAGTGCTTGGCTGTGCTGAGGCATTTGAGGACCTGTAAGCAAGGCCATGGGAAGTGTATCTGCACACACAAAGGTGAAAACAGTGCCAGGGAGTTGTGGTACCAGGCCTGTCCCCTATTTCGCTCAGAGGGGCATGGGCGGGGAAAGCTGAGCTGAATTCCAAATAGAGGACACAGCAATGGCTGGAATGAATTAGTCCCCATTTGTGATTTCTTGGCCTGTAGGGAGAAGAGCTGGCACCCCGGACTTTGGCACGCAGAGCCAGGCACATCCCTCCACCAGATCCCTGGGCACGCAGATCTCCCCACGCGAAGTGCCACGGCAGAGTGGGATGCAGGGCAGGCCAGCACTGTGTTTTCTTCCTTTGATGGGCATGGAACACACTTTGACATGGTACGAGGGTTGGATTTTATTTTCTTCCTTTTTTTTTTTTTTCCTTTTTCTATTTTAGCCTTCTTTTAGCCTCGGGTTTGCTTTCTTTTTCTTCTTTTTGTTCCCCCCCCCCAAGTTTATCAATTATCAAAGGTTTATCAACTGACAGGATACACTTGTTTCTGGTAAAAGAAGCACTTTGACAATTTTCACATGTATAATTTGCTTAAGGACCATAATAGCTTCTTCTGAGCCATGTGTCATGTAAATAAATATTCCAGCAATTTTTAACATGCATATTATGTACTCCGTAGATCAATGGCTCCTTTGAAGCTCCTACAGTTTATCCTGCAAGTTCCTATTCAGACATTTTTAAATATGCATTATTTATTCAACAGGCTATCTTTTCATTCAGATGCTGGTGTCTATATTTGTAGCAGTCTAGCATCTATGTCTTGTTTAGAATATTTCAAAATCAATATTGCTTAGTCTTTTCAGCAGGTTGGGAAGATCCCCATAGAACTGTGGTAACAGGAAAGATTGCTTTGAATGAATAAGACTGAAACATACATCCATTTTGGATGAGATTTTAAGACTTTATCTGCTGTTCCCCTTTGCCTTCTCTAGCAGCCCTGGAAACACACAGAGCCAGAAAAAGGTTACACTGTGGGCTGCAGTGTGGGTAGTGAGCCCTTGAGAGGGTTTGGGAGGATGGCAGTGCCTGACCTCAAGAGGGGCAGGTGGACAGGGTGCCACCACCCAAACATCTCCCTTGGATTCAGATGTGTCTGAGCAGAGACTGAGGGATCCATCCCAGCAGGAGCATCACAGAGCTGGGGGAGCAATTATGCAAAAGAACATTGCCTTCTCCAGCCTTAATGGGGAAGCACTTTCTTGGTTCCTGTGTAGGACAGGCTCACCAGGTAAGGGCGAGCCATTATAGGAGCACTGCCTTGTGAGCTGCCCCAGGGCTTCAAGTGCCAGCAGGGCTATTTTGGGGGTGTCGGGGTGTTTTTGGGGTGCAGCTCTGGAGGGGCTCCATGCCAGGCAGGTAGCAGAGCCAGGGGCAGGTGTAAAGGTGCAGGGCACATGGCAGCAAAATCATACACACAGGTGAGTTCATGCCTCTGCAGCTATTAGCCAAGGCACATCCTTTCCTGCTCTCAGAGGGTGGAGAGCAGGCAGAAGTTACATCCCCACCTCAATAGAAAGCTGCAAGGGGAACCCAGTATGATCCCAGGTCCTTGCAGGAGCAGCCCATGAGCTAAGAGGGTCTGCGACCTCCATGCAGGCTAATGAAGGAGGGAAAACAGGGCTGAGAATGATACAGTTCATATTTAAGTGCAGACATCTGCAACAACAGCGTGGAAACATAAAAAATTGCTTTCAAATTCATTTGCTTGTAGTATGAAGGCTTTTGTCTAACCTTGTTTAAACAGTCCCACTCCTGTGTTTAGTTTACTTGTGTTAATATCCCCCAGAGGCTTCATCATTTGCTATTGATGAGAATACAAAAAAAAGAAGAAAAAAAAAAGGGAAAAAAAAAAAAAGGTGTTGCTGTCCAAGCAATTAATTCTCTTTCCAAGTGCTTAAAATTCAGCATGTCCCTTCAGTTCCAAAGGTGCTAGATCTTCAAAACCAGCAAGCTGCTCACAGTCAGCAGGGAAACCCCAAGTTATTTTGGAGCACATAAAAACATTCAGTGCTGATAAATACTCACACTGTGTTTTGCATCTTCATAATTTGGGATTCCATTTACTTGGCATATGCAATAAATAAAGCAATAAATAAAATATGCTCCCTGCCTCAAGGACAGTTCTCTACATAAGTTGCAAAAAGAGTATAGAAACTCTTTCCAAACCAGCTGGTGCTACACATCTACCACACTTCCTCATCTAGTGCAGGGACACCTTCTTACAGCTGACTATGGACAGTGCCTTTTAAACCATAACGGAAGCATATGCAGAAGGATTCTAATAAGAATATAAAGCAGTAGAAATAGAGCACTGCTTTTGCTGGAAAATGGAAATAAACCAATTTTCATTGGCCCTTTTTGGTGAAAAAATGTCTCTACCTAAAGCATTGGAAACTCCAGTGACTCAGCTCTTGATCAAATGCCCACCAAAGTCTTTCCACCCCCTTCAGCAGATGTCAAATGGCGAATTCACATGAATGAATGGGTACATTTAGGGCTCTGTAGTGCTCTGCTGTGCATGGACAAAATCCCATTATGCCTCCTCCAGGCCTCAATTAGGAGCTACATTTTACCATTTTTTACCACTTTACTCTGGCCCTACACTGTTGTCACTGGTGTGAGAAGCTGGGAGTGGTCTTGGACCAAGCAGAACAGCACTGAGACACACAGCTTTTACCTGTCCCTGTTCTCAAACCATGACAACTCTCCATGCAATGAGAGGACTCAATAGCAGTAGCAGCTCCAGCAGGGCTAAATGGTGAAGGAAATTAGTCATGAGGCCAAACCCGTCCCTGACTTGGCTTTGGACTCAGTCTCCTATTAATTATGGAACCATAGAATGGTTTGGGTTTGGAAGAGACCTTAAAGATCATGTAGTTCCAACTCCTCAGCTGTGGGCAGGGACACCTTCCACTAGACTAGGTTTCTCAGAGCCCCATCCAACCTGGCTTTGAAGCACCTCGAGAGTTGTAACACCCTCATTTTTGCTGCCAAATGGGTTTTGTGTGGAGTTTTGCCATGAGTTTGCCCATGAGTTTAGTGGGCAGGGCAGGGCAGGGTTGGATGCTCACTGCCATCAATTTCAGGGGAAGTGTGCATTGTGTTTGGCTTATATGCTAAATATAAACAGAGCTATCAGTCAGTGTTTGCTTGGATTCATTGAAATATTAAAACAAATGCTTGTGTCTGTGTTGTAGGGCAAGGTCTTCTTTATTTTGCTGGGGCAATAGCCGGATTGAAACAAACTGTATTTTGTTTTCTTTCAGACAGGTGTGATGGCACACCTGTGGAGCTTAAGCCTGAATAGCAACTCGTAACCTTTTGTGGGTAAGGTGGGGGGCAAATCCTGCTTAACAAGGATGTCAAACTGATCTTTGTTCCCTTTTCCTGACCAAGTATCTGTGGCAACAAACTGGAGACAGGTAAACAATCAGCTTCTGCTACCACAAGCTTTCCATTTACAGTTCACCAGGAGCTCTTATTATATGAAAGGAAAGGGTGGACGTGGTGTCAACACAAGGTAATAGTAATATTATTTGAACAGGTGTGTGGGGTGTTGCTAAAGTGAGAGAACGGGTGAGCGGTAGGGAGCAGTTAGTACAGGGCTGTGCATGTAATAACCAGAGCTCACCCGCGTTTATTATCATAACAATCATGTGTGGTGATAGGTTTCACAATAAGCTGGTCTGATTTACCTGGTGCATTAAACCAGTTTTGTTGTTTCTCACTTCCTAACTCCCTGCTGGAAAAAATACGCACGCTAAAAATGTGGTGAGCAGACCCACCGTGCAGGCAGCTACTGATAGATAACCCACCAGGCCACAATTATCCCCCAGACTCCGCTCCTGCACAGGCAACTTTGCTGCTGATTTACATCCGTGGAAGAGAGAAAGCAGATTAAGCATCTCAGGACTGCATTACAAAGGGATGGCAGGTTTGCGGCAAGTGTTGAGGCACCGTGGAATCGGGAGAGTCGAATACCTCAGCAGTTTTGTCTATACATCTATTCTCTGTAATGCAGTTACTTTTAATAATGTGCTTCCAGTCTGTGATGTGTTATATTGATATGTATCTGGGATTTGAATGTATATTCATCTCCGTGTGTATGGAGTGAGATGGGTATCCTTTCAGCAAGAAAACTGTATGCCACAACAGAGAATGGAAACAGTAAAAATAATCTTTTAATAATCTTTTAGATTCTGCTTTTAAGGAGACGACTGGAATCACATTAGAAAGGATTATTGTGGTAGGTACCTACCTGGCTGAAATTTGCATGCTTCCATTGTGGGAAAGTGGGAAACAAAGGGAAAAATTATACCCCGATATGCCGCTGGTGTGGAGATATACGCTATGATTCACTGGAGACAGCTATGGAGGTTACAAAACAGAAATTAAGAGATGATATAAATTACATGAGGGTGTTCTAGACGATTAGACAACTCGTTGGTCCATTTACAGTGCTGCTCGTAGCTTTATATCAAATCTGATGAAAGAGTGGCAAATCGCAAGCAGGGAAATTTTTCACTCTCTCCTGTCCTTAAGCCATACTTCGTTTAGGAAGATCTTAATGCCTATCCTGAGCATTTTAATATGCACCTATTGCATGCCGCTGGTTTGTGCAAACAGTAGCGGTATTATTGCAGAGGATGAATTAACCTTCCAGGCGTCCATTTGTGTTACTCAGATGAGGCAGGGTTTATTTGCAAAGGGCTGACCCCGCTTCCTGGCAGGTTTGCCCGGAGGTGCCGTGCCAGATTCCCTCGGCTGGATGCGGGAGGGCTCAGCTGGCACATCTCAGGGACCCCGGGGACAGTCCCATGGCAGGGGCTGCCTCCCCAGGGACTGCAGGGCCAGAGGCTGTGAGGACAGGGGACCAAATCCCGGGTTCCACAGGCTCCTTCAGGGACTCTGTAGTGGGTATTAAAGGCTGGTAGGAAACAAGTATTCTCAAGCTTGGGTCTACATTCTCCTGGTAATGCAGATTTAGCCCCAAGGTCACACAGGAAACCTTTATTTCAAGCAGCTTTCTCCGTCTTAAGCGGAATTGCTACAACATTTCCCTTTATACAGATTTCCTTAAGTAAATGCTTAATGGCAGCGTGGCTGTCATCTTAGGGCAAATATTTTAGAAATCCCCTGTTAATCACATCAGGTGTGTGTCTTCAGTATTGCAACATCTGTTATTTGTTAGATGCAAACAGAGAATGAAAATGTGTATTTGGCCTGTCCTGGGTTCTTCTGTAGTTCAGGCAACCTGGCTGAACGTGCCCGAGACAGTGCTGACGGTATGGTTATTTCAGGAGGGTAACCTTGCACCAAAAGTTGAGTAGGGGGTAAACTAAAAAGTATTGCATTATACTTGGGTGCCCTGTAGGTCTTTTTGACAATCCAGTGTGTACTTTAAATATATCTGGTTCCTTAGAATTTCGTTGTAGAAGTCAATGCTGTGCTGCTGTTCCAGCAGAGCAAACATTGTATGGACTCTTCACAGGCAGCTGAAGGGAGCATACTTTCTTTGCATGCATGATTATTTCACATTAGAAGACACATATTTTGGGGTTACGTCACAAAATTGATTGTTTGCTTTGCATTAGTTTTGCCAGTTTTTAAGCAGATACATAAGTAATCAAAAATAACAGCCTGGCAGCATTTTAGGCATAGTTTGAAGAATTTCATTGAATCGGGACTTTAATGGGAGGGCAGTGGAATCTTTAATTACCTCAGGCACAGTTTAGCATTTCATTCATATATGGTATTTATCCGTGGTGCATCTGTTGATTATTAGTTAGCTATTGGAGTGCAAAAGTTGGTGGCAAAGTCTTTGTGGTGTGCTGCAGAGACAGCACAACAGGCTATGCAAAGAATTCCTTGAACGTAGATGGGATGTATTCATTAACAGCGTTGATCCATTAAGAGCTTATTTGGGTATGAGGGGGTGTGTATATGTGTTTGGTTTTGCATATATAAAGTCCTAAGAACGTTTCATTTCTCCCAATAACTTTATTTTTTCAGAATGTGCGTGTATTTTGTGACCGGCGCTTTTCACTTGCTGACTGACATTCTTGCACACACTTGGGAGCCGTCCCGGTCCTTTGGAGCAGCCTAAGGAAAATGCTGCCCTCTCTTGAATTTGAGGGCGCAGTGCATCTCCAGGCGGAGCTGCCCGGGGAGCGGAGGCACCGCGTTCCCGAAAGATGCTGGGCACTCCTGCGGGGCCGGAGAGTGACGGGGAAGGCAGCGCCGCATTTCATACTGTTAAACAGAGTTAGGAGGGTTGTCCTGAAGAACGCAAGTTCTCTAAAATATAAGTTCTCTCTCTTCTGAAAAAAACTGGAAAACAAGCAAAGGTGCCTTACTCCATTGTGGAAATACCTTAGGGAAATTTCATTGGCTCCTGTGCCTGAATAAAGGTGAGACCAAGTCCTGAAATTCTTTGGACTACTTTAAATGAGTCTTCATTGAACGTGAAACGGTATCTTTGACTGACTGAGTTGTGTGTTTTGCTGAATGCCCATCTAGGTCTTGAAGTCCAAGGAAAACTTTTTGATAGGTCTTCTCTGAAGGAAGAGGATGTCACTGGTCCTCTGCACCAGAGAAAAAAGCACTCAGGGTTAGTGTATGACAACTCCCAAAGCTTGCCTGTCAGAGTGGGACCACTGATGTGGTGCCTGTAGAAACCAGCGTGGCACTGCCTTGAGCAGCTTGGTCAGGAGATGTGTCTCCAGCTGGAGGGAGGAGGATGTTTCTTCAGCTCTTTCTGCTCTTCACTGACAAGCATGGATAGGGCATACTCTTCCTGCATCTGCCTTCAAGGGGACATATAAAGGAGACCTTGTGGGAAAAGCTATTCTGGAGTAGTTTCTGCCTCCTTTTCTTCAATAGGGGCATTAAAACAAACAAACAAGCAAAAAAGCTCTCCCTTTCTCCCATCCACTCCCCTTCTGGTAGAAAGACTGTATCTTTCTGCTGGAGGCAAGGGGTGAAAAGAAGCACTAGGTGATATGTATGAGGGATTGCCTGTAAGGAGTCCTACAGCACGGTAGCATCACTAGGAGGGAGGGCATGCACGTTTTGGTGGGTATTAGTGAAGAAGGCACCAGTGCACACAGGAGAACCAGGTTTCCTGGATATCAGATACTGCATGAGGGGAAGGTGAAGTGGGGCATGCATTGTGGGGGAAAAAAGGAGAAAAACACGCATGCACACCCAAACCCGTGGTCTTTTTCTTTCCTGTTAGAATTTAAAAGGTTTTTCTGAACATACAGCTCCCCACTGAGCCCTCTTGCAATTCTTGGAGACTGAAAGACAGGTAAGCTTCAAGGAGCAACATGCAGGCAAAATGATTGGCTAACAATAGCTGTGCATCTTGGTAGTTACACAGTTTGTGCAAAAGAACATACTTCTTAATATTTATCTCACTTTTCTGCACATACGGATTTGGGTTTTTGCACAAACGTGAGGGTGATTAATCTCAAATGCAATCTGAAACAGGATAAACAGAAGGCACTGGGCAAATATATGTCACTTGTGCTGTATGCTGTCTCACCTATTAAATATGAGACAAAGTAATAAAAATAAACAATACAGTATTGTGTCAGTTGCAACTCAGGCAGTAACAAAATATTGCCACATTTTTTCTTACAAAGCTGGCTGTGTGGTGGCTGAAAAGACCCCTAAAGCGTATAAAGCTCTTATCTTCATACATTTCCCTAAAGAATAATAGATCAGTCGGTGCTCTGATGCTGTTTTAATAATGTACAATTTACAATTCATTTGGTTACCAAGCACTCACAGTATAATTAATTTCACAGACCCTTTCTGCACATTGGCATGGTTTATGGCAGCACGGAGGGGAGATGGGGAAACTCTGTTCCCCCTGCTGCCACAGCAGAGTGCCTGGATGAGGCATCACCTGGCTGGTCTGATGGCACTCCTGCCATTGTAGGGCTGACCAGGGCTTCATTTCCCCTTTCCTTCTGCCCCAGCTCCCTCCTGCCATTCCCATATCTGTACTTGAACATCCCCATGGAGGGTGTTCCCCAGGGGATGAGCCCAGCTCACCCCACAGGACCCAAACGACACTGAGCCAGAGCTGTCCCATCCCTTCAAGTTGCAGAGGGCCCTGAGATCTGCTGCAAGGGCTGGAGCACAAGCTAAGCTGAGCCAAGGGGAAGTCTCAAGGACAAAAGGCAGGTGGTGAGCCTTTGGTGCCTCTTCCCAATACCTTCCTTCACTCTTGCAGCCAGGGACAGAAAAGTCTGGCAAGCATACAGGTAGGATTCAGTCAGGAGGGACTGCCCATCAGAGACTGTCAGTGCAGGAGCCCAAGCCTAATATAATTTCACAGAATCAAGACATGAAAAACAGAGGGAAAGACTCCAGAAACAGGCAGAATGCATATTGTTGGAGGTTTTATTTCCACAGTCCTGTTATTTTTCCCTTTATGGAGAATCTGTACAGTTGCCTGAGAGACTTAAATAATGGACCCTCTCTGCAATGAATGGAGCTGCTGTTCTGTGATGTCTTGCACATCAAAGCAATTTTTTTTTTGAATCTGCATTTACCTCTTTGATAAAGACAACACTGGGAGGAATTCAGCCTCTACAGAGAACCTGCAGGTCTGTGCATCCACCCAGAGCTGGCTTTGACAGCGGTGTATGAATTGCTATTGAAGTGGTGATTTTCTTTCCATTACCAAATAAACAGGGGTTTCCTCTTCTGAAATTCCCAAACATTCTTTTCCTTTTTTGAGTCCCTATACATGCACAGTGTATGTACACAATAATATATGGATACTCACTTATATGAGTACATGTATATGTATATGTATATGTATATGTATATGTATATGTATATGTATATGTGTGAGGGTTGAGGTTGCAGTTTGTGAAGGTTCAGCACACAATCCTGCGTATAAACACACAAGAACTCCCACTGAAGTGCAGTTTAAAGCTGGACATACTAACTTTCTACAGCTAGAGATGCAGTTTTTTCCTTAGTTGTTTAAAAGCTGTGGAAAGATCCTGTTTTCCTCCAGGGACTAAGAACACTGTAAGTCAGAGCTGTAAATGTTTGATTAACCCCTATGGGGACCTGTGGGATTTTCACAAGACTTTAACTGTAAGAGGTGTATCTCCTCTTGAGCTACCTCTGCAGTTGGCTAGTCAATGCTCTGGCATTCAGCCTCTTGATTTGGTTTCCTAATCTCTTACTGAAACAAAGATGTGGTGAGGCAGAGACCATAAGAAACTGCTTTCACACCTTTTTTTCTATACAGGATTTGGCAGCCAATTTGCCAACACACTGAAGACCTGCAGCTCTTAGTTTTTACATCCATAGACGTTTGACTCTTTTGTGAATCAGGGCATATCTATAAATGTAAGTGTAACCAAAATTATTATTAAGGATGTCACGTACATATGAATGAAACAACCACAACAAATTTTATCAATTATTCACAATATAATCACAATTTCAATCTTGTGTGGTTTATGTACCCCAAGGTTTATTCACAGTAGGGCTCAAAATCTCTCCCTTGCAGTTGGATTTACAGGGGACTCAAAGCAATGCCCATGTTCATAGTTTTATGTGTTCATAAAATTCCTGCAAACACCAGCCCGGCTGCAAGACAAAACTCTCTGCTTTGAAATTCCAGGTCTGTATCTGTCAAAGAAAAAAAAAACCAAAAACAAAAAACCAAACCAAAACAAAAAAAAGCATAACATTGCTAGGAAGTATTACTTGTTTTAGATTCAGCATTTTTCTCAATCCTGAAATCAACGAAAAATTTCTCAGACATGGAAGTAAAATTGACAATTTTAAAACCAACAGTAGCTTATCAGCATTTCAGAAATTAAAGCATTTATAAGAAATACATAGAAAGACATATTAAAATTTTATCATCTGTTTTCTTTAAAAAGAAAAATTTTCTGACAATCAAATCCAAAGAACAGCTAAACCATTTCTCTTGCTTTTATGACCACTTGGGGAAGGAGGAGTCTCTTCTTGTTTCTTAGTCCGTATTGAATATGAGCTGGACACAGGATGGTCTTTGCAGTGGAAAGGCAGTCAGGGATCCAGGCTGGTGTCCACATCATGCCTGGTCAGTGCTGTTACACACCTTCCCTCCAGTCCCCTCCTCCTGAACCCGTGGGCTCCAGAAGGGTAGATGCACTTTGATAAGGAGGCCAGCTGGCACATGATGGCCCACATCCATTCTCCTAATCCTCCTTCCCTCCCAAAGTGCCTGTTGGGAATGATCCCTGGCAAGTGTCTACCCAGAGCTGTGTTCAGGGATGGCTGGGGAGAGCCATACTTGACCCAAGTGAACACCGTGCCAAGGGCTGCTCTAACAATTTAACAACCCGGAAAATTGAGCTCCAGCACCTGGGGACGTTCCCTGGCACAGCTTCCCTGACTGTCTGCTTGTGGCCAAACAGAGCAAGGCGATTGATAAAACACCAATAGGACAGCACTGTCGGTGTGGGGCTGCGTGTTGAAACGTGTGACAGCAGCATCCAACATGCCAGCCCAAACGCTGCACCACAAAATGATTTGATTTTGCAAATCAAATCATAAATGTTGCGATCGGGTTTAAAAGAGAGCCTGAAGTTTGCCAAAAAAGGGAGTCGGACGCCCGAGTAGAAGGCAAGTCAAGATAATACTTAAGTGGCTTATTCATGAAAAGCTACCACTTGACTTTGCACGGCAAACTTGCCAGCGTAAAGCTTCATGGAAGGAATGCAAAACAGCCAGGCAAAGCTCAAAGAAAAAAAGTGTGGTTTCAGTCAAGGACAAAATAATCATATCATCTTGAGATGTGACAGGCCAAGTTACTTAGCTTTGATTTTGCCAGCTCAACTACCTGGCGCTTTCTGTGATCAAGATGCCCACAGCTGTAATCTAATGTGATCTGGAGCTTATTCACTGATCACAGCTGTGTAATTTCAGGTAACATGCTTCCCTTGTTTAGTTTTGTTTAACATTGTTAAATATATAGTCAGACCATCTGCACAGTATTTTTTTAAATTGGAAATTACAACCATAACTTCCTTTTTATATATCAATAAACTAAATAGCAAAATTTCAAAGGGATCCTTCTCTACCAAACAGTGAAGCAGAATGTTTGTCCCACGCCACACCATTGCCTAATTGCACACTAATTGGACAAACGTGATTAAATATTTCAAGATCTTTACTAATTGCCTCTATTTTAGCTTTAAAATTTGCTTGCCACCAACAAATTTAATGACACTGGTGTCTAGTCATCAGCAAAAAGCCCAAGAGTTGCTCTTTAAAATGTACCTAGTCAGAATATTTACTGATTGTGCATTGTTGTTTCCAATGTAGCTTAATTAGAAATCCAATCAGTTCTCCAAGTCTAATTATACTTGATTTGTAGATTCAGACTATGATACATAATGAAGCTAAGCAGCTAACAGTAAACGTGCTTGAAATGTAACAATAAGAGAAATATTTTTAATGCATGCCTTGTTATCATTTTAGAAACTCCGAGTAATATATGAGATCAAACACAAAGGGAAATACAGAGATTTATGACTCAATAGATTTTAAAAAAGCCCATGTTTTATCCTGCAGCAATATAACTGGCGTATGTTTAGTGTTTAAAAATATTTCCTTTGTTTGTTTACTTATTTGTTTGAGCAAGATAGCGACATGTATTGATGCGATGTCTGTACTTGGTTGCATTTACCTTGCATGCCATTATTTTTGCCCTATATTTTAAATGGCATTCTGCATCAGAAGCTGGGATCTGGGTTAGACATGGTTACTAAGGCAGCAGCTCCCTTTAGCTGAGTCCCTACCTCTTCAATGCACCCTTAATTTACTCTTCTCTGTGAGAAATATCCTTTAGGGGCCAAGGGCCAGATGTTTCTTTTTATTCCATGCTGTGCAGGGAAACACATCTGCTCTGCTATTATTTTTTACCTCGCTCCCACAGTGGGAACATTGCAGCTGCAGCCTTACACCCGTGTTGTAGGATCAAACTAATAGCATGTCACTTTTTCTATTGCCTGCAATGGCCTTTTATCAGTATTTTTGTGTAGCAGCAAACATTTTCATCACGCTTAAGTATTGAGCGGCACAAACATTTTCTGAAGAACAGGCAAAACTTGAAGGAAGAAGAGAAGGAGGAAGGATGTCCAATCATGCCAAGACTCGTGGTTGGTTTCCTGTGTTTCCAAGAGAGGAATCCACCAGCAGAAACACTTTTCTGTTTAGCAAGCTACAGAGTTACCCATGGGCTTTTCAGATGTCAGCTTATTTCATTGCTACCTTCCCACTGAGGAGGTATTTGACATTGTCTTCTTGTTGGGGCCCATTTGTTGCTCCTAAAGGTCTTGCTGAAGGACACAAAGCTTGCTGCTTGGGAACTTCAGTTTGACGTAGAAGGTACCCTTTCTTCACTAGAAATTTTTAGAAGTCTACAGGTTAGGAACAGTTAAAAACCACCTAGGTTGTCTCATATGTAAAGAAACACCTCTAAACCTGTGACAGAAAGGGTCATGATACCAGAATCCATGTGAGGAGAGCAGGAGCAAGGTAGGCAGCAATCATCTTCAAGCAGTGTTGGGACAAGATCATCTGAAGGCTTCACCAGAAGGAAATTCAAGCCCACTGACCCCTCCTTTTTTAGAGTGGCCTCCCAGGGGATTTATGCAGCTCAGGATATTCTTTCCTTGCCTCTTTTTATCTGAAATCTCTTCTCAAATCAAAACCCAGTCTTTTGCTGCAGAGAAAAAGCAAAGCCAACTGGCAAGTCTTTGAGTGGGGCCTCCAGGAGACAAATGCTGAGAGCTCACCCTGCTAATTGCTGCAGCTCTAGAAGGAGCTAATTAATAAATCTGCTCATGGATAAGAGTTGTTCCCCAGGTTGTGGCAACACCACTGAGAATATGAAGGATGGGAAGAGGAAGGAGAAGAAGGCAAGAGGGCAAAAATAGGGAAGGAAACAATGAGGTTAATGTTAAGTTCTTCTCAATCATAAATGCAGTGCATCAAGTAAAGCAGGAAGTAAGAGAAAAGTAAGCAAAAAGTTCCTGGGGAAGTTGTATGGCTTAGCTATGGGCAAATGCAATGATGCTGCCACTTGGTATGATGGTTTTAAAGGCTCAGAATGCCACCCCAATGGGGTAAGACATCACAGGGCACATCCCAGCTTGCTGGGAGCCCAGTGAGCTGTGGAGCCCCGAGGTGGCTGGAAGAACAGCCCAGCTTCCCTCCCTGATCCCCCAGATCTGCTGAACCACCCAGCCACAGCAAGCTGATGGTCTGCCACTGGTTTTTGGGGTCTCTGCTGGGAAATGGCCCTGCCTGGTGGCAGTGTGACCTGTTGGATGGAGCCTGAGATGAGCTGGCAGGTGATGTTGGCTCCCACACTGGCTTCTCCCCAGCCTTGCTGGCACCAGGGCATGGCCACAGCATTTTCTGCTGAAAGCCAACACTCACCAGCTTCCCAGAGCACTCTGGGGATGGAGAGCCCTGAGCAGCAGCTGACTATTGTTTTTAGCCTTCCGGCGTGGCATTTTGTGCCATGGACAATGAGATAAATCTCAATTTTTATTATTTTTTTTTTTTTAAGCAACCATTGCAAGTGTTCTTTAAAGAGCAAAAGCTGTGAGATGGAGTTAATAAAAACTTAGCCCTGCTTTAACAACGATATTTAAAGTATTTTTTCTATGTTGTTCTACTTAATTTATTGAGTCCAGGGATTGGGTTCCCCCTCACCTTTCCTCTCTTCCCTGCCCTTAAAATAGACATCAGCAAGGACAAACTTTTTAAAAACCAGCAGAATAAAATATTTTATTCACATCCCCCACACTAACCAGTGTTCAATATTTTCAATATTTTATCTTTCTTTACTTTTTTTTTTTTTTTTTTTTTTTGCATCCGTGTGCAATCAGCCATGAAAATTTCCTTTGCCTTCAATTCTTTTACCTTTGATGGTATTCAGATTGCAGGCTGTGCCTTGGCCCCTCATGCCACACAATCTCCTATTTATATTATTAAAATGCAGCACTTGCTTTTTCATTTTGCTCTGTTTACAGGGTATTGCTTTTATTGATTAATGTCTCAGACTCAAGTAAAATGCTAATCACACAGGGAAAAAAATTGTATAATACTCAATATGCTGATCTGTGGTGCTTGGCATTGGACATAGCTCACTAACTTAGCTCTGATTTCAGCTTCAAATTGGAAGCAACTTCACCCCACTAATGCAGTGCCTGAAAACCTGGACCTCCTTGGCCAAGGGGTACAATATGTTCCCATTCTGTGTTCATATCACGTGGCACGACAGGCCCAGAGGGAAAAAAAGTCTTGGAAAAAAATCACATATTTAGCTTAGTTTGCTTAGATCTATGATTTCCAGACTCATTTATATTTATCTATTTGCTGCCAGCATGGTGGCTGCCACACACTCCCTCCTTAGGACAAGTCTAACACAAGAGTGTGTGTTCTGGCAGCCGTGATAATAAATAGCAAGCTGTCTTGGAAAAACAAATCCAACCCAGAAATGCAGTCCTAGAGAAACAGCAGATCCCTCTGTGCTCGTGCAGCACCAGCAGGTGACCAGACCCTGCCGTGGTGCTTCTCCAGGGCCAGCCACTGAGTGTGTAAGGAGCACAACAGGTGCCAGCTCCCTCAGCATCCACAGCAAGACTGAATTTTGGTGCACCAAAGAGAAGGCAAGGTCTCCTTCACTGCCCCAAGGAGAACAGGCTTTTGAGTACCTTCTCTTCCACATCCTGGAATCCTGGAATCCCACCTATAATACTGCATCCAGCTCTGGGGTCCCCAACATAAGAAAGTCATAGATTTGTTGGAATAAGACCACAGGAGGGCCTCTAAGATAATTTAAGGGCTGGAGCACATTTCCTATGAAGAGACAGGCTGACAGTTGTAGCTGTTCAGCTTGGGAAAAGGAGAGTTTTGGGGAGACCTCAGAGAGTTCCTCCAGTACCTAAAGGGGGCACACAGGAAGGCTGGAGAGTGACTTTTGCCAAGGGCATGTAGTGATAAAAAAGGGGGAGTGGCTCTAAGCTCAAAGAGGTTAGGATATTAGGAAGAAGTTCTTTCCTGTGAGGGTGGTGAGGCAGGCACTGGAATGTGTTGTCCTCAGAAGCTGTGGATGCCCCATCCCTGGAGTGTTCAAGGCCAGGCTGGGTGGGGCTCCGAGCAACTTGGTCCCGAGGAAGGAGCCCCTGCACAGGACAGGAGGGGTTGCAGCTAGATGATCTTTAAGATCCCTTCCAACCCAAATCATTCCATGATCCCCTTCACCCTTTTCTAAGCAACAACACTAGCAGCAATGCTATCATAGTCACCGAAGCAAATCACAGGTAAAGAAAGTATAAGTGTGAGCAAGAGCTGCCCCTCGTCCACTGCCAGCTGGGGAAGCAGCAAGTGCCACAGGCTCCATGTCACAGAGATGTGTCCCTGCACACACCTGTATGTCCATGCATGCAGCCCACAAGAAGCTGACAAGGCTGTCTGTGTGCCAAGAGATGATGTGTCAGTCCCTGCTGGTTCAGGACCCGTGTGATTGAGGCCCCAGTTACAGCAAGCTCTCAAATGCATTTTAAATCCTGCCTTCACCTCAGCATGTGCTTACACCAGTGCTAAACCTGGAACAAATGCTCAAATTATATGCCCTTCAGCAGGATATAAGAAAGAGCTTCAACTCAAATATGAGTGTACAACCTAACTTAAACAGTGATGCTTTCCTGATGCAGGATGTAAAAAGTGACACAAATAAGCAGTGTAAAACATTGAATCATCAAAAGTCCGTCTTGGTGGTGCAGTGTGATTGTGAGCAGTTTTTCTCTGCTTGAGGTCTTTGTCTGTAATCCATATATCCTGCAGAAACAAAGCTAAGTTGACTTTAGAAAGTGTTCAGAGACTGGAAGAGGTTAATTGATGCTCTTATTTTTCTCCAAACCAGAAAGCTTTCTTTTTTTAAAAAGCTATTTTATACTTTTGCCATTATACTCTCTTTTTTCCCCCCCCTTTTCCTCTTATTAATAAGGTCTGGCCCTCTTTAACATGCAACAAGAGCCTAATGAGGCATGCAGGCTTCTGTAATTTCTTCACTGTTGAAAATGCCTGACACTAATCTACACCATTTATACTAATAAGAGGTGTATCAGCTGATATTTGGTGCAATGGAAACATTTCAAGTATATTTGATTGAATTGCAGGTAGAAATTTCTCACAAAGCTTATGCTGGTGTTGAAGTCGATGCCCTACAAGTATCACAGAGCTGTGTGTGTGGCACAGCACACACAGTACACAGGGCTGTGCAGAACACACAGTGGGGAAAAGCCTCTGAAGCCAAATAATATACTGGCTTTATATTTTATGTAAACATGTCAGAGAGATACTGCAGGAAAATCATATCCTCCAGGTTTTTTTCTCTGCACTGTGTTTACGGTTTGCAATAACAATGAAGAGCTGACCTAAAATATGATGTCACATTTTATACTAAGTGGACATTAATTAATGCTAAATTGCAGGAGAACTCATCAGGAGTTTATGCTTTACATATGTAGGCATAACACAACAATTCAGAATGATGAATGATCTTCCAGTGAATGGCCAGGATTTACATGTGGAAAAATGGGGGGAAGGAGAAGTGCATTCCTTAGAATTAGTTTTTCCACTGTTCTCAGTTGTGAGCTTTACATGTGCATTTCTCCACTGTCTCATCAACAGCACTTAACTCTGACACTAATTCCAGCTGCAGAAGTGCTGGTGCAGCTACAACAGACGAAGGGTGTAAGTGAGATGAAGTTCTTTGGGAGGGGTGGTATCCCTTATTAGAGAAGCAGATGCAGCTGGAAAAAGTGGACAAGTTTTGGGTGCAATTTTTCTTAGTTTTGAATCAAAGGCTGCAAATGGCTTTCCATGTCAAGCCTGCAGAAAGGCTCGGTGCCTGAAACTTTTTCCAGTTAAATCAGTCAATCTAATAAAAGCCAGTCTCTTTCCTTTCAAATATCTCTCTATGCACGTATTTTAGGAGGGTGGAAAGTATTATCATCTCTGCTTCAAAGATGCTGAAACAGAGAAGCTGGGATGGACTGGACTGAACCCCAAACATAGTGATGGCCTGAGTGAGAGAAGTCCACCTTCCTTCCTCTGCCTGCAGTGCTGCCTGCTACGTGAAGACAAAAACATCCAGGAGAGGGGATTGCGCTGATTCATATTCCTGAAGATGTGCCCCAGGCACATAGTTACCCTGTGGTTTTGGAAATACAAATTCATACCTCCAATTTAATAGGAAACACAAGCACGCACTGTGGTATCCTATTTAAGTGTCCTCCTATCTGCCAAGTGGTGGAAATAGAGCTGGCGACTCCCCAGAGGCTGCAAATTCACTCTTTTTGAGAAAGAAGGAATAGAGGAGTGGACTAGCAGGCTCGGGAGAATGACTATGGCACGATCCCAACCTCGGCGTATGGAGAGGTGGCATGTGGCCAGTGTCCTGTGCAGCATATGGATCAGGTGGTCCAGCTGTGAGGGATGCCATGAGGTGGTCTTCAGCCAGATTTAGAACCTAGGTGGGAGATTTTCTCCTCTGAGCAGGATGTGACCTGTTCCTGATACTGGTGTCAAATGTCCCTCCTATTTTAGCAAGCCTTGTCTAGAGGTCACCTCTCCCAGGCACACTGTTGTCCTCCAAGTTTCTTTGTCTATCTCTGTCAAGAGAGGTGTGAAGAGGCATCCCAACACCAGTGTCAAGGGCATATCACAAGGCACATCTCTGGAGCTGAGCTGCAAAGGAGGGCTTTGAAGCTCGTTGACTGGGAGGTGTGGAGGGTTGCTGAGGTCCCTCGTGACTGTGACAAAAGTGAAGAGAATATTATTCTACTGAATAAGGTCTCTGGTATCTCCAGGCCGTGTTTCCCTTCCAAGAGCACTTGGAGTTTTACTGGAAGCTGTGTGAAGCACTGTGGTGGCTGGCTGCAGGATCCCCTGCTTAAATGTCTTTCTGAGCACTAACGAAGCAGTGTCACTCAAAGCACAAGTGTAGATGTGCTTCCACCTCAGGCAGAAGCCCCGTGAACGTTCTCAGTTTCCACCTATGAGAAAAAACCTTGGTCAGGTCAGGTCTCGCACATCCTTCCTTCAAAGCGATCCTGGGGGAAGGGAATTGGGAGAATTGTTACGCAGAGGGGAAAGAAAAGGCCTGTCTCTATCATTTGTGGTCATAGTCTGTTTACAAAAGTAAGTACACTCATGTTTGTCAATTATGTAGAAATGTTAATAATAGCACTTTTCTCAGCTTTGTTGTTCTGTGACCAAGCCCTCCTCTTGTGCTCATTTTCTGTGCAAGGTAACCATCATAACCATGGCAATCATCTTCCTCTGGAAAACTCTAGGTGCGTGTTTTCTTTTTAATCAAATATTTGAATTAATAATTTTAATTATATATTTTTGTCCATCTCCCAATCTGGAGATAGTATCCAGAGGAGTCCAAAGCCACAGTTATAAGGTCTGCATTATTTTTTCTGTTTGCCCTTTGTACTTTAACACCTTGAGCACAGATTTTCACTGCTCTCCTGTTCCTCAGACTCTCCTCACACCAGAAGTCAGGTCTCTTTTCTTGCCTATTGAGGCTAATTTAGAACCCACCAATGCACACAAGCAGTTAAAGCATTTCATTTAAAGTATGCCTTGTATTTTTTAAAAGTGGGGTTTGTGTGCCACTGACCTGCCTGTTTGCCCTGTCGCCTCTGAAATTGTCCCCTGTGTCCCTAGCCCGGATGGTCACCAGTAATTTCTCACTTGCTCCTTGCTCCATCACCACTGCTCTGGCTGTCTGCGTATCCTAGATCAAGTCTAAGGCACCAGCCATGGTCCCGGTTCCTCCTTGCTGCCAACACTCTGTGAATACACAGCAAGAGGATGAGAAGGAAGGAAAACCCCTGCCCTGCATGCTTTTATTCCTCTGCCATAGCGAAGTGATTTGAGTCCCCGAGTGCCCAGGGCACGGTGAGTGGAAGGGCTGAGCATCCCTTTGCCAGCACAGAGCAGGCTCAGGGCTGCCTGCACCTGACCCGTGGGGGCTCCGCATCACACAAAAGAATAACAGCACATGCAGACAGGCGAGCAGCCCAGCCGGCAGCAAACTCCGCTCACCGCTTGCCACAGCGCTCCGAGCTGCTGGTGTTTTCCACGCAGTGCGTTCCCTTAAATATTCAGGGAAGGTCACAGCAATGTGTGCTGTAATGATCCCTCTCCTATCGCTTGCTTTTTCTGACATTGCTGTAGCAATCCTGCTATTTTTCTGGCGCTGAATAAACGGTTATTCAGCCTCTCTGTCCCTCCTCAAATCCGGAGAAATGCCCTTTGATTTATCCTCTCAGCGTTTGTAGCCCTGGGTGCAGATTGAATTGTGGGCTGTCTGGATCTGTAACTCATCCCCCGGACAATTACTGGACACACACATCCCAGCACCTCTCTCCTCTTAACCTTCACCAGCCTAAGTGTGTTAACTCCCCGGAGATTATCAGCCTGTCGGAAGGTGTGATTGAAATGAGCTCGGCTCCCCTCGAGAAGGCGGTGCCCCAGCCGTCTAAATCACCGGCTCTAATCTTGAGCACTTAAGCAAAAACAAACAAAATAATCTTCTAGGAAACACTAATAGTGCAATGTCAATACTCACATTATGTGTGTCAACTGCCCTATTAATTATTATCATTACCTGCCTTCATCAATTGAATGCAACTGCAGTTCTAGCACTGTGGGAAACCAGCATTAATTGGGGAAAAGTCTACAGAAGCATCTCTCTGTTATTTGCGTGTTTCCCCTCTCTCCCTGCATGCGCATACAACACAAATATACCCCTTAACCTGCTCTGTCTACCTCCCATGCACGTATCTAGTCACGCATATATTTTGTAGGCACGTGTATAAGCTCTGTGCGACCCACTAAAGTAGTTGAGAACGACGCCTTCTTCCTAAGCAGCTTTTTTTTGCAAATGTTGCTGTGCATTCTTAGCCTGCTATTGAAGTGCATGCAGCCATACAATGGGCGAGGATGCGTCTTATGCCCTGTGCCTTGACATTTCCCGACAGATGTTGGCTAATGTGGTTGTGGAAGGTTCGCTGTGGATGCAGTGAGCCCAATAAATCTTCCTCTTAAATGCAGACACTCCACCATCCCAGCATCTTATACCTATAATACATTTTAATTACTTGGCTATTCAAATTATACTAAATTAGATCTGCACGGAGCTGCATCGCGGATTTCTCAATTTACATTTAATCCACAGCAAACAAAATAATGAAAAAAAAAAAAAAGGAATGGCGATCACACTTTTTATTGGAACTTGCAGGAGCTACTGAAGTCTGATACCTTTAAAATTATTAAGTGACAAAGATTACTAGCACTAAGGTTCTACTTTGCTTCCCCATTAGCCATTTAGGTGACAGCTGCTGTATTACACAAAAAGATGAACCATTCCTTGAGGGATGATAGTGGTTCCGCTGTGACACTACTGGCATAAAGCATTATCAGACCATAGCTGTGCTTAGAGCCATCACAGTCTCCTAGGCACCTATCAGTACCCTCATTATCTGCATCACAGAGTGTCTAGAAAGAACACTGCCAGGCTTCACAGCTTTGCAGCTCATTTGAGAAGCGGAAATTAAACATCCCAGGAGAAAAAACAGGCACATTGTAACAGCACCAGTGCTGTACACACATAACATGTTGACTGCTGTTGCGCTGACTTCTGTCTCATTAATTTAATAGGCTCCTGGATTGGGGCTGGGGAGGTGGAGAGGCAGCCTTTACAAGCAGATTACTGAGCAGGGCTCTCCGCGCTGATTGCGAACCCAGATCAGAGAACTTGCACTGAGCACCGGCACACTTCAGATGTCCGCCCTGACTCCTGCAGCTGCCATGTGGTGAAATAACGCAGAGAGAGGCAGAAAAATTAGTGTATCACGTATGTCACCTCTGCTTAGGTCATCCTGCACCCCCGTGAGAAGTAAAGAAAAGCAGCACAGGTACCTTTTCAGGCAGTATCTGCAGCCGCATGCCTGTGTGAGGCTAAATGCGAGTGTTTTAAGTGGGGATTGCTGCATTCAGGCTGGGTTGTGTTAGCAGAAGCGACCCTGCAGCAGCTCTGCTCTTCAAGAGAGCTGCTTTGCTTCCTTCCTCTGAAAAAGTGACATTCACTCACGTGGTGATGTCCTGCAAAAGGCAAAGCACTCGCTGAGGCTTCTGTAGGATCCGAGTGGAGCATTCATCTTCTGACAGCCAAGGGGTGACCTGCCCCCTGAGTCAATACATTTAAGCAGCTCTCACTTATGCTGAAGCCAATGAGTGTGTGTCAAGGAAGAAAAATGGACGTGGGCTTCCATTCGATTCCCTTGCCAAATTCTACATCCAGTAGCACCTGAAGGAATTTGGAGATGGGAAAATTGTCTGTTTCGTTCTAGTGGGTTACTGCAGGTGAGCTCATGCTCTTCTGTACATGTACATTGAGAAGAACATCACAGCAGGTGTCAGTGGAAGCAGGACTGTCCTGCAAATGTATACGTTGTGAGAGAGGTTCATTAAAGTGATCTCCTTGCCAACAGGATGCTTGGCTATGTGCGCGTGTCTCTGTTCTCTCTCTTTTTATTTGTCCGGGTGGGTGATAGTAGGCAAGACAGAAATAGAAAGAAGGTGAACTCATTTTTGCAGTCTCTGCAAAGCAACTTCAGTGGTCGTGTAGGAGCCAAGTCACTTGGACCCCACTGTTTTCTCCCCTGAGGTTGTTTAGGAGCCACTCAAATGCCCCAGGGTTCATGCTCAGTTATGGGACAGGAAAAGGAGCTTGTAGTATATATATAGAGAGAGTCATAGAATCATTGAGGTTCTAAAAGATCTTTAAGATAACGTAGATTTTTTTTCTGGATCATATAACAAAACATACAGAAGCTGCATTATCTAAAAGAACATACAAACAAGTGACAGCATGAAGAGCAGTTGGGAATCTTGTTTAGAAGTGGAGTATATTGCCAAAGGAATTGCACTTTGTGGAGCTATTAAAGAAGAGACACATGCACACAGATAATCTCAGCATCTTAAATACATCCCCACCACTTGGAAGTGTTGTGGCTCCCTGTGTCTATATACTTTTTTGGGAGTCCCACAGCCAAGAAGAATGGAAAGTTCCCTAAGTGTCTCACTTAATGCCATTCAAACAGGTATATTATGATTTTTGAAATTGTGGAAATGAGCAGGAAAAAGCATCCCAGGAAACCCTTTTCAGAATTTTGCCCCAACAACAGATTCCTAGGAATCAGCTTCCCAAAAGTTGATGAAAATTACAGACATTCCTCTTACTCGCTTGAGATTTGCTCTGTCTTAGAGAAGCAAACACACATTGTGGTTTTTCTCCACAGGTTCTTGTAAGTGCACTTACTATAATAAGTAATGTACTTTCAGCTGCTTCTACATTGCTCCTGTTCTCAGCTTATGGGCTGATATGTTCTATTAATTGCAGCTTGTAAATCCAGTAATCAATGTTAGATTTGTTGTACCTTTGTGTTTTAGAGTTAGGCAAGGGAACATGAGCTGGGGAAAGGTACAGGTTTGTGAAATGACACTCCTTTTCCGAACACAGAGAAGCAACCTTGTTCTAAGCTCATAAGCATGGATGTTGGAATTATAATGTGGAATTGCTGATAGATGGTCCTCTTTCAATCCAAATATGGCAAGAAACATTTGTTCCAACACCCCCAGTGTTACCTTACATTCCTATCTTTTCATTCTGCTGTGTCTATCCCCACATCAGATAATTTTGGACAGTGCACACCAGGGCAACCATGCATGTAATACTGTCTAGGAATCTGTGTCCACATAGTGGACAAAGGTGTCTGGGGCAAGTGTGCAGGCTCACTGCACATATCTCTGCAGCTTCCCGGCCAGGTCTCTGCTTGGACACCAATGTCCCGTGGCCATTCAGTGGGACTGGGATGCAAAGTATTGAGAATCACTGATTTGTGCCTTGAACTCTCTGTTTATAGCTTATTCATGGAAGAACGGGTTCATTTAAAGCAAGGGCACAGACAGGTGTTTTCTCTGTGGGCTTTTCAAACTCCAGAGAAGTCAGAAGGCTTAAGGATTTTGGAAAGAGGGGATAAAGGTTTATGTAAGTCTGACACTCCTACGTGCCCTTAAGGTATGCAAAGTGGCTGGCATCGGATTTGGGGTGCACAGGTAACACTGCAGACCAATCCCCACTGATTTAGGTGGTGTTATGGAACATTTACACACACATATATATATGCATGTATAACTGAAGGATTCTTTTATTTTGAAACTGTTCTGGGCCAAACCCTGGTAGAAAACATGTAGGAATTAATATAAACTTATTGCCCCTCCATTAATTTCCAGTGACAGACCAATTCCTTTCTATTCCAGCTTGCAATTGCTCTCAAGGTACTAAGTCAAAAAAGAGCCAGCTCTGCCCATCTGAGAGGTGATTGAAGTCATGTCTTCTTCATTCTTGGTGTTTTAGACTCACAAGGAAATGGGTTGTTATTTTGTCCATATTATCCAAGAACATAGCAATTCTGATAGAAATTAAAATGGAAGATTGTTTAGACAATCTTCTTCTATGGACTGCACTTTTCCTGCCTAACCAACTAGAATATGACCTGCCTAACCAGCTTACTCTGAATGCAATCTCTCTTTTGCAAGGTTTGCACTAAAAGCAGAAAATTTGCTTTGCCTGTTTTTGCTTTTGAGTATGTCACCTGGAGCCCCAGGTATTTTCTCTTTTTTTCTCCTCTGGCCCAATGAAATGGCTCTCTCTTTGAAGAATTTATGCTGTATGAATTAAAATATCTGCTGGGAGAATTCATGATTTTGTCAGTTTATAATCAGTGTTCTTATTAACGTTGTCTAATTAATTTATTTTAGAAACACATACCAAACACATGCTTTAAAAAAAAGCCCCAAAACAAAACACACACACAAAAGGACTCCCAAACTATGTACAAATCTTTCAGGCATGGGAAGAAAATAAAGAAAAACAACAAACTTTGCAGTCAGCTCTTGTATGCTGGATTCTTCCAGACTCACAGCTGCTCGAATGCCTTCTGCCAGCTGAGTGAGGAGTTTGATGTGATAACAAAAGAGCTTCCCTGGAAAAGCCAAAAATACGTCTGCAGCACAGCAGCTGACCAGCTGAGCAGCACGGGTCACTGCAAGCACAAACTGCCTGCTTCTCTGTTCATCCCTCGCTAAATGCTGAGTCAAGTTTAAGGGCACTGACCATATTCAGAGCATTCATCACCATCGCCACAACCACTTCTGACCCTTGATTTTGCAGGAAACCCCAGGCAACAGATACTCTGGGTCACACGTAGTTCTCTTGAAATTAAGCACCAAAATCTGAATGCCTAGAAACGCTGCAGAGGCTCCTGAATAGGATCCTGAGTCCTGTGAAGGGTCTTTGGGGACCTGGGGCTCAGGGTCCTCTGTGTTTGCAGGGACACTATTGCTGGTGCATTCTGACAAGTGACAGCCACCAGGAGCTGTTTTGTTGAGGTCCAAGACCCAAAAACACACGCCCAGCCCCATTTGGCCCTGCTGTGTCAGCCAGGATTTATGAGAGACAGTGGGAAAAGTGTCTTGATGGACATGCCCCTCAGGGAAGGAGAGTTTGGAGCTCTGTCCTACCAGCAGTGAGCCGTCCTGCTCAGATTGGCTTCCCCTCAAAATGCTGAAGAGCCTTCAGTGATGTAAGCTCAGGCTGAATAGAGTTTTAGGATGATGATGAGGAGGATGCTTTTAAGCCTTCAGCACTGGCTAAATACATTAATTTTTTGAGGAATGAAGAGGGAGGTGGTGGGAAGGAGGGTCCCCACGGTGACTGTCCCTGCTCTGGATCCCCTGTCTCCTCCATCATAATCCCATGACAGGGACCAAAACACTCAGGGTTGGTGTGGGTCAGACAAAGGAGATCCACACAGAGGCTGAGAGAGACGTGGTGTAGATTGTAAAAGAAAATTATGCCCCAATAATAGAGAAACACGCAGGCTCTTGGTTCGGTTCACAGGCTGCAGTGCTCTAATATTATTAACCTGATTTATTTCAAGGGAAGGGTCACTTTATGAAGCAACTGTGTCTAAACTTTGCTCAGATAAAAGGCCATTAACAAAAGGCAGGCTTTGGGAAAACAAGCAAAACTCGGGCTGTGCACTCAGTAAGCACATTTTCTAGTTTTCAGTCAAGAAGTCATTGGCAGTGTCAGTGCTTGAAAACTGCATGGCTCAGACATTTCTAAACCCTTTTAATCCATCACAAAGGGCTCCCTTGATTGTTGCTTTGTTTTTCTGCTGCTGCCCTACAGTATGGCTGCCAGTGTACATTCCTGATAAGCAGCGAGCTCTGCAGATGCTGCTGGGTTTCCCTGCCTTCCGTACCACTCAACCTGCCAATGCCTGTGTGAGGGACATAATCATGTGTCACAAACAACCAGGAGTGGTGACACTTCATCCTCCTCTTGTAGTCTGGGAAACTTGAAAGAATACAAGATTAATTTCTATGGGCCACATGGTGCCACCCATAAAAGTCCCTATTGCAGTGAATGGGCAGTTCGGCTTAAAAAGCCAGGACACAATGAAGCCCCTGCAGAATTAATGCCATTTTAATCCCCACGGATTTGGAGTTTGGCATTCCTAATGCAATTAATTGTGATAAAAGAGAGAGAGCACCAGCTCCATACATCCGAATATATACTTCCACACACAAATATACATCCTGGGACGTATGGGGAAGCTAAATTTAAGGAGAGGGATTATTTTACTTCCTAGTCAACATTTACATCTTAGTTTCTCTCTCAAACTAAGACACTGTGTCTCTCTTCTTGTGTGACAGAAACCTCAGTGCAGCCTGTCCTACTCAAAAAAGCACCACAGAAGTCCAAGGGGTGTATTCAAATCCATCATGAGGAAAAGGAGTGCAGAAGGTAAGGTAGAGGGTGTCAGCACAGCAGGAAGGTGACCACCCGAGTGAAATGCCACTTGGGTCCCCTGGGAGAGCACAGGACAAACCATGTGCAAGTGCCTCCTGGCCCAAGTCACCAGGGAAACACAGGGGACATCACAGTTTCCAGCAAACAGAGCAATGGTCTCTTACAGTCACAGCTCTGCTTCATCCCTGCCACCTCTCAAATGCAGTGCATTAGGCAGCAGCCCCGTGGGGGTTTGGAAGACTCTGGGGCCTCATGGTTGGCCAAGCACAGTGCAATGCCAGGATAATGTTAGGAGAGAAAACCTGTGAAAAGAGAGAGCAGCGTGACAGGGACCCCACCAGCCATTCTGCACACTTATCCCAGAAAGGAGCTTCGTCCCAGGTGCAGACTTTGAGCCAGAGTCTGGGAAACTGAGCTCTTTAACTCAGAGCAGCCTCTTCCCTTGCTGCACCCTGACATATGCTCAGGATGCTCAGGATGTCCTTTATTGCTGGCTGCAAAATGTTGTGGTTTTATCTGTAGGACAAGAGCACCTGCTGAGGTTGGCCACAAACCAGTTGTTCCTTCCACTCAGCCCTGGGAGGAGAGAGAGATTACCTTTTCACCTACAAATAATTATTTTCTTTTCCCAAGTTGTGGCTACACAAAGGGAGGAAAAGCAGCAAGATGCTCCATGTGAACTAAGGTCCTTGCAAATGCCCCCTTGACTTGGGACGTGGCACAGACAGCACTGCTGTACTCGTGTCTGAGCTGCAGGACAGAGAACTGATGGAGGAGGACAGCAGGAGGGCAAACAGGGACACACAGAACAGGGAGGAAGAGCAAAAGAGGGCGTTAGGGGGAGAGAAATGAGAAAATGAATGCAATCTGCTGATCTCTGAAGATCCTGGTGAAACATGAATGGGCCCCGGGTTAAGGAACATCTGTGCGTGGTGAGGGCTGGGTGATACTGGGAATAAACGCAGCAAGGAGATGAGAATGAGCACACGCCTTATGTTCCAAATCCAAATGGAAAGGCATTCTCACATCACTATTTTAATACTAGATATTAAACATTCACCATTAACAACAGGAAATAACCACCCTATCAATTTTTAATAAATACTAATGACCGCTTAAATTACATTTCTAAACTGAGAAATACCAATATCAAATGTTTTTGAGACATGTGAAATCTCTACAAATGCACATCGATGCCACTCATTGCAATACCCACGATATCAACGTGTACAGACCTTGCTGGTTGTTTGACTCCCCACTGGCATTCTCACATGCTTGTCCCCTGCAGCTGCTCCTGCTCCTGTTTCCAGCCAGCCTAAAGCACCTCTCAACAAACACCTCAGAGGTGCTCTGCTCTGCACAGCTCTTTCCTGGCAATGGGGGACAGAAGGGTTAAAACCCTGATGTGTTTTTAACAATGTCATACAAGCTTCTGAATGACTGCGGAGCAAAACGTCATATTTAGGATGAACAGCTGGTCTTTACCTTTTCATTACTTACCAGCAGCCTCAGTCTTTAGTCCGTCTTTTGTTTTGGAACAGGATGTACTAAAGAGGATGAAAAAGCGTTACCAGCATCTCTACAAGCAGCACACAGAGAAGCTGAAGTGTGTCAACCCCCAAATCTTTATCTCCCCTTGCCTTTGAGTGTTCTTATGTTATTTTTCAGTCTGACTGCTAGATGCTTTTACCCCATTACAGCTGCAAGCTCTTTGAGACAGGGTCTGCATCTCCTATTACACTTCTCTTTCAGAGACCCAGGGTGAGGTAGGTGCTTAATTAATTTGAAGTCTCAATAATATGAAACAGCACATGAAAAATATTTCTGCAAAGACTTGGCAGAGTAAACCCACTAAGACATAAGATTTTTAGCAGGGTTTGCTTGTCTGGTTTTGGAGGAATATTCTGTACCACAGTGTTTTTCCTGGCCTGACCAATGAGTATTAGTTGGAATAAAAAGGTATATTAATTTCCCTTGACAATAATTGGAACAGCCTATGATCTTAGCAAGCCTCTGGGTATATTCCTAAGGTCAGAAGAAGAGTGTCACAGCCGTGTTGCTCTTTTATGCCACTCCCTACCCATCTTCAGGGAAAGCTACTAATCCACTTAAACAATTACCTTTCAGAGGAAGAGGCAGAGGACTTTGTATGAAGATACCTAGTAAATGACTCAGCCTGTGAAATATTTGAAAAGCTCACAGAGCAAAGAAGTGGAATACGACTATTATCTGACATGTAGCACCAATGAATAAAATCGTCACCAGACTGAAACCGCTCAGTATTTTTATTCATGTCTGTACTGCAAAGTGGTTGAAGCCTAAAACTAATGAAGGAAATAATATGCAATTCATCATGGTGTAGAGAGAGAAAGGCAGACAAACATAACTCTTGACTCGTGTCACATCAGTGCCTTTCAGACTTCTCTTTGTGGCAGCACCGGGGAAAGAACCATATTCCCTGTGCCACTTGCCACCTCTCTTTCATCTTGTGCAAGAGCCACGTCCCCAAACCCTGCCCAGGCTGCGCACAGGGAATCCTCTCGGTTTCTCACTGCTCGCCTGGCACGTGCACACAAAATAAGGGAAGATAATCAGTAATCACGCCTGACTTTGAGTTAATGGGGCATAACATTGGAGGCGGATCACGAAGTCGCTGTTGCACGTCCTGGAGCCGTGAGTCAGATGCTGCGAGGCTGCTGCAGTGCCTGCCAAGGGGTGGTGGGATGCAGGCACAGCACCTGTCTGTGCTGGGGACACATCCCCTCAGCCCGGCTTGCCTGGCTCTCCTGGGGAAAAGCTTGGATTTTCCATCTCTGCTAGGGGGTGAAAGCTCCCTCTCCTGTCTTCTTGCATTCTGCACCCCAGCACTGGGAAAGAACTGGAGGCAGGAGGGGCTGTGACTCAGTTTGGGGCTGGTACTGCCTCTGCATCATGCACAGGGGTCCTGGAGGAGCAGCCTTTGCTATTCCGGCCTTGGGACACTTCTTTTTCCCCTAAACCAGTGCCAGTGCTCCAAACAGCCATCAAATACCCCAAGTCATGAGGAAGTAGCAGAAGGCAATAAGTTGCAGAAAGAAAAATCAATGGGTGAATTTGATCTCAAGAATGTATTTGCTGTACATTTGCTGTATATTTAGTGTTGAAAAATTCCCAGACAGCAGACGTGCCCCCAAACCTCAGGCTTCACAACTGTTTCTGGTCTGGCTCAGATATCTCCCATCTCAGCAGTCCACAACTCGCTCATGAGGAGAAGCAGTGAGGCAGGCACTGGTCTCTTCTCCCTGGTGGCCAGGGACAGGACCTGAGGGAACGGCATGAAGCTGCATTAGGCAAGGTTTAGGATGGATATTAGGGATATGGGGCCATGTTCTTCAGACATGGAGTGACCACAGAGGAGAAGGTCCCACGTACAGGCTCACATGGAGAGGACCCTACAGGGGCAGGTTATAACAGCCCCATTTAGGGGGCTGTCTACCTGCTGCCAGCACACAGAGGTTGCACTCAGCTGAGCAGGGGGCACTTCCCACCCCAAGGGAAGGAACCCACCCTGGGACATTGGGTTTGGTGCTGGTGGCAACTTCAGAGCACACACGCATAGTTATCTTCTGCTTTTTCTGTGTCTTAAATAACAGGACCTGCTGCTTTGCCTGGGTGTTTGGGCACTGTCAGTGTGCTTGCAGCTGCAGATTGGCACCTCTAAAATTTTAGTCATGATTTCAGTCAATTTGCACATTTCCAAAATGGAGCAATACCTCATAAAGCACAGATCTAATGCATATAATACCAATTTGCTGAATGTCAGTGTATACTGACCTTCTATTACAAACACTGGCAGATGGCCATTCCTTTAGTACTCAAGAGCTGCTTGAATAGAAAATCAAGTGATGGCTTAGCCTGTGTTTCGCCTCTGCATCAGTGCCCATAGCAACACGCAGTGGTAGCTGCCTGAATGCACTGCCTGTGCCACCACCAGCTCCTTTTCCAGCGCAGCAAAGCCATTGGTGATCCCATGGCTACCATATCCAGTCCTGTCAGAGCTACTCAATAGCAAGAGAGACCTCCTGAGAAGAGGCCAGGAGCACACAGGCTGCTGAGCAGAAAGCTGCAGCCCATCACAGCACATGGCCAGGAGCTGTGCTCTCCCTCTGAGTGATGGTCAGTCTGTGCAGCAACCACTGGGGAAAGGAGAGCCCGTCAGCCTAGACATAATGTCACCCAAAAAACTGACCTTAAATGAAATCCAGTGGGCAAGGAAAAAACTGTTTGAGAAGCCAGAGAACGCAGGATCAGATCAGACACCAGCTCTACAACTCTGTGTGTGTGTGGCCAGCCCCTGCATGAGCACTGGCTTCCTCAGGCTCCGTGTCCACAAAACTTGCAGGTGTTTCCTAACAGCCCAAATTCTCTGTATTTGGGGTCTTTCCCCTACCCACCCCACAAGGGCTGTTTCCAGAGCAGAGCCTGGCAGTTCCCAAGAACAGCATGTGTCCCCAGTACAGGTAATGCGTCCTGTGCTCCGCTCCGGATTTGTTCCTTCCATTTTCAGCATCCTTCAGGTCTTCCAGTTCAGACCACAGGCAGCCTGAACATTTTGGATATTTCAGATGCGCTGTGGATGTTCTTTGAAATTGAAAGTGGCATGGTGAGTCACCAAATGCTGCAGCATCCTGCACTCCTGACCTCTCTTCCTCCAGAACTGCGCTTTCTCCCTCCAATGGGGAGACACTCGGAGGTTCAAGACCAAACCGGGTGATGCAAGGAGCAGAACTCCAGCTGAATTCCCTTGCTTCCCTAGGGGAACAATCTGCATTTCTGCGCACCAGACCGAACCTATGGTGGAGTTTGCAAGTCTGCTGGCAGGGCCACCACTGTCCTCCGTGTGGTTTGGGTTGGTTTGCGAAGATGCTCAGGATCTCGGGGATGTTCCCTGCCAGACTCTTGTGGCTCTTTTAATAGGCTATGAAATTTCGGAATGGAACTATTTAAGCCTTCTGACAACACAACACATCTCCAGGTGCTTTGCTCCACAGTAAACATCCATTGTGAGGCCTTCCTCCCTTACAATGCGGATTAATTTTAACCCTCACGACAGCCCAGTGGAAAGACCGTGCTGCACTCCAAGTGCCAAACACTCGCTGAGAGCTTTCCTTTGTTAGCGCCTCCTGGTTTAGTCACCACCAGCTTCTGAAAAGATTCCACAGAGTTAATGTTTCCATTTCTTTTAGTGCGCTCGCAGCGATGACACAGCCATAACACAGCTGTGTTCCAGCTCCAAGGAGCTGGCTGGGGATGCTGCCCACTGTTCCTCGGCCCTGCTCCCTCCCTGGCTTGCAAGTGGGGCTGGTGCTGTTGGGAGGATATGGTGACATTTGCGAATCTGGGCTGGAAAAGTTCTTGTAGAGGAAGCTTCTTCTTTCTTTTTTTCCCCCCCTTCACTACTTCTTCCCATTCTTTTTTTCTTTTTCCTTTTTTTTTTTTTTTTAATTTGACATTTTCTCTGTGAAAAGCTGACCTAATTTTCTGGGAATAATGTAAACCGTTATACACTCAAAGCATTGCGCTAGAGAGTTTATAGATAAAGCTGAACTATTTTATGGTTCAATTATCACAAAGTACAGGAGATCCCTGTTGCATTAACACTTCATGAAGATAGTACAGTGGGGGCTTCCTTGCTTTTTTCCAAGTAAGTTAGGATTTGCCAGTAAAACCTCCACTGCAGCTTTGTTACTACAAAATCCATTAGCACTGCCAGTTGTAAAAGGCACATTAAAGATATTTTCCTCAACAACTGTTTCTGGCGTTAGTATTCATGGCAATTCCTTGCCCTGTTCTGGAGAAAGTCTCAAATTGTCTATTCTGATGCACAACAGGTAGGAGTTTTTATGGAAGGGAGTTATTCAGGGATGAGAAGGGGCAGAGAAGAGGCAATGAAGCAGTGGCACAAGCAGTGCAGCAGTGGCTGGTGGTCACTGTGCTGCCTGCACTGATGTCAGGACATGGGTGGCAAGCAGGGACCAGTCCCCTCCTGCAGCAGGACTCATGCTGGCAGTGCCCTTCTCCCCGTGGCACGAGCTGTGGAGGAGGCTGTAGGACACTGTCATCGCCCTTAGCCATGCCAGGACAGCCTGCTGGGTTAGGCTGGGGGAACCTGCATTTCAGACTAGAGCACAACGCATCAGGTTTGCTCCACCAAAGGGCAGACATAGTGGTTTGAGTTATGGGCATCATGTTGTGTCCACTACATTGAAAATGTGGGGTGGGAAGGGTCAAATTATCTGCCTTACTCTAATTTCAGAGTTTTCTGTCTGAGGAACTGGGCTGTAGAAATCACTGAGACCCTGCTTGGGTGCATTTCTCTATTGACCAAAATAGGCATGCAATTCCAGGATAGATCTGCGGTTTTAACATCAGATTTTCTGTCATTTCTGGGTTGGTTTTGTTTTGCCAAAAGAGCAGGGTGTTTTTTTCACTTCCTGCTTCACATATTCTACAGGTCAATGCCTTCAGCAAGTTGGATCATGCAAGTGTTTTGCATAGGAAGAGATGTATCACCATCATCTTCCTTGTTGGTGTCTGAACCAGCATCCTTAGGTGTGGCTTGGGCACAGCTTCCAGCTCTCCAGCCATATCTGACTGTTGCAGAGATACAGCTCTTATTCTTGAAAGGATTTGTTGTTCATCTGTTGCTGGTGTGCACTTTCATTTCTGTGAGAATCTAATTAGTTTCAGTGATTAGGAGTGCTAATGGGCATAACAATCCCACAGAAATTTACCTTTCAGAAAAATAAGGGCAGCAAAAATATCCGGCAAAGGAAGAAAAAGAAAGAAAGGGGAAAAAAGTACAAACAAGACCAAAAAAACCCCCCAACCAACCAAACTGAAAACCCTACATTTTTATGCAGGAGAATATGAAGAAATAAATAAATAAATAGCCACTATGCAAATGCCTCTACCTATCTATCAGAGATTGTTGTAAAGGCAAATTAGTTAATTGCTGCAAAGTGCTTTGAAAATGAAAAGGGATATATAAGAGGTGATTATTATTATTCACAACAATCTGGTAGGTGAAGGCATCTGTCTATTTTGCTTTATTTATCCCCAGAGCTTTCCCACAGCAATATTAGAAGAAAGGAAAAGACCTAAAATAGGAGAAGAACAATCCCAAAATGGAGAGAAAAGGCCTGTGACATTTGTGAATCATAAAAATAATAAGCTACAGATCAGGATAAAGAAGTACCATCAGGAGTATAGAGTAAGGAAGCTACACTGAGGTGCATTCGAACTGATCTTAATGGCTATGGAGATCATTAGCAGTGTGCTGATACTGCTGAACTGACGCAGAAAATATTAATTTAAATAGGAATATCCCACATTAAGCCTATAGCTGCATTATGATGCAAATGAGTCAAGTTTCTGTGCCCTATGCTTTGTCCCTTTTGGTACTAACCTGAATGCCTGTGTTGTGTCAAACAAATGATAGAGGGTAAAGTTTTTATCTCATTACAGGACCTGATGCAATTCTGCAATCTAAAATGATCAAGGATGATGCAATGAGATCCATAATTTAGGCTACAGCTAAGTCACACATTTATCTCTGGAAGCTGTAGAAAAGCATCCAAGCCTCTGAATACTTATATTGTGTGTTATCTCCCCTCACATTGGCAGTCACCCCAGACCCCAGGGAGCTAGTCTTGTGCTTGTGTTAAGTGCATGCAAAAGTGCTAGCAAGATCACTACACTAATTTTCAGCATCAGAAAGTAAAATAATGCCTATACCGAGGCAAGACTCCTGATAAGTCTGTGAACTACAGCATTTCATAGCTGTGGATTTCATAGCTGTGGAAGAATTAACTCATTTTTCCCTTTTTTTTTTTTTTTCCTTCTTCTCAATTATCACTTGCCCTAGCTATGAATCACTTCAGAGCTCGTTCCTTAAAGGTACCCAAAATTCCCCCAGGTGTTTTGACATAATTCTATTACATCTTATTTCTGTTTAATATTAAATTCTTTCCTGCATGTTTAAATAAACCTGGAGACCTTTTCAGGGAGCACAGCTTAATGGGGAGCTAAGAACATGCGCACCGAATGTCACTATCTTACATATGTTTTATTATTAATGGTAATTCATGCAGAACCAGCCACTTCACAAGGAGAGACTAAACACTTACACAAAGCTAGGTGCTTCTCTCTGACCTTAATTTGTTTCTGTACTTGAACACTGGATTCCCTTTCAAAAAATAATTATTCCCATAAAGATTAAAACCCAGTAACACAGCCTTTTGCTGGGAGACAGACAAATGCAGAGGCTAGGGAAGGAATGCTGGGAATACTTTCTGGGTGGCTATTCCAATAAACCAGAGAGTAAGAGGCTTCCTCCTGGGTCAGGATGTGTGTGTCCTGAGAGAAGGGAGGTGGGAGATGGAGCCTGTTTGTTCCCATATGGCGTTTTCTCTCTCCTCTGTAATACATATTTTCTTACCACTTGTGTTACTAGTTCACTTGGAGGGACCAGACAGCACCTCCTATTTCTCTATGGTCCAGCAGCCTTAATGTGAGTCTCTGGTGACAGTAACTCCAGCAATTCTTCTACATGACCAGTCATTTCCCTGTGTGAAGTAGCTAAAGACTTTAGTGCAGCTCCCAGGGAAAGTGCATGCTTCTTACCACGATGACTTCTCTAAGGGACTGTGGGTTTAGATACCCAAGACCAGATGTGCCCAAACCCTGAAAAGAGCCTGGTCAAAAGCTCAGCAAATCCCACAGAAAAGCTCCCTCACTGGGAGAAAGGACAGGATTTCTGAGGTGTTCATCCAGTATGAAGAGGGGGAAGCTTCTGCTGTTTGATATCTTCTACCACAGAGGAGAGATTTTGGTGTGTTCTCTCACTTGTGATGCAATGACCCATCCACCCAGGCAAGGCACAGCTTGGGTTTTGTTTTCTGCCTGCCAGAACTGTAGACCCACAGGCACTTTTGGTAGCTCACGTTCTCTCCAGGGAGGCTTTTAGCTTGCCCAGAGAATCAGGAAAAGGAGAAGAAAAAGGGACAGGTTCACTGAGACAAGATTTTCACCTGGTTTCCTGGTTTCAAGGCTGGTGTTTGCTTAGGTGATCCACTCACCCTTCTAAGTGAGCAGTGAAAATGCTCACTGGAGCAGGATGTGGTGATTCCCCCCAGTAGCCATGAATGGCACATCATTTCAGACATACTGGGCTACACAGGCACAAATGGAAGGTCTGGCAGCCAATCCAGATACACCTTAGCTGAAATATTTGTGTGTTCAACATTGCCATACGATCTGGATGTTAACAGTTCCTAAAGGATTTCTCCCCCTCCACCCCATTCTGACACAGGTTTTTTCCAGTTAACCAGTTACTGAGTCCATGGATTGTAGGGGACTTGGTCAAGTCAGTGGCAAAGGAGGGGTACCCAAATCATAAACCTTCATGGAGACTGTTTTTACACCATTTTCCCCTCTGCTTTTGGAAAAGATAGATGTGTGCACTGTGGGGAACAACTGCAAAGGGAAAAGTTAAGTGACGAAGGTGCCAAAAAACAACAGGGAAGACAAAACAAGGATTCTTGGATTATAACAAACTTTCCTTTAAAAAAATAGAAATCATAGCAGTGCGTGATGTCTTTTGCAGTCCTTTGGTATTACATAGCTGTTGGCATAAAAAAGAAAGCTTCGATATAAATCTGAGGCTGCTTGTCAAGACACTAGAATATCATTCTAATAAGGCATCTACCGTGATCCGTTTCAGAATCCAAAGACATACATCAAAGCCTGAGACTTAAAGGGATGGCTTCGACTTTAAATTGCTAGGCAGTGTTTTGGAGAAAATGCATTATCCCTTTTTTGTTCTCTTCCAGGGATGCAGAGATGGAATTTGGACAGGAAAGAGGCTGACATTTTCTGAGTGCTGGAAGAAGTGCTTGTAGATGTGTCGTGCATTTTCCATCCTGTCTGTGACTGTGGCATAGTCACAGGTATCTGCTCCTAGGATACAGTGAGCATTTCTTGTCTAGCTAGCAATTAATGAGCAGTACAAGCAAGTAGCATTGCACTGACACTTATCTCTCCCAAACTTTGCCCTACCGGGTCCAAGTTACACACTTTGGGTGATAAGGAGGTTTTTATTGTGTGGGAAAAAAATAAATAAATAAGGAAATCAAAGGGCTGAGCCTACATGGACACACTGAGGACAGTGAGAACACCCACTGAGGGACACAGCATGAGCATCCCAATCAAAAAGTCCTGTGTGGCAAGCAACTCCTCATCTAAAATACTTTGGAAACTGGGATAAGCACGACTGATTTCCCTGTCCATCGCAGAGTCAGCCCTCAGTTTTGCTGCGTTGCCAAAGCTGAGGACATTGCTCATTCGCCCCCTGGGCTCTCTGGCTGCGAAGGTGAAGCCACATACTGCCTCGTGCCTCTATTTTCTCACCTGCAAAGCTTGCACGTTGCACACCCACCTCACAGTGGCTAATTGAATCACAGCTCGACAGGCCCTATGAGGTAGCTGGAGAAAAGGTGCTGTAGAAACCATCGAGCTTTTCGTTGTCGTTACAAGTGGCATTTGAGTGCCAGCTGAGTGCTGCGGGAGTGGGATCCAGGCATCAGCTGTGGCTATCCATCCTAATGACCCAGATGATGAGAGTGGCTGAATGGGGAGCAATTTTGGTGACCTGCAAAACAACGCCATTAAAAATGCAAACTCTTGTGCACCCAGATTTGAATTCAGTGCCCGCAGAAAGCAGAATCTTCTCACATCTTCTTATGATGGGGGAATTAATTAATGCTTTTCCTTCAGAAGCACTTCTGCTAAAACAAAACAAGAGGAAAAAAGAGACTGATAAAGTTTCTTGGAGGGCCATGTTAGGAGGATGGAAGGTGGCAGGAGTGACAGGGAGGCTTCCCCCCACCCAAGAAGGATGTTTTGACTTCTCTTCTTCGGTCTCTTCACCTTTCTCCCACTCCTCTTGCTAGTGTGACAGCAGCACACAGGCAGCCCCATGTCTCTGGCACAGAATCTTTAAAGTCATTTTGTGAAAGTGGGTGGCCTGTTATCCATCCACTGCAGCCCAGTTATCCCATCCTCTGCAGCCCAGTTATCCCATCCACTGCAGCCCAGTTATCCCATCCACTGCAGCCCAGTTATCTCATCCACTGTGGCCCAGTTATCCCATCCTCTGCAGCCCAGTTATCCCATCCTCTGCAGCCCAGTTATCCCATCCACTGCAGCCCAGTTATCTCATCCACTGTGGCCCAGTTATCCCATCCTCTGCAGCCCATTTATCCCATTCTCTGCAGCCCAGTTATCCCATCCACTGCAGCCCAGTTATCCCATTCTCTGCAGCCCAGTTATCCCATCCACTGCCTCCCACCCCACATTTTCCAAAATATCTCCCATGACCAAGTAGGCAAAGAGAGGCTGGAGTTTGCTTCAGTAAGCAAAACAACAAGGGGACCCATTCCTGTGACCCAGACAGCTTGGATGCACCTCCCCACTTCTCCCCTTCTGTTTCTTCCCTGGGATCTAACAAACAGAGCTGTGTGAATAAATATTGATACTAAACATAGTCAGGAATGAGAATTCATGATCTAAAATTACACAAATATTTGGGAATCTAGACACTATAACTCAAGTGGCACTTAATCTCCAAGTGCAACCAAAAATATATAACTCCTCGGTTTACTAGCAGTGTCAGCTCCCCAAGTGTGGAGCTGAATAATTTAGGGTGGTAGACAAAGAGGGAATGGCTGAGCATGGAGTTTGCTGGGGCAGGGGTAGAAGAGCTCCCTCTCAGATTCACTGGTGGCTTTCCCTGGCCAGATAAGGAAGGGAAGCTGCAGGTCACCTTCAGGACAATCCCCAGAAAGGCAGAGAAAGAACAGAGTGACACAGCCACATCCACACTCTCACATCTTGGTGCCCACAGGCATGAGGAGAGGCACGGGGGGCATGGAGGGAGGGGAACGGGGGGCATGCAGAAGGGCACGGTGCTGGAGCCTTCCCATGGCCAGGGAAGCTGCCCAACACCTGCCACCAGCAAGGCTCAAATCTGAGAACTACAGCTGTAGCATAAAGGCGGATTATCACCCATCCAAACCAAATTCAATTATCATATCTATGCTGCTTCTCTATTTCTGTAACTGGAAGGCTATTATTAGGCTCCCTCCCTCTCTCCCTCCCTCTCGCTCCCTGTTTTTAATACATCTCCAAGTAATGCTGCTGTAAAACATTCGGAAAAGTAAACATTAGCTTTAGGCCATTTGATTATCAGTTTTCCAGAACACTTCGTTCTGCCCTGCTTTACTCCATACTCCTTTAACACACAAAAAAAAAAAAAAAAAAAGGAGGGACGAACTGAGATGAGTTTAATGAATCCAAACTATAGCGATTCCTCTCTCTGTCTCCAGTGATGGCCCTGGCTGGCTCTCAGGATGGAAAAAAAATATGCCAGTTTACACTTGGATGGAAAAGAAATGAGGAAATAGGTTTTCCCCAGGAAAAAAAAAACCAATAATGGATACTATATTCCCTCCTGTCCCATCTGCACCCCTGTAACTTCACTTCCCATGCTAGAAGTGGGAGGTGATGGGGTGGTGAAAGGGTGAGGGCAATGCAGGCCCTGAGATGGGGGAACCAGTCCTTGTCAGTCATGTGCACTGGGAGCCAACATCCCAGCAACACGTCCAGGGCCAGTGTCCTTTCTGATACCCTTCATTTACACCACAAAGTGCATTGTTCTTCCCTTGAGGTCTCAAGACAGGACCAGAGAACACGTCAGGCATGCTCGCCTCCCACAGGGCTCTGTGACCTCTGCGCCAGGGGCTGACACTTTACTGTGAGGAGAGGCTTTTATAGGTTTTGTGGGATGGTGTTATGCTTTTTTCTTCACTAAAAATCTCGTGAGCAGGTATTTCCCCTCAAAAGCACGGTGAAATAAAGCCTGTGAGTGCTTTTTCCATGTATGCCTAAGCTGTAGGAACACAGGAATGAAAGTGGTAGTAAGAGCTGAGTAAATCCTTTGGGACACGTGATGTTTTTGATGCCTTTTAATATGATCACTTGTGAATAAAACACAAAAAATGGCCAAATTTTTGCTCATTGTGTAATAAACCATATTCTTTTACCCTAGCTTTTTAGTCGTAACAGGTGGTTTTAGCATGATTTCATTTCATTTTCCCCACTCACAGAATCATTGTGCATAATTGACTTTGCTCTCATGTATCAGCCCACGGCCCTGAGCACAAGGATTGCTGCCTCTTGCAGTGACTGGTCCCAAACACCCCACATCAAGGCAGGTGTGAGCCTTCTGCAAACACAGAAATCTGCCTTGCAGACACAGGAACCCACTCATCCCTTCACTGCAACAGGCACATTTGAGCTGTGTGGGGGAACTGGGAAGCTGAAGATTTAGTTATTCCCCACTTCGTTCTGCTGAGCTGCAAATATTGTACAAATATTGTAGCCAGCCTTTTTTAAAATGAATTTTAAAAGCTTTTGGATAAGGTTCTTATTTACATCACTCTGATCGTGTAAAGGGACAGAAACGAGCCAAGTTTTTTAATTAACAACTGATGTAGCAGAGAATTCGGCATTAAATGCAGAAGTACTCCCTGTCTGTTTTGTTTTGGCCATGTGCAACCATAACACCACATATCATTAATGAGAGTTGCACGGCCACAGAGCAAAACCTCCCGGGATGCTAAATGGTTTGTAGGGTTGGTGCTTGACACCCTGTTCGTGCCTGTAAGCTGGGATAAGACATGTGGCTTAGTCACACAACTGTCAGGAAATACTGTGAGTTTCCTCATTTCCTTTGTTTTATTCTCCCTGATTAAAAATTTAGCACAGTGCTGTGCAAAGGTAAGCCTGCAGGCATTGCATGTGAGAGCCACCCTCAAAAACAGAGGCATCAGAGGGGCTGGGGAGGGTCTGCAGAGGGGACCAGGACCTCGGCAGCAGAAGGAAACACCCGAGGGAGGCACAGAAACCATCCCTCTTGGGAGGAGGAAGGTGAGGGGAAGAGAGAAGTGTCACAGGTTTTGGGGGAGGGATGAAATGACTGAGAAATGAGCACTGAGGGCTGGGGGCTCAGCTGGGCTTCCCACAGGGGCCAGGGCACCTGTGCTGGCCCTGCCAGAGGCAGAAGGGCATTGGTTGGACACTCTTCCACCAGGGCTTGGATATACCTTGGGCTTGAACAAGGTGGGCTGATGGGCACCGGGCAAGGAAGAGCCTGTCCCGCACATGTTGTGCTTGGGGTAAATTCACACCATTTTCCTTAAATCTCAGAGCTATTTCAATTTCATGCAGCAGGAGAAGCCTAACAGCTGGTGCAGTTTTTCACTTCAGCTGTTTAATGGGGTGGCTGCGACTCGGTTTGCACCGGCAAAAATTAAGGTGAGGCTGGAATCAAACCATCCTTGTAAGCTAGAGCTTCGGGTCACCCCTGAGCATCCCTGCTGCACGGAGGGCTCAGACCTGCTCGAGCTGCTCCTCCTCCGCCTGGCAAACACCCTGAGCAAGCTTGTTACCTGCTAATGCAAAGAGAGAAAAGAAAAATACGGGGGGAATAAAGGGAGGAAGTGAAGTAGCTCAGCGCTGTTGTTTTGCTGTGGGGTTTGTTGTCGTCCAGTTTCCTTGCTGAGAACGACGAGAGATCACGGAATCGATAATCCTCAGTGGTATTTTCTCAGCAGCGTTTCCTGCAGAATGAGAATGTCTCTTTTCTTGTAGGCAGATGGACAGAGCCTGCAGGATCACATTTACTGGAGAGAAACCAGCTTTGAAAAGTTTCGACAGCCGGCATGGTATCTGGTCCATCTCAATTGAAATGAGTTCATTATCATTCATTTTTTGCCAAATGCCAATCAGTTCTTAAATCACTCTTGAAATTAGGATGTTGAAAAAAAAAATCAAGAAGTCTCCACAGATACAGTTTCAACATTTACAGGAATATTTTAGAATTATTGTTCTAACAGTTGATGCTGTATAGTTAATGTATAAAATAAAACAAAGAGGTAACAGACCCTCTAAAAAGTGGGCTTTTTCATTATGTGGGTACAGAAAGACAGCAGCATAAGATCTCCAATTCCTCCACCTACTCATTTACTATGATATTGTGTTTCAGAGAAGATTAAAATGTATTATTTGGGGAGACTAGTCCTCAATACCCCTCTATTTAATTTTTTTTTTCCAGAGTGTTACCCATTTTTCTCTGCAGAGATTCTGATTTTGCACTCAGAAATTCATCATCTTCCTAGTGCTGGTCCTCTTAAACAAGGGTTTGTCAATGTATCGTGAAGAGTCTGACATTCAGACTGTCATACTCTTCTACCAGATTAAGGTATTTGCATATTTTCCTGCAAAATAAACCCATTGTCACAGTGGATTGATAGGAAATAAAGAAGGCAGGAAAATGCAGATTTTAGCATGCAAGCCCATGTCTTTCACCTATTGTATAATTGGTTTGTGTTAGCTGATTAGGGAGTATGATGGGTTTGGAACACAAAGTTTTGTCACTCTCTTCCACTTTAATGGTAGCAGATACCCAAACAGCAAAATCACAGACCACCAGCTTTCTAAAGTGTCCTGAAACCTCAGAAAGAAGGATGATAGATAAGTGATGCTGTCCGGGAATGGTGCAACCTGACCATTTGCCTGAGAGAAAGGAAGGGGAAGTGAACATAATAGAATTGAAAAAAGGTGAAAAAATACATATATGGAGAGGCATCAACCCTTCACCTCGTTTCTCAGGTTTGCCCAGCTTGGCCCTTTGAGCCATGACAGGACACAAGCCACACCACATCTATCAGTCAAATAGCAGGGACCATGTGTCAGCGGAGGAAAAAGCTGTGAAAATGCTTAATCAGAAAAGGATTCTATAAGGAACACCGATGTCTGACTGAAGATGCCGCGATACTCAGCTGAAATTACCACCTGAGCTGCTTGGGATGCTACAGTAGTCGCTGAAAATTCTCATCCCAAAAGAAATGGGGTTAAAGTGGACTTTTTCCCAAGTGAGCAACTTCATGCATTTTGCTTTTTGCTGGCTTCCTTCTCCCACAGTCTCTGTGAGATCTTTCTTCTTCTTCTGCACCTCTTTGGTTTGTTTCTGCTTTTGATCTCAAAAAAAAAAAAAAAATAAAAGGAGTTAAACCATTAAAAAGGAGAGAAAATTATAAAAATCATGAGGATTTTTTCATAGTCAGCTCAGTATAGTTTGGAAGAAAAAAAAAAACCCAAACATTCTCTTTTGAAATGCTTAAGAGGAAAAAAACCCCACATTTCTTCTCAATCAGCTCTAACATTTGCACTGATTAACAAGAACATTTGCAATTCTGTTGAAAAGGCATGATGCAGGTTAACATCACATACCCACGGTACTGGGTTTTCACAACGAGAGTTGTGGTCTCTTTCCCACAAATATTTTGCAACAAGAGAAAATGGTTCCCCCTCAACTCTGTTGGTTTTTTTCCCTTCAGGTGTCACAGAGTCGTCCTTTGTTTTAATCCAGCACTACCTGCAGTCCCCTCGTGCCATCCACAGTGTCACGTCCCTTCCTCGTTGTGCTAATAAGGAATATTTAGGAGCAGCTCCGACCCCGGCACGGCGATAATGAAGCTCTAACATTTGCTAGGAGAGACATTCAGCGATGTTGACAGGTGACTTTGCTGATCAGAGGAGCACACTTGGGTTGGAAGGGACCTGCCTCCCTGAAATGTGGGAGGTGAATTAGCTCAGCATTCAAAAAAATAAACAGAGACAAGTTTGATGAGTTTAAATTCACAGAAGAGCGTTTTAATATTTCCTGAGGTTCTAATCAAAGAAGCATCTTAACTGGTCCCAAAGGGAAATGAAAGATGAAAGGAGCTGACACTGATGCCCACTCTACCTTTCCTGGCTGCTATTGTTTTTGGGTTTTTTTTAATTTATTTTTTTTTTCACTAGTTACTAAAAATACCTCGACGCGCAAGAATTAACAACAGGATATTAATGCAAAGTCACAAATAAAAATCCCTTGCAAAACGTGGCATACGTTTCAAATGTTACCATCTAGTACATTTAAATCGAGGGAATTGACATAGATTGGATGAAAGAAGATACAGCACCTCTAGCTTATGCCAACTAAAAATAAGAATTATTAATGAAGCTAGGCTTTCTTCTGCTGTGCACATTAATTATTTATGATAATAATACTCCGCACTGCCATATTAAAGAATTTTCTTCACCCAGCTTCCCAGAAAACTCCATCTTCTGAAGCCCTCAACATGTTAAAAACCACAAAAGAATGAATTCCTTTCAGTGTATTTATTATACTGGAAGATGAATATAGTCTTGGGTTATTAAACTGGAATGAAAAACACATCTTATTAGAACTTACATGGTGATTTTTATTCTCACTAGTTTCATATAAACTTAATGATGCAGACTGCATTTTTATGCTCATCTATTTTAAAATGGTGCCTGGAGCAAAAGAAGCTTCCATTAATGCCAGTTTGGTATTTCAAATACAATTTGATGTAATTTACTTCAAATATATGTGAACAGAGAAGGATAATGTTGAGAGTATTTTCTGGATTCAGATCTGGGTTAGCTCATGGCAGTGATTTGTTAAAACACAAGTTTTATGAAACAGAAGAAAAAAAAAAAAAGGAAAATGAAACCGCTTTTCAAAGACTAGGGTAAAAATTAACATCTTTATAAAAAGGTGGAGTTTTAAAATTTATTTTGAATTGCCAGAGTTTCAATAATTAGTCCTGCAAACAACATTATTATTATTGCTCAGAAATTAACAACAACTTAAACTCATTTAATATGAATATTGGACCACGTTTGGTTTTTTTTGAGCTTTTGTATTTGTTGTGATCAATCTACAATAGACAGTGATTTATTTTTTTATGTATACCCATATATTTATTTACAATTCAAGTTTCATGTAACTATATCTTTTGTAGCACCTTACGAATATTTCCATCCCTTCTGGCCCTATTCCTGCAGCACTTACATTTCTGTTATTTCCTGTTATTTGTCTCCTACTGCTGTTGGAGTTTGTTTTCCTTATTCCTAGAGCTACTCTGGCAGAGACACTTGTGCTTGAAACCACACACACAGGACTGAGGTATGGCAGGGTCAGAGTTCTCGTGCAAGGAAAAGAGTTTTTAGAGACCAGGAATGCATAGACCAAAAAAATTCCAATTTTTGATAAAATAGTGTGGGTGAGAACGGTGAGGGTGTGTGTGTATACACTCACACATGTGTTGCCTGTGTCTGCACAGTGTCACACGTGCAGTGTAGGTTGCTGTGCCAAGGGACAGCATCCTGAAGCAGAAACACTGCAGGAGGTGCAAGGGACACCCTGGCAGGGGTTTGCAGCCCTGGCCACCTTGGCACACCCACAGCTTCCACAAGCAAGGGGAAAGCACAGCCATTGCCTCACTGCTTTTATTGCATTTCTGCCTGGGTTTTTCCCTTTCTTTTTTTTTTTTTAATTTTTCTCTTCCAGGCGTTTGTGGGGAGGAGGGTGAACCTGAGATCAAGTAAGTGGCTTAAGGGTAAGATTATAAAAGCACTGGTGAGATGTAGACACACGACCTCTGTGTGGAGACTTTATGCCTAGCTGCTCCAGGGCATTTGTTAAAGCTTACTCCTTATGAATTCCCTGAGCCTCTTTCACACTCTGTCCTCCTGAGGATAAATGCTCCCCCTGCCAGAGCCCGTGTCACCATAGCCCATCAGCAGGTGGTCACAGCTCTATTGTCTTCTCATGGCTCTGCTGTAGAAAGCCCCAAAAATGTGGGCAGAAGACAACCCACTACCTCTCCTTTGCTTGTGAGCCTGGAGACAGCCTGCCCAGAACAGGGACTCTCTTCCCAGGTGGAATAGAGCCCTTTCTGGCTTATTTCCATAAATTAAATAATCGGGGACGTTGGCAAATGAATTCAGTGGGAAAGGATTCCTAATTGCTTTTTAGGCAAGGATTGGACAAAGAATTGTTCCTGGAGGAAATGTGTCACAACATCATTTCACAAAGCAACACCAGCTTTATGAATGGGTTAATAAGTTTCAGCACACACATCTAAATTGTTATGAGCAAGATGAATGCCTAAGAAAATTAATGAGCATATTTAGTGATTAGTAATGGACTCTGTTTCCTCTGCCTGGGACAATGAAAAGAGCACTGCACGTGACCTCATGAGCTGTAACATTACATAGATTAAAAATCATCAGCATTTCAAAGCTGCACATTGGTATATATACTTTTTTTTTAATCCAGATGTTAAAACTTTCAACCAGCCAAACCCATCACCTGAAATGCATGTTTTTATTAGTGCAGCTCTTTACAGATATCTTACTTATACAATGGCAGAGGCATGGCCTGTGCCAGAGAGATGTTTGGTGTGCACTGGAAAGGAGAGAGGCATTAAGATAACTCATACTATTACAAAAATAAAATGAAAAATTCGAACTGCTTGTTTAGTTTGAGATTTCATTTTTGAAGGAACTGTACCCATTTTGACCCAAGAGTGCCCCTCATGAGTCAGTGACAGCGCATCCAGGCAAGGAGCAGGGGCTGAATCCTGCCCTGGGTCCTGTCCCCTGTTTGCTTGTGCTCCTGACAGCGAGGGCAGTTCCTGGATCAACAAATAACCACTGAAGTGTGACAGATTTTCTGATTTCAGCGATTACAGAGTCTTGGAAGTCAAGAGGAGATCCCAGCTTGGGTGAAAATGCTGGTGGAGGTCAGCTGCATGAAGGGCAATTCAGGGTCAGTACCTCACAGCTCTTGCTGAAAGCCAGGTAGTCAGCTTGAGGGATGTTCTGACCTCTTCCACTCTCTGGCTCTCTGTTTGTGACAAAACAAGCAGGATGACCTCTGCAGCACACTCTTCTCAAGCTGATATTAGACTGACACAGATATTGAAAGCAGGAGACCTCTCCTTTGATGTTCTCTGAAATGGGCAGGTTTTAAGATTGTTCTTGGAGAAAACCTTCTCTAGAGTGAACCTGAACTCATTGTCACGACTATATCTGATATTTAGAAAACACCTATTCAGGCAAGGCAGAGTGACTGGTACTTTGAGCTACTGAGCCTTCCAGCTATCAATGATTTCACTTCAGACATTTGGGTCCTGAAACAGGTACAGCCCCTGGAAGATGTTTTGGGGGTTCTTTGGTTTGGGTGTTTTGTTTTGTTTTGTTTTGTTGTTTTGGTTTTTTTTTCTGTCAACAGGAAAGGAAAGAAAATCAAACAGAACACTGCAGCCATGAAAACAGTCCATCACTGTTCCACCATAGATCAGATATTGCTAAATCAGATCACAAATGCAATGGATCAGTGTCTCAGCTGACACAAATGAACTTCATTGCACGGTCTCACAAGCTGAGGTTCTGGTGCAGTGTCTTTGCCAACATCATAAACACTCTATAGATGTTTCCAGTACACTCAACAGCCAGCACCTGCTGGGCTACAGAGCAAAACAAACCCACTGGCATTAATTTCTTTTCCGGAAACATTAAGGCAGCGTGAAGGGAAAAAAAAAAGCCATGTAGCATGTACATAAGTAAATAACGCTAAGCCTTATTTGCTAAAATGAGGGAAAGTGTCTGCAATTAAAGAAAGGAATGTTCTACAAAACCATCCACACAAAAAGCACTTTATCCCTCTGTGTACCTTGCTAGCTTGCTCTGATCCTACCCAAAGAGCCCTGCCACACCATCCTTCCAACAAACAGCTCCATTGCCCACCAGCCTGGTGGCAGCAGCTGCACGACCAGTTGCTCGGGCCCATATCGATGGTTCTGTGCCCTGGAAGTTGCCAACCACATCCCAAGCTGGCATGGACTTGGGAGGCGGAAGAGACTCTGTGCACCAGGGCTTTCTGAGCTTGAAATGGGTAGGAGACTCATACACAGACGTGAAGATTAATGCTGCAGTGTGGACTCATCTTCGCTGTTCCCACCTCCTCTCCCCTAGCTGTGATGTTAGCAAACAAACTGGAGAGCAGAGGGCAGCTGCCCTTGGACCTCAGGAGAATCCAAGGTCAAAGTAGAGAAGGAATTGGAACTTGTGGCACTTCCTTGTGCCTGTGCAGTTAAACCTTCTACAATGGAGGGACAAGGGTGGCCTTTGGACACTGGAATATGTGTAGAAGCCTCCTCTTCCTTCCTGGAAGACAAACGAAGTAGGAAGTAGCAACATATCACTGCTAGTTTATGGCACCTGAATGCTCAGTAAAAAACACACTCTAATCTGTGATTTACCCATTTAAGTGAAATTTCAGTTCACCTCTACTGTCATCACTTTCCCATTGATAGTTATATATGGTGTGTGGGATGGACAGAATGAATCTCTTGCCCATGTAGAAATGGGTTAAATGTTCTGTCCACCCTACTTTACTACTGCTGTGATTTAGTAAAAGACTAGTTGCTGTCAGATCCAGTAATTTGAGACTCATCTTACAACGAAGTATATATGCTGATGAAAAGCTGCTTTAGCAGCAGAGAGACTGCTAATTGTTTGATTATACAGGTCTTCACATTAATGAAGCACTATTCCATGGATTTGGAGCATGGCGTGCAACCAAATTACCACCCCAGCACTCAAGCTGTGAAATCTGATTATTCATTAGCCAGTCAGTGAGTGGTACAAACATCTTTTCTTTTTTCAAACCGTCAAAGGAGAGTGACTGCTTTTTTTTCCCCGCTCTTCCCTTTAAGAATATGAGGGTTTGGACTCTTACCAACAGTAGTAGCTTGCTCAAGATTTTAAGGATAAGCATGTTATGTAAAGGAGGCCTCATTTTTCTCCAAACTGTGCTCCTCTTGTATGATTTATCCTCCATGTTTACTTAGTCCTGGCCTCCCCTGAGCCTGTCACTAGCTGACAATTGTGGTGCACTTAATGAATTGAGAGTAGACTACATCCTCCTTAATTGACAAGAGTTACTAAAAGGCAAGAAATCAAAGTGAGGGAAGCTCGCACTGCATCTGCTTCTACCAGGCAGACCCAACTGAAGATGGATGGCTGTGAAAGTAATATCCAAACTTCTATTATTATTATAAATATTTTATAAACTTGGATTTTTTTAAGGGAAAATTCCTCTTTCATGTAAACAACGAGATGGAGAAAAATTATTAGAGATTATTAACAGAAAGGACTTCTTTCCCTTCCTTCCCTCCCTTCCTCCCTTCCTCTCTTCCTTTCTGTCTTCCTCCCTTGAATTTCCCTGCCCACAGCAATCCTAACCTAAGAGAGATTCCAGCTACAGCCAGTGTGTTTTGCACTGTGAATGTAGCTGGGTTCACTTACAAAATGAGCAGAATAAAATCCTTCCTCACATGGTGGAGAAGTACTGACATCTCTAGCAAATGGGATTATCTGTAATGAGATTACATACAAAGAGATTAAGATGTGAACTGACACTCCTAGGAGATACAAAAGAGGCTCCTGAGACAACAGAGAAATGAGGTGTCAGAAGCAGAAGGTGGAATTGCTTCCTTGAGAAGGTTTTTCATGATAATGATAATGATCTTACCCGTATAATAGCGCCTTTCATCCAGAAAGATCCCCAAAGAGCTGTACAAATGCCGTACACTAGTTCTTTTCAGACCATCATGGAAATGCTTCCACCTCTGGTCGGAGCACAGCAGCTGCTTAACCACACACAAGCTCACCTCACATAGCAGCACTGGGCAGGAGCTGCTGAGATAAAGGCTGATCACAGAGGAAATCCAGGACACCACAATATGACTATATAAATCGCAGGTCTGGACAGAGAGATATTCAACAAAACTCTATTTTGGGTGTGGGTTTTCATTTCCTTGGTGGTTTTCCCCCTTATTTTTCAGTATTCACATTGTCATGTTTAAATAAGAGTATTGAATTGGTTTTTAAAGTGTTCATTAAAAATGAATCTTTTTCTTCAAAAATTGTGTTGAAAAACTTGAGACACAAATAGGAAAGAAAAAAGATGATGAGGGTTTGGTTGTGTTAAAGCTTTGACCCTCTGTGGTCATTGACAGGCCATTGCCAAGCAGATGATTGACAGATTAGGCCCATATATGTGTTGGTGGACACAGTTTTAAAAATAAGACATCTCATCTTTGGCAGACATGGTTGTGATGGAAGCCACCCCAAACCAGTGCAAATTGAGGAGAGACCTCTTCAGAAAGTAACTTTAGAGTCTGGGGTGGTTTAGCTCCTCTCTCTAAAGCTGCCTGGCAAAAACTCCCTATGAAAAACCTCAGAACACAGGCAGTAGATGTTGTCCTGGAGGAAAAAAAAATAATAGGAAAAAAAACCCTTCTGTGCAGGATCACAGCTCATCAGAAGAGATATCTGTGCTTCAGGCATGGCTTGAAGTCATGAGAGCAGCATAGGCATCCCTCAGACACAGCTCCTCTCTCTCGCTCTCTGAGTGCTAAATTACCATCCTTGTTCTTAGTAGATTTTATTAGTCTTCTTGTCAGTCTTATAAATGGAGTTTAACAGGAAAACAAAATGTATTTAGACAATATGGTCTATATGGCTTTGCAGCTAAACAAGTCTCCCTGTCAGACTCTCTCAGCTCTCTGGCAAGGAGGATAATGAAGCGTTTTGCCTGCTCCTCCACTCCCGTGTTTGCTGTGCCAGCCAAACCACCAGCACTGATGCCCAAAGGACAGCTTGCCTTCAGAGAGAGCGCTTAGCACTAGCCCTGCATATTATTCTCCTCCTTCCAGCCTTCAAGCTCTGAAGCCTGAGGTCAAGATTACTGCTTTGTTGGCTGCCATACACCAGGGGAACTGCTGACTGCTCACCACAGCATCCTCCAACGCCTGCCTCTTCTCTGTGAAGGAGACCTGGTCCTGGCCCTGCCTCTACCATCACCTGACAGCCCTGCCGTGGCTCCACAGCTCTGAGCAAAGCCCTCTGTGCTCCGGTGTCCCTGTCTGCAGCATGGATAATAATGCTACTTATCCTGGTGGGGGTGGCTTTTATTTCTCTGTCAGTCACAGCGCACAAAAGAAAACCACGCGTCTCTGTAGCATCCCTCAGGCGCCACAGATTGTTAAACCAATACAAATTGCAACCATTTTCCCCGCTGCTCCTGCCATTGGGAAGCTGCCACCAAGCTCCTGAGATCACTGTGTGCACGGCAGAGCCCTTCTTCCTTTGCTCTTCCACATTCGAGCTGTAGCATCTCACCCCGGATGAACACCCACAGTTTATTGATGCTAAGAATGCTGTCCTCATACATGGAATTATCCTTTTTTTCTTCTAAACTGAAGTTTTCAGGCGCTAAGATTAGTTCTCTAAAGGCTCTTGCCAGTATGATCATGCAGTTTTAGGCTTTGGGGGCTTTTCCTTCTACCTTTATAATATTATATTGACAAAAGCCCTATGTTTGACTCATTTGTCCTGAAATAAAGCTGCTTTGAGTGATGTACCTTGGTTTACATGAACAGCATATCCAGACTCCTGACATGACCTGTTTTCTGACACAGGCTGTAGCTACAAAAGGAGGATTGAATCCGCCTAACCATCCTGTCAAGGTCCACCCTGGGACTTGACATGAATTAATAAATCTGGCTATAAGTTTTATCATGCTTTCGGGCTTCTCCAGGAGGAACCAGCTTGGGAAACCTGTCTCTTGCCTTATTCAGTCTGAGGCAGGATGCATAGCAAGCCTGGCTCTCAGTTGGCTCAGGTACACCATCAGCTGTCCTGCCCTGGCTCAGTGCTTCTGCCACCCTGCCCCAGTAAGCAGATATTCCTGGCAAAACCACCCTGTCCCAGTGTGGACAGGAATCCATTACCCACTGAAGAGGGTCCTGCTTATCCCTCTTGCTCTGCGGCATTCAATAATTTTGATCTCTGTCTGGGCTACTGACAAGTGCTTCCAGTCCAAAGCAAGAAATGCAGCAGCTTTCATCACCCGCACACAAGCTTTCATTTTAAAAATAATGCCTTTCAATGTCAGCTTGGCCAACAGCTGCTTCTAGAAGATTAGAGCTTTTCTCTGCCTTCTCTGGCAACCCAGATGGATTTGTTTGCCTAGTTTACATTGCACTGCATTGTTCAGCTATCTGTAAGCGTGATCAGTGCTGGCTTCCAATATTTCAAAGCCTGTGGCATCATCATCATCTAATACCAATTATGGGGGAAAAAAGCCTCTTCCAAGTAGCAGCTGTTGAGTTTGGGAGGGGTGTGGGGGGGTACCCTTTGTTCTTGCACACTTAATCAGCAGGATGAGAGGTATCAGCACTCACATGACACAGCACTTTTAGGACAAGATCCTACATCTGATCTATTCCCAGGATTTTCCCGACTACCTCTCCCGGCAGAGTGTGCCGTGACATTTCTCTACCAGGATGATCACGGCTTCCCAGGAATATCCAAGATGGCAAGACTAACTTTCCCTGGCTGCTTTCATGTGTTTTTCCTGTCAGGTTCACACCATTCTACACCATGTCCTGCTGAAAATAAATGAGCTGATGCACAATTGTTTGAGAACAGAAAAATGACACTGGAGGTTTTAGCAACCTTAGAATGCTTCTGCTTATCCCTCCAAGCTCTCCTACAGTATGATGAGCATGTGCCTAGATGTCCCCTGCCACATATCCAAGGCAGACAAACAAGCACAGACTGCCAGATCCCCCCAGAACTTCTGTTTTTCTTCCTGCAGCTCAGCAGCCAAGCTAATATATTAAGAACCACCATCAGTGGTATGTTTTTTTGGAGCTGCTAAGTGCCCACAAGTCCCATAGATATCACGTACAGATTCTCCCTGCTATTCTCCCCGCTCAGCTCCTTTCCCAAAAGTTTTCACAGCTTTTTTTATAATCTGGTTTCTTCACTAGTCTGCATTAGCTCGTGGGCGTTGACATGTGTACTTCTGTGTAGAGCACACAGTCCAGTCACTCTGCAGACAGCCCATGACACATCAAAATGCCTACAACAATACTGATTTTCCTTGACTTTAACTTGTGCCACAACAAAGCTCTTCATGAGACATCTGGCAGAGATGTTGCTCAGTCAAGAAAACATTCCATAACTTGAGAACAATAAACCACCCTATTACATATTCTGCTACTTCTTCTGTTTTACTTACAAGACCTTTAGCACAAGAATATCAGCTTGTCTGTGACTCTTCATTTTCCTCATTATTTCTAGCTATTAGAAGTAGTTAATTTCCACCTGCAAATCAACTGTTTTCATGCATATCCCTGCAAGGCACCATCTATTTTGAATAGACAAACACAAGCTGTGAGGAAAACACTCGAGCGTTGGAGATACAGACCCTAAATAAGTACAGCCCACAAAGTGAGATTATAATTTTGGACAGGAATCAATGTTCAATGTGGGGTAACATTTGCACCACCAGATGTCATAAAACATGTTGTTCCTCATTCTTTGTGCTGAAAAGTGCTACATCTGTCTCAGGAACACATCAAAAGCTGTGTCTAAGCAGTGTTTTGCAGGCAGACTCAGGCTTGATCTGACCGCACTCCGAGGCAGTCAGGAAACATGTGGCTCCAGCAGTGCGATGCCAAACCCCAGAGAATCTGCCCAGATGAGAAAAAGTGTGTTTGAGGACAGTCGGAGCTCGGAACAAGTGTCTGCTTCCCCACAAAAATATCTGTAGATATAACAGGCTCAAATGTTCAGGAAACCTCTGGGGGGTTTTAGACTTAACCTTCTCCATCTACATGGCTGGTGGCTAAAGTAATGAAGTCTCTTCTCATACATCAATAATTTTCTCTAATATCCTTTTCTACAGTGACAAAGGGTGCTTTCCTAAAAACCAGGAGAGCTTGACAGACAGTCACCTGCCCTTATGAGAGCTCAACTCAGGAAGACCCACAGACCGTACATACAACCTCAGTTCAAAGCAGTGGGAAGAATCAGGGCTTTTGAAACTCTTTGTGGACGAATTCTCAATTATTTGTGTGCTGAAGCCTTTCACATGTTTTGGGGGCAGATTCCTTTTTCACAAGTTCAGGTAGTATTCCAGATTGGTTGCTGAAAAGTTATCAGCAAGTGATACATGAGAAGTTGGACTGCAATGAGCCAGAACAAATTTGGTGTGGGTGATCTATTCCTCATCATGGCTAAATTACTATTAGTCTTTAAAAAAAGTGTATACCAAGACTCAACCCCATTAATTTAAGAAAAAGATTGGTAAGTTGTGCTACATACAAGCTCAGTTACCATATAATATCATGCAGACTGCACTTACTCATCACCTATTTCATGTGTTTGCAAGGCACTTGGAGTTGTCCTTTTCCTCTCAGTCAACTTTTTGGACAGAAGTCAAATGTTTATTTAAAACATGAGAGAAGCACTGAAGAAGAACAGAAGCAAAAGGGTGTCATGTCCTCGGTTTTGTCGTGCAGTGAAGCAGCTGCTGGGCCCAGAGCAGATGGGAAACCTTGGTTTCTGAGGCTGTTTCATGGGGTCTGCTCACGGTCCTGATGGGCTTTGACAGCTCGAGATCCTCCTGATTTTGATGATCCCCCTCCAGTACTCCCATTATGGAGGGATGAACCTTATCCTCCGCTTCCATGTGCTGTCCAAATGCATTCCAGACACTTTTTAAGCTGCTCATGGCAAAACAGTGACCCTGACCCAAACCCACTTTCTGTATGAATACAAACCATGAAACACCAACCAGATGCATGGTGGTTGAAGGACTGTAGTGAAGACATTCTGGTTTTCCACTGCAAAGAAACATAGCCTTTTCTGGGGGAATTCAACAGTCTGATGTCTCCACCTGTGTTTAGGAGTGGACTTTTGCCTTGTGAAATAAGCTTGGTGTGTGGGTTTGTTTGTGCAGACTTGAGCATAGCTTGTTTCCTCGGGTGAGAGCTGTTTGCCCAGGCTTAGACAGTACAAATGCATGTGATTTACAATGAATTCAGTGGGAAGTCAGCATCTGGATCTGCAGTATTTCAAATTATTGCTTCATGCTGAGAATGATGTGCCTCAGCTTTAGAAGTGTTTCGTGTGAGATACCCAAAGGAAATATTCAGACTACTGAGTTATCATTCCTGAACTACTGCAGCTACTATCTGTCCTAACATTTCACTGTGATGAGGTAATATTCAAGTTACCAGCAAGGAGGCTCTTGCAATACCTCCTTAAGCCAAAGGGTGGGTGAGCACCAGAAAGGGTTCCAAATTTTCTCACTCCAGGGATGGATTTTGCAAGTAGTCCATTTCTCCTCCAGTCCAAACATCCTGAGACACTGGATAATATAACTTGCACTTCTCTCTGGCTTAAACTGGCCACCAGCCATCCTAAAGCTTGGGGCAGCATTTTATTGATTAAACCTTTTGGAAATGTGGCATTCCCAACTAAAATTGCAGCACAACAGAGGTAGCAGGAAGGAACGAGTTATGCTGAGGCAGAGCAGCTTCATTTTTTACTCATGGAGTCGCCATTAACATACTCCTGTCACCTCTCACAAATTTCAGGCCCCTAGAAAAACAATGGCAATGTGTTGCCATAGAGAAGGGCTGTTCAGAGCTCTCTGGGTGACACTAAACAGCCCGTGCCTTTATTACACTGGTGGGAGACTTCTCCTGGGGCAGATGCTCAGTAATTGCTGCCAGTTCCAGCAAAATCCCAGCAAGCACTGCAGATGGAAACCAGCACTTGAGACCTTTGAAGGAGCAGAGGGTACAGAAAGGGAATTTGACCATGCTTTGCAGTCATCTCCTGGCATTTGTCTCCAAGATAGGGACAGTAAGCTTGCCAGAAGCTCAGGACTGCTGTCCTAGACCCAGATGAGGGGCACAAAGGGACAGGCAATGCTTCCTGGCCTGGGACCAGCAATAAAGTACTGAACTTGAATATTCTGAACTAAAAGTGTTTTAAAAGTGGGGGAGATTCCCTGTTCTTTTAGGGATGAGGACTGCTCTGGAAAACCAGAAGCCCTCTCATGCACTGAAAGACCTCTTAAGGTAACAGAATACCTACTGAGGTCTAGGAAGAGGAAAGGGGCTTTTTACTTCTGCCTGTGAGAAAAGGAAAGACCACTTGAAAGGCACTCTCTCCCTTCCCTGGCAAGTAAGGAGCAAGGTCCTCTTGAACAGCTCTAGGCAGAAGATCGCTCTAGTCATACAATACCATATTATAAGTCCATCTGCTTCCCAGAAAGTTATGTTCAGTAGGTATTTACAGATCTAATTTCTCTCTTTAGTTCTTTTTCATCAGGATAAATGTGATGAACTTTAAGAGGTATGAAGTTGGGAGAGTGGGGGCAAAAGAAAGATGAATTTCAAGGTAAAAAATTCCCCTCCATCCTCAACTCACTTAGCTTAAGTACTCTATGAATATGTGAACAGCTGGTGATTTTGCATATTGCATCATCTGCACCATGGTATGGAGGGATATGTATAATAACAAGAGACTTAACTGAGAATTGGCCAGGATTTTGATGATATAAATCAGCTATCTTAGCGTACGGGTAGATTTTATACCACAGTTTTCACTTCTTGTATTTGACTTTTCATCACAATGCCAGTTATTATAATTTCTTTTTAAAGAAAAAGGCAAGTCATCTCTCCGATAGAAACGAGGACAATGCCTCTTACTGGAGTTTCATGAATCCACTTCACTGTCCCTTGAAAGACTCCTGAAGAGCAGAGCTGCTTGGTTTCTATGAGACAGCCCAGGAGGCTCTCTCTGTCCAGCTCACGCAGCTAAGTTAAGCTCTTATTAAACTCAGTTGTTATTTTTCTAGCAGATTCTTAATTACTGTTTTTTGAAGCAACAATCATCCCACGCTTCGCATTCGCTTTGTTTCCCCACCTCTTGGTGTGGTGCAAGCATGTGGGCAAAGCGTGGGAGGCTCCAAGAGCCCCAGCAATTGAAAATTGATGTGGCGCTTTAAAATAAAGGAATGATCCTTATTATAAAAGGGGAAAAACAAAGTAGCACACTGAGATAAACAAAGACACACAGACAATGCAAGGAAAATAATATTAGCAGATGTTGAGCCAGCCGTTAATGATCTGTTTTATATTTAAATCTACTGCTTGAATGCTGGAGCCAGAACACCAAGGAGCGAGAAAGAAGCCTGGCAGCAGCCGTGCACTTCACTTTTATTGCTCTGACTCCAGTCACTGATGTTGACTTTTGAAGTTATCAATTAATTTTTTTTTTTTTTGCGTGCAAGTTGAGAGCTGATGGAAAAGCAGAGCTGATGGCACCGGGAGAGGGAAGGCTCCTCCTTGCAGACCAAGCAGAGCAAACCTCTGAGGATTGCAGCTCCAATGAGGAACAGTGCTCAGAGCTCACAGGACCTGGAGCCTTTGCATGCATGTTCTGAAGAAGCCACACAGGAGGTCAGAGATGTCTGCAAAGAGCAGGGCCCTGGCACTTGTTTTGGCATGGAGCACATCCCTGCTTTCGAGACCTGTACAGCTTATGCTGGGTGACAGGCACTAGAGCTGCCTTCTACACTAATTCCTCCCTCCAAACCGTGCCTCAGGTTCCACCAACAGACCACAGCAGGCACGTTTATTGCAAAGCAACGTGATGGACAAAAAATGGGGGGAGAAAAGCTCCCTCACATACTGTTCAGTCAGGGCTGAATATTCAACTGCAAACCTGCAAGCAGCCACACAAGAACTAAATGTCACACTGAATCTCAAGATCAAATTCAACACAGAGAGGGCTGGATCTCATTTCGTGTTAGAGCAAGGCATCCACCCCCCTCCAGGACAAATCCTCTGCCCAGCACCGCCCTGTGAGGAGGAAACCAGGTTTCTGGGTCTGCACGGGGATGCACAGGATGCCCTTTGCTCAGGTTTCACCCTGAAAACTGCTGCAACCTGCAAGAGGCACCAACTATTTGCCCTAGACAAGTCCAATGGAGCTGTTGGCTTGGCTGCTTTTCCAGGCTTGTCTTCCTGGTTCATGCCAGAGTTTCTTGCTCTGAGTTTCCTCTTGCCTCACGTGGGATGACTTCCCTGTCCTCACCCACCTGCTCCTGAAGCAGCTCCTAACTACTGGCTGTCTCCCCCTCTCCTTTATATTTACAATTTTATTTTCATTCCCTAATAAATACACCATTTCTACCTTTCAGGGTGGCATTTCCTGCTTATGCTGTGTCCAGGACTTTGGTCAAACTCTGTAGATCAGCATTCCTGAGGAACAGATACTAGCCAGGCAATCTGTCTGCTTGCTGTCAGCCTGACAGAGACATGGAACTGAGGTGTAAACACAACAGGGAAAAGACCTGCCTGAATGGAAAGGGCGTTGCTGAGACATCTCCCCCTGCACTTCTCAGTCCCCAGAGGAGGGTGCTGGGCTCCTCACAGCTTTGGACCCAGTTCCAGACTACCAGGCTCACAATGCTGTTGTGAACTCCCTTCTGTGCCTTCAGTGGCAGGGATGTCCTCACTAAATCCTTTTAGGATCAACTAGATACTCATTTCCCAAGAAAATTATTGTATCTGTCAGGCTGTTTGACATTCTTCTGTCATTGTACTAAAAATGTCAATACAATCTGTTATGTATACAATATTTCATACCAAAAACTACTTGACTTAGAGTAGTGATAGAGTTGCTTTTAGTTTATCTAAAATAGAAAAACTAAATCCATTTTACTTGTGCCCTGCTGATTTTAGATCAGTGCATGCCTTTCAGTTAAGACAAGACAATTTCACCCAAGACACAGCGTGGCTGGAGGAGGATTTGGTGCAAGTTCCACGTGGCTTCCTTCACTGCCTGTGCAGCTGGACCACCCTGGGGCTCTGGGGCTCAACAGAAGTGAGCCAAACAAATTGGATCCAGCAAGAAGTCAAGCACTTTATAGTTGTCCACCATGACACTACAGGTACTTTTAACCATCACACTTGAAATCTCCCCACTGAAAGTACCCAGTTTGTTTAAAGAAACCCCAAAACCCCAAACATAAAAATTAGCCATTACATGGTTTTCATTGATATTCATTTTCCTCTGTATTGCCACCTGCAGCAACCCTGATGTTATTGGCCCAGAATCTTCTTCACATCACATGCGATTTCAGTCACCTGAATTGAGAAAGCTGTCTCTTTTAAAACTGACCTTTCTTGGAGCTTCCCCACTTTTCAAAGGGAAGAAAGGCTTAACCAGCTTTAAAAACTCTTCAGTTTGAATTACACAGAACTGATAATTTTAAGATATTTGCTCATTTTCCATGTTCTTTAACGTCCCCCAACACCTCTTCTGACCTTACATGTGTTCTCCAGCAGCCCAGAAAAATCAGACACGCCACTCTTTGGTTTATCATTTTCCATTGCCTACTAGATGCCTGTGTGTGCAATTATCTCCCAGTCAAGAGTCATGTAAAGTCAAAGGAAACAGAAAGCAGACCTGTGCTTTGAGTCTTGCATTCACCACACTTCAATAACATAATGCCTTGAAATTCACTGCTGTGAATGTTACTATTTGGCCATGAACAATTGGGACAACATTACTGTATCCATTATATATTAATAACAGAAGCATGTGTATCCCATTTTTCTTCCCTTTCTTTCCTCCCCTACCCTTTTTATGGTAATTAATAAGGCAATAAACATGTAAAACTTAAAAAATCACAGAAGTGGAAAACTGATAAAGGCCTCTGAAATGACACCAAGTAAAAAAAAAAAAATAAAAATCAGTGAACCAGAAGAACACATAAAGTTATTGCTGTTGAGCTTTGCAGAGAGCAGAACAATTGAAAGAATTAATAACAGGGGCAAGTAAATTTTCCAGGAAGAACTGAATCCAAGGTGAGCCAAACTATCTTAAACAACCTGTCATAGAATCATAGAATGGTTCAGATTAGAAGGGACCTTAAAGATCATCCAGTTCCAGCCCCTCTGCCATGGACAGGGACACCTTCCACTGGATCAGGTTGTTCAAAGCTCCTGGCCTTGGACACTTCCAGGGATGGAGCATCCACAGCTTCTCTGGGCAACCTGTGCCAGGGCCTCACCATTCTAACAGTAAAGAATTCCTCCCTAATATCTCATCTAAGCACATCCTCTCAGTTTGAAGCCATTCCTCCTTGTTCTGTCACTCCACGCCCTTGCAAAAAGTCCCTCTCCAGCTCTCCTTTAGGTACTGGAATGTGCTCTAAGTCCTTCCAGGAGCCTTCTCTTCTACTTGCACAACAGCCCCAGCTGTCTCAGCTTGTCTTCATAGGAGCTGCTCCACCTCTCTGAGCATCTTCGTGGTCCTCCTCTGGACTGGCTCCAGCAGGTCCATGTCCTTCTTGTGATGTGCCCCACGGAGCTGGGCACTGTACTCCAGTGTGGGGTCTCACAAGAGCAAAGGGGAAGAATGACCTCCCTCACCTGCTGGCCACACTACATACAGTTGGTTTTCTGGGCTGCAAATGCACAATTCTGGGTCATGTCCAGTTTTCATCCACCAACACCCCCAAGTCCCTCTCCATAGGGCTTCTCTCAGTACCTAAGTACAACATTAAGTGGTGGAAAAGCAACACTACTTGGGGAGTGAGAGGGAAAATTCAGTCTACACTGTGATAATGGGGATAATGAAAGAGGGCAGTGAGCTTTTGAGGAACATCAAGTGTTAGCGTCATCTGTCTTGTTAGCTATTGCCCTGCCACCTCGTCCCCAAGTGTACATGTTCTTGCACACACAGACACAGGGGCACACACAAACCTGTATTTCCTGCCAGCTGAAAGCAGGACATTCTAGATAAAGTGCATACACCAGGGCCTTAGATGACTTTAATGAACCATCATGACCAAATTTGGCAGGATTTCCTGTCTTCCTTCTTTTCTGTATCTCAGCCTGTTCTGATCCATTTGTGAGAAATTTAGTTTTGGCAAGTAAAAGTCCTTTTTCACTGCCAGTGGTTAATCTGCTCTGTGACACATTCATTCAACCAGAGAAAATCCAATATTGACATTTGTACCTTGGGGGGAAAAGAGGTTAAATGTTGGATGGAAAATGAACTGCTGGACTATGCCAAGCCACCGTGTAATATCTGTATCATGTACAGGCAAGTTTCTTGCCCTGAGAACTCAGATGAAGCTCGATCACATCTGGACTGTGCTATTATTCCACATAATCAGTCAAATGGATGCTGTTGGACAACATCTGGAAGTGCCTCTGATATCTCACCTCAGCTGCTCCAGCCTTTTGGTAGTCCACTGAGAACTGGCTGTTCGCATGCTGCTAAATCTCTTCCTTGTCTCCACCTGCTAAATAGGATTAAAAGGCAGCTTAAAATACATGAAATACTCTCCCAACATGAATATTGTCTATAAGAAATGATTGTCTTGGCCACAAGGATGTTTTGCAGTTCCTGGTAAGAAGGAGGTGGTCTGTGTGGCCAGGTGGTCACACGTGGGAAGGACTGACCCCATAAGCCTCACTCATTTTAAACTCTGCTGTGTCTAAGGGTCAGCCAAAAAACCAAAACCCTATTGTGCAAGGCAGGGTACAAACATGCAATGTGGTGAGACCCTGTCCCACAAGGAGCCCTCATCGCCCTCTTCCCACCTATTTTTAATTCATTCATTTGATTTCTAGAGCTGGGTGTGAAAGTGCTGAAATCTGCAACCTTTGTATACATTGTGCAATGCTTTTTTCTGGGAACACTCTCACTGATTTCAGGAGACCTATTTTATAGATGGTTGTGCTGTTGTTTTAGGCACACATTTGGATTTGGATACGTATGTATATTCTGTATTTCAGATTGTAACAGGTATAAATGTTGGTCTAGAGAATATTTCCCAGAGGAAGATCAGAGCATACTGTATAAAACTCAAAAACTATCTGTGCTTGATCTTGGGTGTAGTTCTGCCAAAAATAAGCGGGAGTACTCAAACTCTAAGTGTTTGTCCATAAAAGTAGCAAGATAATACTGCACTAATGACCAGAATTGGTTGAATTTTAAATCATGATTAAGCCTTACAAAGTCTTTCACTTAAAAACTTCTGGATGACCAACTGACTTTTATTTTATGCTTTGTCATTAAAAAGAATATGGTAGAAATGCAGTGTTTTCCAGGTATAGTCATTTTGGTTACAGAAATAACAAAGGAAAGCAAGGTAAACATCAGAAACTGCTAAACTGGGATGCACAACTAATGACTGGAAAAACCCTTCACAGCTGTAAATATGAATTCCATGACAGGGAAGATACCAGCCACACAGAGCTGCACTAATGCATTATTCAGAGGGGCTTAGTCCAATAAAAGATATAGGCATATCTTTAATAAAAAACATCATAGCCAACAAAGCTGGGAGAAATCACTCAGGAGTAACACCCAGAATCAGTGAGAGGAAGCCCACTGAGCATTTTTACCTAGACAACAAAAAAGCTTTTGAGGCAGCATCATGCAAAAAGCTGATTTATGAGAGGATTACTACAATTTACTCAGAAGCATAATGTTTTCATTCTCAATTGAGAAGTAATTTACTTGATTAGCAAAAAAAAAAGTAATAATAATAATAAAAATCAAGGCACTCTCCTGCAAAACTTTCACAGAAGAAAGACATTTCAAGGGATGCCCCAAGGACCTGCTTATTGTAGCCCAGGTTAAGATATCTGTGGCAACAGAAATGGGAAGGAAGATGATTTGACGTGCAAGGATGTTTAGAAGAAAAATTTAAGAAAGAGCTCGTATATGATAAGAGGTCAAATAAAGAACATATAGGTATAAATAGAGAGGAGCAGTGGATGAGTCTGATACTGAGGACAAAACCCCAAGTCCAGAGCAGACCTGTAGAAGCACCACACTGGTGAAACATGGCTCAGGCTGGTAGGACACCAACATCCATGGCACTTTAAAGCAATGCAAAGCTGTGTTCTCTGCCAGGTGCGGGGTGGGAATCAGCAGGAGTGCTGGATCCTGTGATTCTGCAAGGATCACAGCCCCAAAGGCTGCTCTTGGTGGATGTTAAGCAGCCACACACACACACACACATTCACTGGGGACTGCACAAGCAGCAGAACAGACAGCACATCCCCAAAGCTGCCCTAGGCAGCACCCTCCTCGAATATAAAATGATATCAGGCAATTGAAATCAGTGCCACCACGCTGAAGACTCGGCCACCACGTCCCTACCTACTGGCTTGGCTACAGCTGGAGGCAGAGGCCCCTAAATCAGCCTGGCACAAGCCAGCTGTGGATCAGAGCTGTCACCTCGTCACTTTATTGTCTCTGTAAGAGACAATTTTTGCTTGCTTTCATCTTGTTTCCTCTGTTTTATATTCACAAGCATGTGCAGCTTCTGCAGCGAAGAATATAAATACCCACACAAATGTGTATGTATAGTTTTGTTTGTATTAGAGATCAAGGATTTGGTTTCATCAGGAAGTTATCCCAGTGCCATACAGGGCCAAATAGCAAGGCAATTATATCTGACCCATTCAGATTTACCTGTTCCCTTTAATCTGGAGTCTAGTCCAGAGGTGGACAAGGTGCAGTAACAGCATTACCAGGGTGAGCCTGTGTTCCTGGGTATTCAGCAGCTAACAAAACTTCAGTATTTAGAAAAGAAAAGGTTAAGGTCTACTATGATCCCAGAACTCCTGTTAGAATCAGACACAGCCATGGTTTCCCTCTGCCTTTAAGGCACCTCTTCATGTGCAGGGAGCATTTATTTCCAGCATCAGCTTCATAATCTTGGGGTGGAGGCTCATCTGGCACTGGTGTCTTCCTCATCTTCATTAACTCTAATTTCATTATCACCTGTCCCGGAGTGACCCTGAGATCACTCACTACTTCTTTCTTTCTCCTCTGGGAAATGAATTTCTGTTTCTATCCTCAGCTACTGAACTGCTTTTGTGAGTCCTGTGGCAAACAATTAATATTAGCAGTATCCCCTTCATTTCTCACCAATCTGGATGTCCTACCCCATCTTAAAAGCTCTGCTGGCTCCTTGACTCATCTTTCTGTTTCTGATATACCAGTTTTTAAAAGCCTCTAGAATATTCAGCTTGGCTCAGTAGTCTTATTTCATCCCTTGTGTGAGGTTTTCTCACTTTTTTCTTTTTAAATCCACCCATTAACCTTCCTTTTCCTCACCTTCCCTTCCTGCATTTGATGTTCAGCAGCTCTCAGATGTCTTTTGCGTGACATAAGAACTCATTTTTCCAGTTAATTATTGAACCCCTTCTCCTGCCTCTCCCTCCATCCCTCACAAACGAGAGCATTATAAAGGTGGGCTTGGAATGACAGAGCATCTGACAGAGACAGACTGGTTTTAAAGTCTTTCCACATAACACCAGAAATCCCTCCCTGAGTGCAAGGGGAAGTTCTGTAAAAAGCAGACAGTCCAGCTCCTCTCCCTGGCAGCAGCAGAGGACACTGTCATCTGATAACACAGCAGAGCAATAACATTTTATTTCTGTCCTGCACCTAACGAATGGGGCTGTTTGGCACCAAACAGAAACATATAGTGGGGGGACAATGACAGAAACATGTAGCAGGGGAGGAATGATGATAATGGAGAGAGGAGAGAAAAGGAAAGAAACCTTTTCTTCAGCCCGGCGTCTTTGACACACATCTGAGGTAATAAACAGGGGGCTTTATGAGCCAGTTGCATCCTAATCACTTTGCACTCCTAAGTGCATTGGAGAGGCTGCTGACTTGGATTCCTGTATGAGTTTACACTGCCTCCTCACTCCCAGCAGCTTGGTGACAGCAAAGTCTCCACTGCCTCCATCACCACGGACTATTGCTCAGGCAAGAAGGACTCCCCCCAAAAAAAACAAAGAGGATGAGCAGGATCCTTTGCATAAACAAGGGGAAAATGGAGCGATTGTGCTGCACGACACGAGGCAAGAGTGGAAGTTGGGTGGCTGGGCTGGCAGCAACCCACAGCCACAGACCTTTGGAGAAATAAATCCTGGCACAAGGGATTTGGGAGAGTCCAACAAAAACCTAGAAGCAAAGGCAGAAAACTCTTTCCTCCCGGTTGTGTACATGTGTCCACACCACCAGCATATGTTAAGCCTTTAAATGAACATTTGGCTGTGAAACAGTAGCTATGGCAATGCTCAGGCACGGATTTATGTACTGTACATACATATCTCCTAGAAAAGCTCTCTGTTTCTGAACCGGACTGGCAGCTGCTTGAAATTTTCCCCTTCGCTTTCCCTAAGGTCTCAGGTGTGGGATTCATGAGCCAGTGTCTCAGCTAGAACAGGTGTCTATCGCTGTGTAAATAGCAATTAGGCCCAAATTTCAGACTTTTTTCAAATCCCTATCTGAGGAAAAGCCCAGGAATAAATAGTTGCTGTAACGGCCAGGGGTATTGTGTAGCATTATAGCCTCCAGCTGGGCTATTACATACTATAGACGGGTGAAGAATACAAGCACCTGACAGATGTGTTCTGTTAGCTTCATTAGAAAAGAAACAAAGAAACTCCTCAATTAATAGCAGTGGAGCCAAAGGGAAGGGGGGTGCGGGAGGGAGGAATCATAGCCTGTTATTTAAACAGAGTCAGGGAGCCTTTCACTGATGGCTTAATATGATTCATTAATAAAAACAGCTTTTTGAATGCCCAGTTTAAGTCAAAAGAAATCACTAGCGTGGGTTTTTTTGTTGATGGTGGGTATTTTTTTCCCTGCAAAAGAAGGGCAAAATGACAAACTGGAGTTGCTGAATTCATTTTGTGTGAGGCTGGTCCTTCTCAAAGCCCCCTTTCCCTGGGGTTTTTATCCCTCAGGGTGTGGGGCAGCACTCGGTAGTTGACGGGGTCACTGCAAGGCTTTGGATGAGGGAGGTTTGCAGGGGTAATATGGAAACATTCTGCATCTCAGCTAGGAAGGCTTGAGGATTTCTGAGGGTCAGAATGAAGCTCCTCACTATGTTGGGTATCGGCTGCACCCAGAAAGTCACATCTTTCCATCGCAGCATGTTATTCCTGGTTTGAGGGCCTGAATGAACAGTAAAGCCATGTGGAGCGCAGTTCGGTGCCCCATTTCTTTCAATGTGATAGATTTCATGTCTCTTTATTTACTGCAGTTTTAATCACAATAAACATGTGTACAAATTTTCCTGTACTGCATTTCATTCTTACGCCGAGGCAAAGCACAGGGTAGGGGATCCTGCTGCTAGCTGCAGGAACCACACCTCTTCTGCTCCTAGACATACATAGGACAAAGCCATCACCACCTTTATAACCAAGACAAAACTCAAATGTAATGTAATCCCCGGGCTGCAGTGCTTACTGCTGTGACTGATGGTGGCTACAAGAGCCATCTGCCTGAAACACACTGGGAAGAGAGGGAGGCATTTCAAACTCTTGTGGGGTCAGGGGGCTCCCAGCATGAAGACACCTGCACTGGAGGATTTTAAAAGGGAGAAATTGCTGCAGTGCCTCCATGGGGTGGTGTAGAGAAATGGGAGGGAAAGGATAATTTGGCATCTGAGAGCGCAGAAGGAGCCCTGAGGTGGAGGTAGCTCTCATTCGCAGCTGGACCTGCCAAAGGAACTCATGCCAAGGGAAGAGCTTGCAGAAGATTTGCCAGCCTCCACCTGGGCGTGGGAATGGTGGTGGTGTGGCTCCAAAACAGCCACGTGGTCCAAGGGTGGTGAGGACAAAGTTGGGACACGGAGCTGAAGGGTTGCTTTGGTGAAATGTGTTACAGAAAGATTAAGGAGACCAAGAACACCTATCAGCTCCTCTCCCATATTTCCCATAGTGCATTAACTGGTGTTTTGTCAAAGCCTGCCTCTAAATGTACCAAGTGATGGGTCTTTCATCACTTCCCAAGGGACAGTCATCCATGACCAAGTAGATCTAGCTGTCAAGAAGGATTCTTTTATATATTCAGCCTAATTTTTCCTATTCTTAATTTCATCCCATTACTCTGAGTTAAACCCACTGCTATTGTCCTAAATAATTCACCTCCCCCAGGAATTTACCCCCTCCACGTATTTATAGGCTATTCTTTTGTCCCACTGTAGTCTTCACTTAGCAAAGCTATCTATATTTAATTCTTTTAATCTCTCTTCATAAATTAGTCCCTCCAGCCAGTGAAGGGAAGGGCATATTTGAGACGTTCTTCAGTGGTGTGCTAGGATGCTCTGCTGCAGTCTGGGGATATCTGGAGCATGGAAAATGCCTAGGGGAAGCCTAAACATTCATATTACTTTTTTTTTTTCCCCAAGTGTTTGAACTGCCATAGACAAAGTGATATTTCTGAAGGAGAAAAATACAACTAAAGATCTCTGTTTCATTCTCCCTTTTCTGTGCCACTGTTGTAAATGTCTGCTTTGTCCTCAGTTAATAACCTCCATCACCAGCTGGCCAGCTCTTGCTTACCAGCTTTGCCTTCCTTTACATCCTAGCCTAGATTTTTTGAAATCCATGTGAGAAGCACAAAATCAGATGGCCAATGTGAAAACAGGTTAAACTATATACGATAATAAGTGCACTGCTGCTCTGGCATGCTGGAGATTTTGCCACGAGGCTTAAAGAAGCTGTTTACATGTGATAGTTTGTATACTTGTGACAAAGTTATTGCTTTTTTAATATACATAAATTCCCAATGAAATAGATAGTAGCACTATCTTTTTATTCCACACACAAAATCAGACAAGAGCAGTACTCCTGCCCTTCCCACCCAAAAGTAATGACCAGGAGGATTCAGACTTACGAGTGAGATGCAAACTCGTGACTGGTTTATATGAATTGTTGGTTTCTTTCCTAAGGACCGTTTGTATGAGAGAGCTGATAGCAAAGTCTTCCTTTAAGAAAAAACTGTATAATTCTGTGTGACTTGCATTTATTTGCTGCAGATCACTCTCTGTTCAATCAAACTCTGTGTCTGAAGAAACTGAAGTGACTTTTACCAGGAGGTGAAGATAGTGTGGTCTTTGAACCCAGGGTTTTGGGTTTTTTAAAAAAAAACAAAACCAAAACAGTACTTAATGGCACTTTTCCTGTGTAGCTTAAACACTCCTTTACCAGCAAGGGGAATTTTATCTTGAAACTTACATCCTACCACACTCTTAAGGTAAACATCAATATTTGTTAAAAGGACTGTAATATTACTTGACTTTTGTGTTGAAAAGGGATTTTCAATTGCTTTAAATACATCCAAAGACTTGGAATGACTGGGTCTGTGCACTGGAATCATTTAAATATCTAAAAGAGAAATGCAGAATCCAGCACATGAACCAGTGCCCATAATTGGCTCTGATACTTCAGCAATTTATTTATTTTTCTCTACAGCTGACTTAATACCATAAAATGAATTCAGTCCTTGCCAAAATGCCTATTGCAAAAAAAAGTCAAACAATTCATATTTGGGTCATAGAAACCTGAAAAACATTAGAGACCAATAAATGAGGTCTTCTGGAGGATATGAAAATAAACAGACCCGTATGTTAATGTGAACCAACTCAGTCTTTAACCCAGTGGCTATTATTTTTGATCTTTGCATTGTGGCCACACAGAGGACCACTGCTGGTTCTAAATGCTGCACAAGCACGAAACTCCAAAGAACCCTTAACTCGAGAGTTTTTACACTAAGGAAAGGAATCAGACCACAAGAGAGCTCAGGATGTGTGTACACAGGTACAGGGAAATAGAGCATCAGTGGCAGTTCCTTTTCTTCCATCACAAGACCTTTGGCTAGTGACTAGACCAGTGGCTTAGTGTAGCTGGTAGTGGCTCTTTCTAGAGTCAGGAGATGTCCTCAAGGAGAATTCATCCACAAACTGTGAGAACCTCAGATCCTTCCCTCTGGAATCTCAAGGTCAAGATCCTGACGTGGTATCTCTGCACATATTTGTTCCAAAATGGATAAGTGCACATTTACTTCCCTTGCTATGTTTATGGGTCAACTTGAGTGCAAAATGTGAATATATGCAGGCTGGAAAATCTATTTTAATCTTTGGGTTTGTTATATTTTCTTCTTTCATCATACTGCATTGCAAATTATTGTAGTTCTATTTCTCTGGTGTATTAAACTAGTGCATTGCCAAGTCTCAGCTCTCCATTCAGGTTCTGGCATCAAAGCCTTAGGCCAATTTTATTTCATTTGTATTTGCTGTCAGAGTAATGTCTTTATTCTAAAATGCCCTTCTTATATCAACTTCTCAGGTGGCTTGACAAAACTAGAAAGTGTGAGGAAGGAAACCCTCCCCCATGCCACGGACTGCTCTATTGCTCTTATGTTTTCACCCTCTCTGAGGGGGGAATTGTACAACACACATTGAGAAAATGGAGGTCAGGATGCCATTTAACAATGAAGGGCATATTTTTCTCACCTTAGCTATGCACTTGACCTGTTCTATTTTATTTATATGTATGTATAGGTGTATGTGTATATATATACATGTATTTATGTATTTAAGAAACCCACAGACACATTTAAATCTGCTGTTGCTCTGGGTTAGTTTATTTTCAACTGCAAGTGGCACATTTACTCAATTACAAACAGAATTTTAGGAAAGCAGAGTGAAAATCTCTCACATCCCATTATGATGACAATGCAGTGCCGTGCAGCTGATGGCTGGGCTGGGACCAGCCACAGTTTTCTTGCAGCCATCCAGGATTGCACTGGAGCTTTTTGGATGTGTGGGTTAGAAAAGTGATTTAAGCTGGGTGACAGGAGGCTGAAATAATTTTGTCGTATTAAAGACTGTCAAGGAGCCACCTCAGGATGGAAGGGTCTGATGTCAGATACAATGCCAGAATTAGCCAAGGTATGGACAGCTGTGAACAGGACATCTTGGACAGCAGAAGACAAGGGGAAGCAAAAAAAAGTCTATCTGCTGGCATTGCACGTTAAGCAGTAGCAGTACTTGATAATAATAGTTTTTATTCTCCTATTTAAAATTCCCCATTGTGTCCGGCAAAGGGCACTTTGCATTCGAACAGCTTGTGGTTGCCAAGGCCAAATGTGTGCTATCTATGAGATCACATGCACTTAAACATACATAAGCACTCATTTTAAATCCACGTGCATGCATACATGTCTGCCAGCAGCGTTGGCACCACTGAGGACTCTGAAAATGGCTGGGTCACCTACTTCTGCAAAGACCTCAGCAAACAGTGCTGCAACATCCTCCTCACACTTTGTTTTCAGATCCAATGATCCTCAACCCTTTAAAAATAATAAAGATTTGGGTGGCACAAAATGCAGATACTTCCCAAGCACAAACACATGAGTTCAAGTTTTGAAGGCTAGTCCCCTCTAAGTGCTTTGGTTTCGGATGGTTTCACCCATGTCCATGCTGGTTTAAGGCAGAACAATGGGTTTCTCAATTTAGGACTGTGCCTGTTAAAAAGCAGGGATCAGATGAGACCTCCATAGGAAAGCAATGAGTTTCACCAGGGTATTTGAAATAAATCTAATCTACAGAAATCACCACCACATTTTGGATCCTAAAAAAAATGTTGTGTCTTCGGAATGGAGTATTTCAGGAAGGAGTTGAGCAGTGCCAGTAACTCAACCGCAGCAGTGAGGAAGAAGAAACCTCACTTCACAATATTGCTCAGCAAACGTGGCTCATTGCTCCCTGGCAAGGGAGGAGGATTCCAATTCCTCAAAAATTGTAACAGCTTCCAGTAATGTTTGCCTTTGACAGCTCTGGGACAAACTTTTTCATTCATTCACTGTTCTCTCTGAAGATTTATGTCAAAATTAAGGATGAGTAAAGGCTGCTGCTTCTTTCCCTGCTTTCTTTTGCTTTTCCCTACAGCTCTGGTTTGTTCTTTACTGAAAAAACAAGTTGGGGTGAAAGAAGTCAAGCCAACAGAAAACCAAATTATCAGAACAGCTCTCAGTAAAATAAAAAAGGGAAAATTCTAAAGCAAAAGATGACTCTTTTCCCCCATTTTGGCAAAGACCTATTTTTGACACAGGCAGGGGAAGAGCAGAAACCTCTCTACAGTCTACCTAGATACTGCTGCCTGAATGCATATTCATATTTCAGGTACTATAGTGACAGATGTGAGAGAGGAGAGATTTTTTACAGCAATTGGATGGGAAAAATTATGGGATTGAATAAAATGTTCTTTGGGTGTGCAGATACAGAAATGTAGCAAGCATTTATAATATTATGGCTTTACATATTATTCACACAGTAATGTGTTTTGATTTGCTGCAAATTACAGAAGAGTTAAAATACTAATTTTATAAAAACTTTCCCTGACTGCCTGTATCACAGCCCTCCACCACACACACACAACACTTATTTTCTGTACAATAACCCTTCTTTCTTCTTTCCTTTTTCAGAGCTAGGAAGCCTGAGAGGACACAGTGAAGGGCCACTCCTGTAGCTACTTTTACCACGGTCATACAGGAACTGACAGTGACACTTATATCTTTCTTTTCTGGGAGTTTTGCTTCTCTGTGTTCTGTATTTTAGACAACAAACTCAGAGTGAAATCTAGAAACCACAAATTAGTCTGTGTGTCTAGGAAAAGATACCCTGTGGACATTTCTTCTCACATACAATATAGGAGGCAGAAGCCATGGCTTTAATGAAGTCAGTACCACTGTTTCACTCATGTCAGATGGAAAGCTTGAGAAATGGTATTTTGATAATGGAATTTTATTGTTGTTTTGGTACAAATCAATGACACTTTCATTCAGCCTAAAGTTGGTTTACCACAGAGCAAACTCCTCATCTCCCAAGCATCCCAGTACATATAAAATAAACATTCCCAGATCAGAGGTCATGAATGAAAACCAAGGTGCTTGGAAGTTCAATCAAATGTCCACATCAATCAAATGCCCACTGTAGAACTATCTCTGCTCGTGTCTACATTTTGGTCAAGACTACTTTTAGTAGTAAAAGCCACAAGAGCTGTCTTTTCACCTGCTTCAGGAGAAGGGAGAAGTGAATATTCATAATTTGGACACAGAATTGCACAAAGGTAGGCAAAGCAACAACCAAGGTTATTTCTCTTACAAAAGGCCCAGACAACATTTAAACACTTTTGAGAAGTACCTCCCAAACTATTTAGTCTGCACTAGTTCTGCATATTTGGATGCTCCTGTTACGATCCAAAATGAAGAGCTATTGTGGGGCTCAGTGAAGAAACAAGATAGCAGAGGGTCATGAGTGGTGGGAAAAGGAAATAGCCAAGAGGAAAACACCTAGCCAAGGAAAGGGGATCGTAGGCTGAGGGGGAAAGAGGGAGATGGTGCCAGAGGAAGGGAACACCTGGAAGGTCCCCACCCAGGAGCTGGCTTAAGACTGATGTGCTGCAGAAGATGCCAGGAGTGAGAACAGAAACAGGGCCCACCAAAGGTGTAAATGATCCCTTTCTACACCAAAGGTGTACTGGGAAGGCTTAGGACAACCCTAGCCTAGCACATGGTTTGTACTGACACCTTGGTCACCGGGTTTCTGTTTGCTTGGGCAGCCTGTGCCCTTCCACACGGGACAAAGCTGGTGTGCCCAGCTGCCCCAGACAGACCCTGGGGAGGTGGCACAATCCCTGTGAGTATCTGCAGTGTCAGCAAACAGCCTGGGCAGCACCTCTGCCACGGGTTTCTCACAGCACACAACAGCCTCACTGAGGCTGAGAAAGGCAAAAGGCTCAGATAATGCTTGGCCTGATTCTCCTGGCAGGAAAAGAAGAGGCAGAGCAAACCATGGGGAGTTTATCAGAAACAAGAGATGGTTTATTGAGAGAGTGGTCAACAATTACTTCTTTGAAGGAAGTCAGAGCCTCGCCCCTTCAACAGTGCTGCTTACCATCTGCTCCAAAATTAGCTTGGCAAATCCCTCCCAGCCTTTTCCTACCAGGAAGGCTGTCTGCTCCATCCACGAGCCCTGAATCCTAAGGATGTGATCTAAACTGACTATTGATAGCCATTGGGATGGGCACACCCACCCATCAAGCTATTTGCACAACAGGAAACATCCTGTCTCAGTCCTTTTTGTGCAATTCAGTGTCATATTATTAGAGATATGAGGAAAATTTCCATAGGAAGAGAGATTGAAAAGAACAGGACTTCTGGTTTAGACAAGTAAGGAAAATGGATTTGCTAGACTCTGTGACACAAAAAAAACCCCAACCAACTGCTTTTGAGTTATCTCCTGTTTCTCACAATGAAAGAACAAGGGAGAAAAAAATTAAAAGCATCCAATTGAAAACTGATAAAAGGATTTATTTATTTGTACAGTAAATGCAAGTAACTCCAGGATTTTACTGTCAACTGATATGACTGAAGCCAAAAAAATAAATCAGTAGGATTAGGAGTTTATCTGGATATTAAGAATATATATCATTACAAAACTAACTTGCCAAGCTGTTTTTTGCTCCTGCAGTTAGCAAACACAGCAAACAACTCCATTGAAAATTCCTGGAGTATTTTGAGGTAGTCAACCTGAAGATTTAAAGGGACTCATTAAAAACCACCGAAAAAATCTAATTGCACCCCACTTTCTGTCTCATAATTGTGCCTTACTGGCAATCAGAATCAATTAGTTAGCTGATAAACAAAACAGTCTGGTAAACATATTTGTTGACAAACACTGAAATGTTCAAACTTTGCTCTGACAGTTCATAAGCACAATAACCCCTTGGTGCAGTAAAGGAATCAAATCTCTGTCCTTTACTCACACATAGGAAAAGGGGTTGGAATAAGGGTCGAGGGAAATGTGAAGGTCTGCCTTGCTGCCACCAGAAATAAGAAGTGACCCCCATAAATTCACTGTCAGGATTATGCAGGCTTCTGACTTCAGGGCTACCTTATTTTAAGGATGTCTCAGCAGAGTTTAACTTGTCTTTCTAATAAAATGGGTCCTACAGTTTCACCTTTTCAAACACATGCCAGAATTCTCTCCCAGCCTTGAAGTGACTTCCCCCCAGACTCCCGAGGTGAGCTGCTGTGTGTCTCACTGATTTAAATTCAAAGTCAACAGCACGTGTCTCCTGCAATCTGCATCTCTCTCACGGCTCACACTTCCACAACACAACTTCGAGCCACGGGTTAAAAATGGAGGGAGCGATTGCAAAAGAAGCCCAGCAGCTCGTTTTACATGCCTAAGCCTGTGAAATACCTTCACTAATCTACCTCACACTTTCCATCGAGCGGTTCTACCAGATTTGTTAAAAAACAGATATGCAAATTTGAGGTAGAAAGGAGTTTCTTTCGGGAAATTGAACATAAGGGGTATCAAAATAAGGCTCGATTGTAAAAAGACATTAATTCAACTGCAACGGCTTCCTAATTCAGAGTATTAGATTAATGCTTTACGAGCACATTATCTACAACTTAATGTAAATGCTGCGACAAACTGAAATTCAGAGATAGAGACTGTTCACAGGTTTGGCTTGGACCCCATCCACGGAGGCTTTATTAATCAGCACAGAAAGTTTAGTCTAACCTTTGCCAGTCAGTTCAAGGTAGAGAAGCTTCCCGAAAGATGACATAAATGTCTTTTAGCCTTGCAGACATCTAGCAGCTCCTTCTGCTCTAGCCATAGGGCTGGGTCAGACCTTCCCACGTCACCTCATCACGGCTGATGTGCTGGACCACCCGAGCCATGACCGAGGCATCGCTGCTGGGGGGGCAAGAGCAAGCTAAGCTGAAAAGCAGTTTGTATCTGTCACATGGAAAAAATCAAACGACAAAGCTCTGTGTCACTGGCAGTGCCCCCAAAGCACTGCAAGGCATGCACACACTTGGCAGCAGTGGAGGCATTCCAGTCTCAAGCTTTGCCCTCCATCCCAGCCACTCCAGTCACTGCTCACCTCTGTGCTTTCACTTTTCTGTAGCCCAGCACAGAACAGAAGAACAGCTGCATCAGGAACAAGAAGAGAGTTGCTTTTTAGCAACATTACAAATGTTAACCTACACAAACCAACACGGCAATAACAGCAACGAAGCCACAGCACTTTATCATAATCCCATCGAACAAGACAGGGAATTTTTGTCAATATGTTTCATGCTCAGAAAATGTGCTGCTCAGCACTTTGATGCTGCACTAGCCAAACGTTTTATTTTACTGGGGAGAGGTGCTTTTCTTTAAAAGCACATGTTGGATCCAGGTCCATGTCCTCCCATAGAAACTTCCTGACTCATTCAAACTGGGAGGAAACACCCAGCATATGGGTAGAAAGACCTTGAAACAATTTTCAAAGACATTAAATGACAGAATATTAGGAACCTTTTTAAAAGAATTTTTTAACTGAGAGCCCTGGCACAGGGACATGTAATTATATCCCATAACAGATTAGCAGTGGAGACAAGTATCAAGAGTCCATAAGCCACCAGTATGAGCAGATTTGATGACGAGGCAAATCTATTCATAGTGCACAGTTATGCAATAACTTACCCACTTGAAAAGGGTCTTCTGAAGCCAGACACCAGGTCTGAGCTATGCCATGGGGGTTTGGGGTTTATACCACTGTGCAGGGGGCAGCTCTCCTTGCCTTTTAGACATCCTTTGGGTTGCACACCCCTGTGAACACCTTGAGACTCCCTGGTCTGCTCCAGATTTCACGTTTACCCCTCTCTCTTTCCAAGATAATCTTTCCACATCTCCAACAACTTCCATAGCCAGCTTCAATCCTTTCATATTTCAGATCCTTTCATCTTTCATACTGAGATCTTTTTTACTTTATTGTTTCTTTTTTTTATGATTAACTGAAAAGTTTTCTAAGATAGACAAACTTTTCTTCTTTTGTCTGAAGACTCTATAATTACACAAATTTGTTAAGCCCCACCAACTCTAACACATTATTTGCATTATTTTTTTTTTCTAGATACCCCACTAGCCCCTGTGATTTGAATAGTTATTTAAACTATTTCCATGGCTGTCCTTCATCTTTTCCCACTGTTTATATTTGGACTTGAGCTATCTACCTACCTGAATTTATCACGTTCTTCACAGTCTTGAGGAACTTTGAATAACTGAAAGGTTTTTGTATCAGCTCAAATATTGCGGGGTGTTTAATGAAAATGTTAAGTAACAGCTCTCAAGAAAAGAGCATTAAGCCACACATTGCCATGGGTGAAGCACCTATGAGGGTCAAAGGGCTACAAAACCTGAGCCAGTCTTAAGCCAAGTTTAACAGTGGCAGGGCTTACCACCCATTCTCAATTTCCTTCCCATATCTACAGCTCCTGTAAATCCATCTGGTGATGTCCTTCTATCAGTTACCAGTAACTAATAATTCCGCCTCTAATGGGAGTTATTTTGTTCTTCATTTTTACTGAACTTGCAAAGTTCTTTCACCCTCCAGTGGTTCAAAGGAAGGGAAAAGCCTCATTGTGCAGCTGTGCAGAGAGGCACTGGGACAGCAGGGTTTGGGCCAAAGGCTCTGAAAAGCTGAGAGAGTGGAATTTACTCTACAAGGAAGCAGCATCAACACTCAAGCAATCAGAGAAATCACTCGATACCCTCCTGAGAACACTCTGGGACTGCAAGGGTGAAGCCTGGAGGACAGAGCTGCTGCTGCTGCCCACGCTGGCAGCCTTCAGCGGGCTAATAGCCTGCCACAGGAATACTTATGTGAGATAGCCACAGCCTTTAAAATTGGATAAGAAAGAATAGAAGGGAAGTGGCGCAAAATGTCACATCCAGACAAAAGAACAAAATAAAGGGATTTTTTTTCCCCCTTACAGCAGGAAAAAAAGTACTCAGAGCAGCTTTTTATCCTTTCTGCCATCATTTTTTTTTTTTACCTTCTCACGTTTCCTTCATGCAGGGAAATAATTCTGTGTTGACACCTATGGAACTGCAGATGTGTCAGCATGAGCTGACTGGGTGGAAAAGAAAAAAATATTTACCCCCAGCACTTCTGCGATCTGCTGCATTGCCATTCCTGCCGTGATTTATCAGGGCCTCTTACACATTTCAGCTTAAGCTTCTCGCCACCCAAATGGTTTCCTCTCAGCAAATGAAAAACACCAGTGAGCTGTTCAAGTTTGCAGGAGAGAGGGCAAAGGGAAAACAAGAAAGGGTGTCCGTCCATCATCCCCTCTGGCCCACATCAGCCTCAAAAATGGGAGTAACACAGTGAGGAGCAAACAGCTGGAGATGGATGCTGAGAGGTGCTGGGGAACTACAGGGTACCCCGGGCATCTGAGGTACCTCCACCACCCCTCCTCACCCACACACCCACAGCCTCGGCACTCTCCCGGGGCCCCCTTGTGCCCCTGGCAGTGAGGGATGGAGGGATGGAGGGGTGGAGGGATGGAGAAATGGAGGGGTGGAGGAATGGAGGGGTGGAGGAGTGAAGGGATGGAGGGATGAAGGGATGGAAGGGTGGAGGAATGGAGGGGTGGAGGGATGGAGGAGTGGAGGGATGGAGGGATGGAGGGGTGGAGGGATGGAGGGATGGAGGGATGGAGGGATGGAGGGGTGGAGGGGTGGAGGGAT
>JAWWEW010000078.1:59208025-59259814 GCA_035583185.1 Anabacerthia variegaticeps | reverse complement strand
AGGGAAGGGAAGGGAAGGGAAGGGAAGGGAAGGGAAGGGAAGGGAAGAAAATTTCCCAGTAGCACTAACTCCACACCTCTCACAACATGCACGTGATGCCCATACAAGTTTCTGTGAAGGCTTCCACAGCAAAACCCAGCAGCAGGACCAAGGCAGGAGGCATTTCCTGCACCAAGGGGATGGACATCTGCACGACATTGAGGACTCCAGCTGAGCAATGACATGTCCCTACCTGACAAAGTCATTTTGGGTCCTACCTGAGCCAGCCTCCTTAGCAAAGCCGGGTTGGAGAGGCACAGGAGAAGGGAAGGGTGTTGTTTGAGAGCAAATCTGAATCCCTCTGTGTGCCAAGAGGCACTGCCAGGAGAGCACAAGGCAGGTCACAACAGGAGGCTTTCCTGAGGGGCAAAGGACACTGAGACACAAGAGTAGCCTGGCACAGCCAGACCTGTCAATGCTGTGTTCCTGTGCCAAGCCCCTGACCACTGCACCGAGCCAGAGCAAGAATGGACTTCTCCCTGTGAAAATATTAGAGGCTTGGCAAGAGAGGACCTTGTCTGGAGGTTGGTACGAGTCAGTCGTGAGGGTCTTTTGTGTGGGTGCACGTCCATGTGTGTGTGCATTAACAGAGTGTGCTGTCAGCGGCTGATTTTCAATGATGCAAGTCTCCTCTAACTGATAACACTCTAAATAACAGGTGAGTGACTCCTGGCAATAAGGAGATTGTCTGACCTCATTGTTTGCCTTTTTTCCCCTCTCTTTGTTCTTCACAAATAAAGGTTTTTTAATAAACTGAAAGGTCCTCCGCTCCTGCCTGATGATAAAATGAAAGGAACCAGTGAGGTATGGTACAACGTGGCAGCAAAAAAAGAGAAGCTCATCAGAAAATAACAAAGGTGCAAGTTAAAGATAAGGCAGCTGTCAGAGATTAATCCTGCTGGCCTGATTGTTTTCTTTAATACCAAGGCCTGCAATAGCAAGCGATAAGTTTGCTGAGTAATTTGGTTTTTGGTGAGGAAATAAAATTCAGGTAGGCCTCATAATTGATTTCCTTTTCTTTAGTTTTCTAAACATTAAACAAAACACACAAAAATAATAAAAAAAAATCACCACCTCTGCTTTGACTACACTTTCCTTTTTTCAAATTTGCTCCTAGGCTGTGAGCTTCCCCCAAGCTGGATCTGCAGGAAGACAACTGGGAGGGCAAAATCACCCTCTCCCTCTCCAGCATCCTCCTGGGAATACTTTTGTTGCATCCTAAAGACTATTTGCATCTCTTGGACATGATTAATTCTGCCTGTTGTTGACTTCATTTTACTGTCCAAAAGTGGGCAAAACGTGAGGTGGTGGGAAAAGCAAATGTCAAAAGAAAGTCAATGCTACCTGTCACCTGTGGGTGACAGTGATACCTGGATGTGATGCTGGTCACTGCAGAGGGAGAAGTGCAGAAGGACAGTGTGGTCCTCACTGGGCTGGAGCAAAATCATTGCTGTCAAGCCATGGAGGTCATCCAAGGAGTCCCTGGATGGGATCACCCGCTGGGACTCACCACAGTGGCACATCAGGCTTCTTGTCTGGTCCTTGCCCCTGGAAGTAGAAGGAGGAAGACTAACAAGGAGGAGGGTTATGGACCATGCTGTGAAAATCCACTCTCCACACAACCTTCCTCCTTTGGGGTGCACGCAGCCACGTGTGGGAAGCCTGGGCACTCCACAGGCACCAGATGTGGGAGGAAGCAAGAGAGAAGAGAAACTGAGGGAGGGACATTTTTCCAGATCAGGAAGAGTGTAACAATGAGGCAGAGCTGCTCTCAAGGGAGAAGATGATCCTGAAAGGGAGACAGCGTGAGTGTGAGTGTGCATGATGTGTGTGAGTGTGCATGATGTGTGTGTTGGTGCACATGTGTGTGTGTGTGTGATGCATGTGCACAGGAGGCAGCAGAGCCTTATTTATTGTGACAGAACAAACAGCTCCTGGGATGCTCATCCAGCAGCTAATTTCTCATCTTATCTGTTACGTGAATGAGATGGGGAAACAGTTTCCTGTTTTTCACAGATATCACTAACACGAAAGATACAGAATGAATTCCCTTGAAGGCCACGCAGCCAGATCCAGCCACAGACTCATTTGTTTCAATGGAATGAAATAATGCAGCCAGGGACTGCCCACTGATGGGAAGCATGTCTATAAAGCTTTCTGTGGAAGCAGAAGTGCTGCCACCACGTCCAAAGCAGCTGAAGAGCCTGGCACACTCTTTCTCCTTGCCCACTGACAGCACAGGTGCAGGTGCAAGTTTGTGCACCACATAAGCACACACCTTTAAACTTGGCTATTTCTCTTATTCAAAGCAGGTATTTCTAGCATTGTAATGCAGCACCGGTGCTATGTGGAAAGTTTACCCTAATGAAGGACTTCTTTGCCTCTGTAGAGCTTCTAAGGGTGTGGGAGAATGAAGTGATGGGTGTTCGGAGCCCCCAGCACCCTGAGTTTAGGGTCAAGCTTTGGAAATAGCCCCTTGTTAGGGTCAAACATATGGCACAAGACCAGCTATAGTAAAGCCAGGCTGTTATGAAAGAAGGCTGTATATCTCTTTTAAAGCATAGATTCACAGGAAAACCTATGGAAAGAAAGAACAAGTGTCTGTGTATATCCACAGGCAGTCAGTGGCTTCAGCTACACAGGTATGTGACAGAGTGGAAAATGCAATACCGTGTTAACACTTTTCCGGCCAATTCTGCCGATTTAGGGCTGGTTTTCACCTCTTCACTTTCCCCAGCAGAGGGAGCACCGGCCGAAAGCGCAGAGAGGCGGCGACCCACAAAAGCACCCTTAAAAAGTTTCCTTTGTCTCGTCTCTTGTCCATCAGAGGCACAAATTGGTGAAAGGGGGAACGGGAGGGTCCAGCCTTCTTGCGAATGGAGCATCTTCTCAAAGGCCACTGCTGTCGCAGCCCCTGGGACAGGGCTGGACATGAAGCACTGCTTTTGGCCACAGCAGGGTAGGATGTGCACAGCTGCATTGGGACAGGTACAGCTCTGTGCTAGGGGCTGTGATCTCCACTCCCAGGGTCCCCTTTGTTTCCTTCTTTTTAAAATTTTGTCTCTTGTCTCTCCTTGCTCTTTTGCTCCTTTCCCCAGAGGCAGCAAGGTCTTTCTGCCCTCTCTCAGTCTCTTACTTTTTGTCCATCTTCTGCCCTGCTATAGCCAGGGGAAAAGGGGAGGTACCTGTCCCCCACAGTGAGATTAGGGTTTGACCCACAGGCCAAGGGATGTGCTGAGTGTGTCAGGCATCCTTGCCTGCTGCCTTTCCACTGCTAGTGGATGATGAATCCAGATGATGCCCAGCATCAGAGGCTGAGTGAATAAAGGGGTGGGTAAATAACTCGTAAAAACAAGAGCAAGAAGGAGAAGTGGGGGAAGAGAAAGCTGAAGAAGGTTAAAAGAAATGAGAAGAGGCAACTCTGCTACTTTAGTCCACTCCAAAGAGATGCTTCAGTTACACTGCAGCAAGGCATTAGAGTAGGAGAAATGAAAATAAATTCAGCCTACAGTCCTAATGAAGTAAATTCCAGAGTGGGCTGAGGCTTTAACTGATACAAATGAGGATCATTATCTTCACTCTGCTATCCTGTTCAGCACAGGGCAGAGTGCAGAGACAGGAGGGGACGACCAAGGATGAGACAAGGCAAAGTACAGCCCTGCCACCCTGATGCTGTCCCATGACAAGGACACTTGTGCAAAGGGCCAGGGGCAGCACTCTCTGTGAGCTGTGCAAGCCTCAGGCCCCCAGGATTGAACCCCAGGTCTCAGTCCAGTCAGGAGAAGGGGTCCTGGATGCCAGGCTGACAGGCTGGCAGGAGGAGTGGTGGGTCTATGCAGGCACAGGTTGTGAGCAGCTTTGTATTGTTCCTGTGTATGTCCTAACAGTGCGCTGGCAACATCAGACACCCGTGGGAAAGGCTTCTTTGGTTTCAGCTGTCTTCCTCTCCCACTCAGCTCTTGGGGTCAGTGCTTTCCACCCTGGAGACTGGGCTGAGCACTCGGAGGTGAGAAACAGAAGGTACAGAGCAAAGTGCTTCTCACCTGCCCATGATGGCTTATTGCTCACCCCCAGTGTGAGTCAAGTGGGCACAGTTTTGATGCTTCCAGATGTTATACATATATATTCATATATATACATAATATTAAAAAAAGAAGCAGAGTGGCACATCTGCTCAGCAAAGCAGGTCCCTGGGAACAAAGCTCCACGCCCACCCTGCCCAGGGGATGCAGAGTCCTCGGTGCAGCCAGAGAGGTTTAGGATGCCTCTGTGCCTGTGTGTGGCCCAGCCAGGCTCACCTGGGAGCCCCCCTCTCCCCACCAGCCATCCATCTTCTCCTGGCAGCACTGCATGGCTGCTCTCCCACAAACCTGTGATTGATGCCGTGTAGAACTCACCATCACCAGCAATTAAAATGACTTCAAGATTTGCCATATTCAACACTAAACCTGGAGCTTGCTGCCCTATCTCCTGACCTTGCCTTCTTCTGATCCCTCCTTCAGCTCTTGCCATGAAGGTGCGTGGTAATACACCACGAGCCCTCTCTTGGTAGCCTCTATCACATATCTACGTGCCAATATCTCATATCATATTTAATACTGGCGTCATAAATCCCTCTTGGCTTGGCTCAGTCAGGTATGACATGTAAGTAGGCAGCGACTTAGTTTCTGAGCATTTACTCCTAATGAAAAGAGCCCAGATAGGTCTGAGAAAATAAAGATACATTAAGATAAATTCACTGTGGCATTAAATCAAACTCTTAACTGGATGTTTCATTTAAGATTTCTCTAAGACTCGGGCAAAAGCGTCTCACCCAGACTTAATGGAAACACGTACCTCACGTAAGCGTCTCTGCTGCAGGTGCAGGGTAGTGGCAACAGAATTTATAATGTAAAACTGAAGCCTTTACCCATTTTAATATTTTTTTGCAATGATCTAATTGAAGAGATACTGGAATGAAATAAAAATGAGTTAGGCGCCTTCAACCCAGACCATGTTGGTATGTTGAGGTCAGATTTTGGAGTTTCGAAACTTGAGAATATAATGTCAAAACGTTTTTAGGTGGTTTATTTTAGGGTTTGTACTATTTATATTACCTATCGTGATAGTTCTAATAGCTGACATCAAGGAATACCATAACATTGTAATAATTAGCTCCCAAATTAAATAAATGACCAAGTGATCTAGTTCTAAAACTGCTACAAGGCAAATTTCCAAAAGTGAAATTTCAAAGAAAATATTTAAGCAAACATATTTCTGGTTCAGACAGGGTAGAAATAACACACCCAGTGAACTGAAAACTCAGTTTCAGCCATCTGTGGTGAAGACTTGCATATGAGTGCTGCTCCAAGCAGGCAGGCAGCATGCTTGCTTCTCTCTGAGGGTGCAGGCTAGCACACATTGGGATAGAAGGTCCTCTCTGTGACCTCTCCCACTTTGGTCTCTGGGACTATGGGAGGGGGAAAGGGGGAAAGGAAGATTAATAAGAGCTCTAGCAATCCACTTGTTAAAATAATCACTGTTTCATGCTACTTCGGCGTGCAGGACTGCAGTGTGCACAGTGTGGCTTTTTGCATGCTGGAAACCCAGAAATCCAGACGCTCTTTTTCACCACCATGTCACAGCAAATGAGTCATCTTCAATCTAAGCCAGACCTGCAGACAGGGGTTAGTCCAGAGTTCACAGCAGCTTTCGTTTATCTTCATTTTTCTCAGTAAGGCTGGACCAGAGAGACTTGGATTTGGGTAGCAGGTTTGGTTTTTCACATCACAACATCTGTGTGGCTGTAGTGTGGTTTCCTCGATTGCTTCACTGTTGGGTTAGTGACATTTAGACAAGCCCAGTGAAACGTAACGCAGGCTACTACATCAAGTTCACTCACCCTGGGAAACCTTTTCCTTTGTTATGCTCTGAGGAGAAACCATCACAATATTGTGGTGGAGGTGCATGATCCAAAGGGGTCGCCACAAAGGTGCCAAACCCTCCGTAAGTGAAGTACACCCAGCTCCAGGTCCACGGGTCTCACAGGTGAGGTGGTACCCCCTGCTTTCCCCCTGCAGTGTCCCCTGCTTTCACCCTCAGCAGAGACACCTCCTCAGCATGTGCCACCTCCAGGGTAGGTGGTCTCAAAGCCACACAGAACAACAGCTTTGAAAGGCCCCTGTAAGAGCCACATCTTCTTTATCTCATTTAGAGAGGAACTGAGTTATCCACCTCTCCCACCACACCCTGGTTTCAGCCACTCTGGCTGCTGTGCCAGGAGCAGGGAGGATGGCTGTGGCTTCCCTGGAGCTCCTTCCTGAGGGGCTTATCCACCTCACAAGCCATCCTAAAATGAATCTTGCCTGGCAAGTGCCCCAGAGTAGCTTCCAAAGTGCCATGTCCTCAGTTCCCACCGCCCTCTGGGAAGCAGCCTGACTTAACCTGGCTGAAGGTCTGACCCTTGATACTGAATTTCACTACTGACCCAGGTGCCCAAACCAAAAAGGTCACAGGAACAAAAACACCCATCTCAAAAAGGGTCCTCATCTCTTTGGATGAGATTTGGTTCCTTTGAATACAATTTTCTTTTGGTTTAAAATCTGGGATGAAGATGATTTCAACACAAGGAATATGCCTAACCAACACCAGGAAAGAGAAGGAAAGACTGGGAAAGACTGGGTAAAACCAGAAGAACCCAGCATTGTTGTTTTATTTATTACTATCTGCATGATTTTAGGGGTGACATGGTAATTAAAAATCCTAAGAAGACCAGAACTCTGCCCTGAGGAGCTGCTTTTGCTTAAATTAGGCAGACCAAGCACAAACAAGTCTGGGTAACAAGAACATCTCGAATTTAAATAGTAAATTTTAAGAAAAAAACCCCAAACAACTAGAGCTCAAGGCCATAAGTCATCCTTTAATTGACAGCAGTTCAAAGGAAACTTTCCCAGGGGTAAGCCATTTCATAATTCCTGCTGTGGGTTTCTTTATTCCCTCAAAACGTGGCTCCAGTAACTGCTGGCAATAGTGTTTGGAGCTCAGCTGAGCCACCTCTGCTGCTGTCTGACCTCTCCTCAGCCACCTCCTCTAAGGTGTGACCAGGAAGGAGGCTTGGAGTGATCATTCAGTAATGCCTAGACCATTTTTCACCTGGGAACAACAGAGAATTTCACATTAAATACATTCTAGTTGGGAAAAATGACACTTTTCAGGATTTTTCCCTCGTTTTTGCAAAAACTTGTCGACATTTTTAACAAAATTAGCACCAAAGTTACTGCTGACTGGTTTTGCTCTCTTCCTGCATCATTGAGACATCTCTGCTATGTCCTGCCCTTGCCTTAGTCTTTGGGCCACTGACAAAATAAAGCCAAGGAACAGCCCATCATAGTGTGGAAATAATGGACAGAGAGTGATAGGATAAGGAGGAACAGTTTTATATTAAATAAGGAGAGATTTAGACTAGCTGTGAGGAAGAAATGCTTTATTCAGAGGGTGGTGAGGCACAGAAATGGGCTATGCAGAGAAATAGTGGATGCCCCATGTCTAGAAATGTTCCAGGCCAGGCTGGAAGGGGCTTTGAGCAACCTGGTCTGGTGGAAGATGTCACTGCCCATGTCAGAGGGGTTGGAACTGGATGATCTTTGAGGTCCCTTCCAACCCAAACAATTCTGTGATTCTACCAAATAACTTATGGAAAAGAACACACACAGAAGGGGAAAAACAAACAAACAAAACCAAACCAAACAAACCAAACCAAACCAAACCCCAAGCAAACAAATGAAACTAAAAGCCCAAACAACAACAAACAAAATAAACAAAAAACCAACAAACCTAACAAAAATAAATAAATTAAAAAAACCCCACACACACAACCTGAGGTTTTGCAAAAAGCTGCATAACTTTGGGGCTGGAGGAGAAAGAAATGCTTTCGCTTCAGATGAAAGAGAACTAAATCCATGTATGTGCAAGCTGCAGGATTTTAGCCACTGGTGCCCTTTTGGTGGTACAGAATATTGTGGGTTTAGTGATGAGCAACACTGAGAATGTGTGTGCACCTTCTCCCCCTAACTTTACTTTTCGGCACAGAAAGGAAATCTTCGGGGTTTATTTTAAACACACCAGGGAGGTAAATAGTTCTAGGTTTCCCTGTGAAAAAAAAAAGCAGGAAAGAAAGGGAAAAGTGCCCCAGTGCCCTGCGCTCGCTTTCCTGTGGTTTTGCAGGTGCACCTCTCAGGCAGTGCCTGGTTTCTGGCTTTGGGTTTGGAACTCAGACACGGAATTCTTGAGGGAGCAGTGCCCTCTGCCGGGCCGGGCCGGCGGCTGGACCACGGACCGAGCATCATCACCCTCCCGAGCATCATCCCACGCCCCAGCATCATCCCCTGCCCCAGCATCATCATCCGACCCAGCATCGTCATCCCCTGCCCCAGCATCATCCCCTGCCCCAGCATCATCATCCCCTGCCCCAGCATCATCCCCCGCCCCAGCATCACCCCCGCTGCCCAAGGATGGTGTTGAGCCCCGGACTGAAGGGTTCCTTTCGATGTAGGGCTGAAAGAGAAGGGGTTTGCCGAGGCATTGCTGCCCGGGAGAAAATAGTGTCGTCGTAGAATGGCTCAGGATGGAAGGGACCTTAAAGAACATCCAGTTCCAATCCAGCTGCTGTGGGCAAGGACACCACGCACCAGAGCAGGTTGCTCAAATCCCCATCCAACCTGGCCTTGGACACTTCCAGGGATGGGATCTGCAGCCTCTCTGGGCAACCTGTTCCTGTGCATCATCATCTTCACAGTCAAGAGTTTATTCCTAATATCTAATCTAAGGCTACTCTCTTTGTTGAAAGCCATCACCCCTTGTCCTGTTACTACCTGCTTTAGGAAAAAGTCCCTCTCCAGCTTTCAAAATGGGGCCCAGGAAATGCTCAGCTTTCCGTCACAACAGTCCTGCTCACTCACTTGTTTGATTCCCTTCACCACAACATCATGTTTGAACACTTAGCAGAATTTGGGTTTATTTACTCAATTTAATTACAGTCAGCTTCCTCAGAGCGATCAGGGGATGGAGGTGTGGCCATTTCCCACACTTCCCACTGCACTGCTGAGCCATGGGTGATGTCCCCCAGCAGGTGCCTGAGAAGGTGGGCAAAATCCTGCCACCAGCTGTGACAGCTCAGTCAGACACAGTCAGGAGGCCTGGACTAGGAGCAATAAAGCAAGAGCTCTGAAAAGAACCCTGTTTTCCTCTGTGTGTTTGTGTGTGTGCATGTGTGTGTGTGTGTGTGCGTGCAATTTCCATAATAATTGTGTCTGTTGTCTGCAGACATGAATTCATTACAGCAGGAGGTAAGAGAACAGCCAGACTCAATATACATTTCAAATTCCTCGCTACCGCCTTGATTTATAAGGCACAACCTGAAACACTGACTAGCTCGCTGCCTCTCAGTGAACTGAATTTAGCATGATAGCCGAGAGGACCGAAAAACAAATGAGGGAATTTTGTCCTTAAAACACTCCATCTCTGTATTTTTCATTTTAAAGGGTTGCTAGCTGTGTCCTGGATATCCCCCTGCTCCCCCCCCCTCCACCCCCCTCCTTCCTCCTGTGCATGCTCCATCGGCACTTGCATTAATCCCGGCCCCAAAGTACTAAATTGATTCACAGTAACGCAGGCACCTAGGGGCAGAATATTCCTGGAACAAATGAATTAATCGTCTCAGAGCTTCCATGCTAACCCACATAAAAGGCAGCAGCCCAGAGCAGTGGCAGTGAGGGGCACAGCCTGGCCCCTTGTCTGACCACAGAGCAAGCCCCCATAACATTGCTGGGCACATGTGGGGTTTGCATGGGGGCTCTTGGAAGAACTTCAGCATGGGTGGGAGTCCTGCAGGAAGAGAGGGGTCTGCAGTCATTATAAATGGACCTTCACAGCAACAACAGGAAGGGAAGGAGAGAAAGCTTGGAGGGTGAAGGAGGAAATAATGCTCTGCAATGACAGCACCCAGCACACGGGCTGTACACAGCTATTACAGCAGTGAATAGCACAACCCAAGGTGCCACCCCTAAGGGTGACAATGCGAGGGCTGGAGGGGTGTTCTCATTTGTGAAACAGCCTGCTGTCGGGAGGGGAAAAAACATGATGAGTAAGCTGTCTCCCAGCCTCGTCTGAGGTGGTGGAGCCAGGTAGGCAGTGGCAGAGAAGCTCCTTTCACCATCTGACTGAGGAAAGCCAGGTGATGCCCAAACTGGAACCACGAGGCTTTAGCCAATAGGGAAACTGGCAGCTTTATCACTTTCCTTGTTGTGAACAGAAAGTTTTTTAAGGCTTCTTCTTTTTCTGTTATTTAAAACATCTGAAATGTTCTTGAGAGCAGGGGAAAGGTGTGAGTCTCTTCTCTGGTCTCTTCCACATAATACCCATGCTCTGCCAGTGCCAATTTGCTAACTTCAGGGTCCCTTATTGGTGTGAACAAGGAGAACTAGACACAGAAAGGTGGCCGTGGGACCCATTCATCAACACTTTGCCCTTTCCCCCATCCCTGCGTGAGCCCCATGTGACAGCAAGGGGGCTTTTGCCCATCAATATCCAGTGACCAGCTGCAGAAGAAGCACAGAGTTACAGAAAAGAACAACTGGTTCCTTCTCTTAATTTGATTGGACTTTAGAGTTTTGCCATAATCAAGCCTTGTCACTGTCTGACAGATGTTAAAAAGGGAGAGGGTATCCCTTGGAATAACAGACTTCCTAATCCCTTGCAAGCAAGACAAGTACTTTCCAAACTGTTTGATCACAAACCCCCTCTCTTTCATCAGAAAGGGGAGCTGTTTTAAAGATACCTAGCAGAGAGAGAAGAGAAAAGCAGAAAAGGGGTTATCCAGTCCAAAAAGGCATCCTGTCCTAAGGTGAAGTTTTAATTCAATCTGTAGGCCACTAAATATTTTTCCATTAGTGGTGAAGATGTCTAAATCCCAAATGTAAGGTTAACAGCAGGTTTGTCTTTCCCTCTCAGAGTTGTTGGCAGTTGTTCACAGCCCCCCAAGCACCCACAAGTCATAGAGCCCTGAGTTAACACGCAGCATGGAAAGCTGTCAGAGGTGCAAGGGCGTCCTCTCCCCCCATCACCTCTGCCCACTCTGAGCCCACACCAAGGACTCTGCTGCCACAGAGCCAGCTAATTTAACACTGACACAAATAAGCCCACCACAAGCTGCACCCTTTTGACTTGCAGTCCAAACACAGACCTAACCTTTTATTAATTTTTTTTTTGACCTTCCATAGGAAAATCACATCACTTGTCACCTCAGTCACATCATTCCCACCCCACTTCAGGTGGGTTTTTGTGGAACAACCCCAGCTGTGCTGAGCTGGTTGAGCACAGGGATGAGGGTGAGAGGCTTCAGAGTACCCAGCATGGCATGGGGCAGGGCTGTGACATCTGAAACACAGCTCCATCCTCCGACCCATGCCATGCTGGGGAAGGGTCCGGATGTTTTCAGCCTGCCGGTGCCAGGAACCCACTGAATGCAGGCAGGGGAAACAGTTACCCCCAGCACCAAGGCAAAAGCATCCCCCGGATTCCTGAACAGGTCCCAGTTCACCAAGGTAAGCAGAACTGAGGGCTTTTTATAGGCCTTAAAATTGAGGGAGGCATTAAAATTAATTTGAAAACTTTGCAGGAAGCTGGCATAATGAAAACAAAAGTGGATTGATGCACTGGCTGGCATACCCTCGCTCTGGGAAAGAGCTCGTGCAGCCGCTTCCAGAAAAGCTGGAGCCTGCTGGAAGAGAGCACAAAACAGGAAACACTGCTCAAAGGAAGCTCACAGACAAAGTGGCAATGTGGAAGAAATTATAATGATTAATACAGCGCCCGAAGTGTGCAGGGGAACTACAAAAGATTGGGGAAAAAAATAAAAAGAAGACCCAGAGATTTGATTTTCCACTGCCCTTCATCAGCAGCAGTCATTTTATAGCAGCACAAAGCGGGAGTGCAATCTTCACGGCACAGAACAAGTGCACTTTATGTTGCTTTTCTCTCTATTTTCCTGCTGCAAAGCTCCCAGGGAAAGGGGCAATCAAGACCATTTGTCCCTGACCACTGGGGCTTGGAGCCTAAGCTAGGACAGAGACCATAAACAACAGACAAAGGAAGAGGGAAACCACTGAGAAGAGCTGCCACATTTATCTCTGGCTAGGATGGAAGAGGGAATAAGAACAAACTGGGGAAAACATCCAGTGACCAGCTGCAGAAGGAGCACAGAGTTACAGAAAAGAATAACTTGTTCCTTCTCTTAATTTGATTGGACTCTAGAGTTTTGCCATAATCAATCTCTTCTATTATCAAAAGCAAACCGAATTAGAGCCTTAGATAATAACATTTGAAGCCTGCAGTTCAGATTCAGTCACTTCTCTATATCCATCCTAGCGGGTCAGCAGCAATAAAGAAATATAGATTGACAGACAGGCGTACAAGACAGGTATGAAATGCCACCAAGACCAAACAGCAGCTTTGACAGTGGCATCAGCTTTCAGCAGACCAAGAGTGCACTCCCAGGGCAGTCAGGGTTTGTCCTGTGAGGTGCCACCACCTTTCAGGCACTGTGATTTCTCCTGAGTGAGGAGGGCCAAGATTTCAGTTCGCAGTTTCTGCTCCCTGAAAAGCTGTGGCTTGAATTAAGAGGCTTCTTGCTCAGATTTAGTGTGGATGGGAATATGTTCCTGCCAGGTCTGATCTGCAGCTCCTCAACACAGATGAGCACCAAACAAAACTGCTGATGAGATTTTCACTACGTGTAAATGAAGAAGCCTAAAAATATCTAGATGGCCTTAAGGATTACAACAATGGGCAAAGGGGCATTTTAGGTATAGATTTCCCTCAGTAAATTAAAATCACTTACTTTAACTTATTATTTATTTACTGCATCAAGTACAGAGCAGATCTGCACATGGAATTTCACTGTACCATGCAAACAGGGCCTGTGATTTGACCAGATACAGTAAATAAATTGGAACTGGTCAATACAGGGGTCACAAAACTCCAGACAATACAGGGAGTGACAAAATCTCCAGATGTGCTGAAGGAAAGTAGGGACTGAGCTTGACTTCTCCCCAATACACATGAATAATCCTTGTTTATGGTTTGCAGTCCCTAAGGCAGCATTGGGACAGTGGGATCAAGTGCACTCTCAGCAAATCTGGTGAAGCTGACACACTGGAGGGAAGGGATGCCATCCAGAGGGACCTGGACACACTTGAGAGGGGGGCTGATGCAAACCACATGAAGGTCATGCAAAGCAAACTGTAAAGTCCTACACCTGGGTCGGGGCAATCCCAACCACACCCACAGGTTGGGTGGAGAAGCAGCCCTGTGGAGAAAGACTGGGGGCTGGTGATGGATAAAAAGCTCCACATGGGTCAGCATTGTGAGTTCACAGCCAGTGGAGTCCTGGGCACCGTGGCCAGCAGGTTGAGAGAGAGAGAGAGGGGGGGTTCTGCTTTTCTACTCTTCTGGGACCTTGTCTGGAGTATCCTGTGCAGTTCTGGTGTCCCCAACATATGGAGGATATGGAAATGTTGGAGCAAGTCCAGAGGAGGGTCACAAAGCTGGTAAGAGGATTGGGGCACCTCCCCTACAAAGAGAGGCTGAGCAGGTTGGGGCTGTTCAGCCTGGGGAAGAGAAGGTTGAGTGGAGACCTCGTGATATCTGAGGGGAGCCTACCAGGAAGCTGGGCGGGGACTCTTTTTTAGGAACTGTGGTGATGGGACAAGGATTAATGGGTACAACTTGAAAGAGGAGAAGTTTAGGTTAGATATTAGGAAGAAATTTTTTATGGTGAGGGTGGTGAGACACTGGAGCAGGTTGCCCAGGGAGGTTGTGGATTCCCCAACCTTGGTAGGGTACAAAGCCAGGTTGGATAAGGTCTTGAGCGAATTGGTCTGGAATTCCTGCCCATGGCAGTGGGACTTGGACTAGATGATCTTTAAGACCCTTTAACAGTCTATGGTTCTGTGCAGCAAGGTGTCTCCCATGGGTTTCCCCTTTGTGGTAGGGGAAGTGTGTTCTGTCTCTCTAAAGTCTGACTTTAAAAGGTTTCATAAAGATGTTGGAATGTAGAGTGGTTGTATCCTAATGTGTTTTTATGTTCTGTGATGGTGTTTGGACTAAGCTAATGAGAGGGGGTAAAAAAGAAGGGGGTAGTGCTCAAAAGAATAGGGCCCTTTCCTTTAAAACAAAAAAACCTGAACAAAACTGGAGCAAACTTTGGGCCTAGAGCTTCTAATTTATTATTTTTAAAATAGAAGAGGAATATTTTTTATCTGGATATTCAGAATATTCTTCCAGCTCAGAAATATTTATCTCCTGACTTACATGCTCTTGCAGCAGTCTCTGAATTCCTTTGAGTCATTAAAGGATTTTGTCCTCAAGTCATTCCCATTAGGGGAATATTCAATTTAGAAACTTGCCTCCTGTTCAAAGTTTGCATGTGAAATCCACGGTTAAGACCCCTCCTTGCTGAGTTTCAGGTCAGTGCCCTCGCCACTGAAGAGAGAGAGAGATTTAACAATTAAATAGTCCTCTAGGCTACATCTGTATGAGGCTGGTCCAGGAGTGCTCCCCAGCCCAGGGCTCTACGTGCCCTGACTGTTTTCTCTCCATGAAGAAATGATCTTACCCTGCCTCTCCCCACCCTCCCCTTCCTAAAGGAAGCAAAAATCTCTGCAATGGTCAGGAAAGACACACAGTGCCCTCCTGGTCCCCAGTGCGGGCAACTGGGGGGTCTGGTCGCAGAGCCAGCCCTGTGGCTTCCAGCAGCTGAATGCTGTTGGGGAGCTGGGCACAAACCCCAAAATTCTCTCATGGTGTCTAAGTATTTTGTGTCAATCTGTCCATCACTTCAGGCACCCAAGAAGTCAGAACAACCTGAAAGGTGGGAGGATGTGAGGGCATATCTTTGCCTGCTCAAAGGCAACACAGTTCTGCTTGTAGAAAGCCAGTTATTTTTGCTATTCTTGGGCTTTTTGATACTAAGAATTAGCCATCCACTTCGCAGAAAACAGGGAATTAGTCTTTCCAGACTATGTGTTTAACAGAGAAGAAATGAATCTTCATGAGCTCAAGATATATTCCCTCTTCTTCTCTTAGCCCCTCACCCCCTGCCTCATATCTCTTCTATGCAGTTTTTCAAATAGTTTAATAATATTCACAGGGACATTAGATTAATTGGATTTTAATTCCAAATGACTGTGAAAGCAGAGAAGTGAGTCACCAGTCCATGCTAATGAGAAGATCTATTAAGGACCCTTCTCTGATAGACACATAGAGTAGGGTTATAAATATTTCATATTCAATTAATTGAATTTTGCCCCCTGTTATATGATGCTGCCCTGGAATGTTAATCAACTGGGACCAGAGAGAGAGGAAGAGAGGAAGAAAGAAGGGGAAGAAAAAAACCTAAAAGAGAGTCTTTAAACAACATCAGAGCCATTCCCATCCCCAAATCCTCCCGGTTCACACAGCGCCTGCACATCAGAGCAGAGGCTTTCATACAGACTGCATCTGGTTACACACAGTGGATAAATTAATGTTAATTAATCAGACAGTCATTTGACAGAGAACTGTGTGCAAAAGGTTACTCGAGCCCTGCTGCAAATAGATTTATAGGTATAATTGCCATGTTGAATGACCCTCTGCACCCAGGCTCATTAAACTGGCCATCAGTCAAGACGTCTAATTGAGGCAGGCCCGTAGCATGCCGCTGAGACTGGCTGCAGACAGAGCTCTCTGAAAGCTGCCAATAATGCCACTTCCCATCCCCTGGGCAGGTCTGCCACTCCTGCCAGCTGAAACTCCGGGCAGGAAGGAGAGAGGAGGGTTCCCGTGCCCATCACTGTGGCTTTATGTGGTTTGCAGAACTCATGGGGGGACTGGGTGCAGTGTGGAGATGGTTTTATTGACAGCAGCATTTTCCAAATGCCACTCTGGCCTCAGCCCTGGGAACAGCTTGGATGCACAGGCTTCAGAGGTGCCTGGGTCAGAAGGCAAATTTGAACACACTAAAGATTCTCAGGGACATTTCATATTTTAGGAGCATCTCTTGATTTCATTGGGGTGGAGGAAAGCAGGGAAGGGTCCAGCCCAGGAGCTGAAACCCCAGGACTGGCAGTAGGGCACATACCCGAAAGTGGGGCAGCTAATGGGGCTGCAGTACTTGCTTTGGTGCCACCTGGGTCATTCACATGGGGGCTGTGCCCATCCCCACAGGTGCTGGGCCCGAGACAGACCCCTCTGAAGCAGCAGACAAACCTTGCCGTGTCTCTGGCAGCAGACACACACACACACACACAAAGCCAAAGGCTGGCACTGTGCAAACCTTGCCTTTTGCTCCTTCTTGTGGCACGAGCTGCCTGTTCATGGTCACTCATCACTATCTCTCTGTGCTCCAGTCCCCACCTACACAATTATCTCTGCTGTCTGCTGCCTGAAAAGATCCATCTCTATGCTCACTGTTTGAGGATTGTCCTTTATTTCACGTATCCAAGGGCCCCTGCCCTCGGCTTTGCACACTGAGGATTGCAGTTGCAAGCCCTTTCTCTCTCACACATGCTGTGGATCACACTCATGTTCCCAGGGTGGGAGAAAGAGGAGGCATGTGGCACCCCAAGCCACCCCAAAGTGTCCTGGCAGCCTCTCACCAGGACAGCCAGAGGACCCTTTGGGATTCAGAAATGGTTTTTGTTTTGTTTTTTTTCAGTCCAAGCTGCTTCCTGAGACACCTCCGAGGGAAACCCACACCATCTGCTCCGCAGTGAAAAGTGTCATTTAAGAGTATTCACAGGGAAGAAAAACCCCCCTCAGAGTAACAGACAGGTAAGTCAATTAATAGAATGTGTTCACATTACCTATTCCAATATTCATGTTATTTGCCACATATTTTGAGGTTGCCCTTAGTCGTGTAACAGCCTGATAAGATATAAAATAGCCACATAGCACCAATAAAACAATTAAAACAGAAGAGATACAGTGTGCTAATACAGAGTCCATAAAGGCATGAGCAAGTCTGAATTGAGAGAAATCCATGTGTCTCAGAGCAGTGACAATGTCGCCATCTGAAGATGTTTCTGATGAAGAGGGGTGCCAGTTTCCATCCCTGGGCAAGGCAAGGGTTGCATGGCATGTCTGGGCTGTGGCAGCATTTCCCTTCAGCCTTAATATGCCCCACACTGTTTTTCCAGTGCTTGCTGGGCACAGTATTTACAGCATTTGACAGAGGGTCCAGGAAAGGGACCCCTGGGCTCTCACTGTCAGAGCTGCTTTGTGTGTGGCAAATAAATCAGGTCCCAAGGGCAGTCCCAGGATAATTCTCAGAACTGATTATCCCCCATCCTGAGGTTCCCTTCCATATTTGAGTCAGGTGAACAAAAGTGTACCCCAAAATCCTTAAGGCACGCAAACACCATCTTTTCTCCCAACCAACAGCATTTCCGCCCTTAGTAATATATTTTTCCCCCCAATCTATCTAAGGTTTTAATTTCTCCTGTTCTCCCCCTGCCCCTTTGTTACGTGGCACCCTGCAGAACCCCTGGCCCTCGCAGCGTCCCTCGCTCAGCGCAGGAGAATCTTCTCTCGAGCCCACAGAGGGCACCACTCGTAAATGAATGCGAGCAAAAGCGCTGCCGCTTCTCCTCTCAGCACAAACCCGACCCTTTGATGCGAGTCGTGGCTGTCACCCCCGGGGAGGAAAGGCTGGTGGAGCACAGAGAACGCCTTTTGGAAGCTCATTTATGCTCATGACATGTCAGTGAGGCTTCCTGCTTTGTGGAATACCTGTAGCCCCCGAGAGCTGAACTGCATCAGTTCAGGGCCATAAGGGATGGGAAAGGTACCCCAAAAGGATATTCTGTATTTCCATATATGCTGTCATGCGTGTCACTTCATCCCAGGCAAGGAGGAGGAAACACATGCTCTTCCTCTGTCCACAGCAGGTAGATTATAGGGGTTCCACTCTCACATTTTTACAGAAGTTTATACAAGTTTTTATTTGCTACCGCAGCCTGTTGAGAATTTTTGTCAAGTCCTCAGTTCAGGGATAAGGAGATAAAAGCTTTAAATATCAGAATTTTACCCCTAGACTTCCCTAGGTGTTGGGATTTCAACCTGTATTTCTGTGAAAGGATTCAGATGTAGCTTGCTGAGCCTGGTTTTACATGTGCGAAGGGGCAAGTGCAGGTTTGTGCAAACACCTACAAACAGTAAAAATCTACAGCCTTCTCACCCACCTCCAGCATTTTAAGTGCTACAAAAATCCCAGCTATGTGCAGTGTGTGCACACAGAACAGAGCAGCCAAACAGGCAGGAAAAACATCTGCCCACCTTGTATCCCACTTCTGTGCTGCCTCCATTGCTTGGCAAGCCTCAAGAGGGGAGGCAGGAATGTACTTAAGGAGTGGGACAGCTCACAGGACAGTAAAAATGTATGTTGTGCATTCAGTTCACTGAGGAAATTGCTGAGCTGTTGCCTCTTTAAATACTAGACCCACAGTTTAGTTGAAATGAAGTTTTATTCTTCGTACACTCCTCTCTTTCAAGTGCATCTCACCTTCTAGGTTAGAAAAAGATGCTGAAAAATAGCAGCTGGAATTTGCCTTCAGCTCAAGGGGGTGATGGTGTCTTTTTTGTATCCTCATATTTAAAATCAACCATTGTCCATACTCTGCAATTCATTTTTCTTATTTCTGTCTGATAGTCCTGTATTTCTCTCTTACAAACCATCCAGACTGTTTTTGTCTTCAGAATCTCTCTGGAAGTTTCAGCTCTTGAGCTTCTTGCAGCACAAAGAACCCAGAAAGGGATTAGAAAGTAATACATTGGTAATCACCATCATGTATTTTAATCACTGAAGTGCAGTCTCAAATTACACTGGAATTAGAGTTACCAGAATTCACGTTCCCATCATGACCCTGTTATAACCTGAATTTCTCCTTTGGCTCTTTGAGTTCTATTCTCCTGTGCAAAGTGGATCCACATTACTAGCACAAATGTCCTTTTAAATAGTTGTGGCTGGTTGCAGTCTTTCCATAAAACCCAAATTTTCTCCCCCTGAGAAAAAGAAAAGGAGAGGAAGCCTCAGTACAATGGAATCATCAGGGTAACCCCACTAACAGCGTCTTTTAAAGGAATATTTTAAATCCACTCTATATTAGCTTTGCAGGACCACATTTGGCTAGGTAAGTTGCCTGGTCCACAGTAACACAGTACAGCAAAGATTTTAAATAATTTCCTTTTTTTCCCATCCAGCTTTAAGACTAATTCAAGCAGCAAGCTTTCCTGCAAATATGGCATTTCAAAAAGACAGCTTCAGTGTTAGCCCACGTAACCCATCCCAATAAACCAACGTGAGCAGCTCTCATGACAGGCAGGGTGTTTGTTTTTGGGGAGAGGTTCAGGCTGAGAAGACAACACGACAGGAGAAGGGCAGCTTGCTCACTGGCCCTGAGTGATCCATCACACTGCAGGGGCTGAAAGCACAGGGGAAGCCCAGGGCAAGCTCCACCTGGGTGGAACACTGGGAAAGAAACCCCACTGATAATCCCTGGCCTGTCCTGAACACTCAGCTCAGGAAGGGCTGTGCAGGCAGAGCTCAGGGCACAGAGCAGCAGGGACAGACCCACAACCACCTCTGCGTGCCTTTTTCCCAAAGCAGGTGCTAAAGGTGCTCACAAATGGGAGGGGTTTTACCCCCCACTGACCCCTTTTCACATTAGACATTTGTGATTAATAATGCCAGGCAGTGACACAAAGCAAATGGTTTATTGAGATCAATCTTTTAATCCCATCTTGTTCTTTAAAATAAATTACCAAATAAACTCTTTGATGAACTATGCTTTAGATTGTGAGGTGGTCACAGGACAAAAAATTCCCACCAGAATTAAAAAATTACTTTTCTGGAACTTGTTTTGGTTTTGCTGATTTGTTTCTTTTCAGAACATTAAGGATTCTGCAAAATTTTAATCCAACTCAAAAATCAGAATACAGTAAAATGCAGATTCTTTGCTCGGTCACACATCAGTAAAATGTTCATAAAGCAATACCGATACTTTAACAAGGGAACTGCTTCTACAGAATCTCAGTCAAAACATTCCTGGAAAACATTTAGAAGCGTGTTTTAGTTGGTTTTGATGTGTGATACCAGCCTATTTTATTGGGGCAAGTGGATTCAAGGGAAAAAAAAAAAACCCAAACCTGACAAGGTATTTAGCAGCAGGTTATCTTGATGCACAACAAGTTCTTAGGAATTAAGCCTCAAAATATCCCTATGAATCAAGGGCTTTACAGGCAGGGAAACTTGCACCAACAGTCAAGTCAGAGGTCGAGATCATCCAAGGACTCTTGTGGTCATCATATCATCCCACATCACAATATTTTGTAGAGGATGATTTATTAAGACTATGGTAATTACTGATTACTGCTCAGGTTTCCTATTAGTGTTATGTGCTGGAATGGAACCGCTCTGAAAGATGGGAAGTTTTTGAGGAGAACAGTCTGATCCCCTACAAAGCTTTTCCAGATTTAACCCATAGCTGCAAGCTTTACAACGCTAGCCCTGTGTGGCTCCTCACTTATTTACATACCAAAAAGGAAGTGCTGCATGGCTCTAAAACTGCCAAGGCAGGCTGATGGAGCAATAAACTCCAGCTGCATCATTAGAGAAGCACAGCTCTACAGACCACAGGGTCTATGTCCCTTCTTTTACTCTGGGTTGAGTTCCCCCTTCTGTCTTTTTTGTTTTTTTTTTTAATTTATTTAGATTTTGGCCTAGCCAGTTACCAGTGCTCCCAGCCCCCTGTTCCCAGGGACTTGTCTTGCCCTCATTGCCAGCAGGTGTCACACTGCAGGATGTGAAGCACCCTTGCTGCCCAGCTCAGGCTGTGGTCCCTGCTCTGGGGATTGCTGGGGAGAAGTCAGTGCCACCACCTTGAGCAACCCCATGGCTGTGGTCTTGCACCATCCCTCTCCATCACCAAGAGATGAAAAGTTTCCCCTGCCAGCTGCCCACAGCACCAGGCTATCAGGCAGCTGGTCTAACTCCTCCCTAGCTGCTTTCTGTCCCTCTCTCTGATCACAGGATTCTTTATTGATTAATAATTGTGTATTTCTGTAAAAGAGGAAAAAGAAAAAACGCCTCTCTGTGAAAAAGTTTAAATATATAAAAACACTTCATAAAAATATTTATTATAAAAATCAAAATGCCCCGTCAGCCTGTAAATGCTGCCTGTGAAATCTCCATTAACTGGAGGAAATTGAAATACAGTCATTCAGGCTCTCCTCTGCCCCCTCCAGTAAGATTTTAAGATAGCCAAGAGAAATGCCACTTCTCTTGCACTGCGACCCTCATGCCGCCCGTTTTTTCCTTCTTTGTTTGTTTACAATATGACAGTTCAGTTTCCCAATGCTGGCAATTTTCTTTGGAGGCATCATTTGTCTTTGTTTTTAACAGAGTTCATCACAGCCTGATTCTGAGCCCTTCTTAGGGACTGGCCTCGAGGTCTGATCGGTAACAGGAGCAACACCAGGATGCTTAGGATGTGCATGTGAAAATACACAGACCTGGGAACAAAAGCAGAAAGAGAATATTATATTTCTGTTGGCACTAATGTGAATTGTGCAACCTCAATATGCAGAATTAAGTGCTAAGGGTTGAATGCAGAATGTACGAACCTGACCTAGAAAGCACAAAAATACACCCTTGCATTTCACACAGCCACACATTTCACACAGCCACACATTTGGTATCTGCTGGCATGGATGGAAATGTTGCCGTGGATGTTAATGAGGCAAGGAAACAATCAGCAAACTCCCGAATCCAAAGGCTGACAGCTCAGATAAACCCATTTAACTCAGCCCCAGACTTATTCAGCCCTTCTCTCTTTTAATGTCAGGGTATACAAGGCCACGTTCTGAAGAAGTATCCTTCACGCGTCAAAAATAATTTAAAAAGTGACAGAAAGAAAATAATTAATTCAAAGTGCTTAGACCTGAAATAAATCAAAGCACTCAAGTTTTAACTGGGAAAGGTCAGGTAATGATGTTTATAGAAAGCTTGTGGTTTTGAAGGTAACTATTCAGAGATATCTTTATTTGGTATCTTACTAAACATCAAATATTTTTATTTCAAGTAATTCAGTATACACAAGATTGAAGAGAAATAAAAAGTACTTAAACCAAATACATGAGGCTCTGGCAGCTTGGGGAGGACGATGTTTGGGAGCAGTATGGTCCAGCTCTTAACTATAGGAATGCACATTTCCATGGTCTTATTTATGCTTTGTAACATAGTTCTTAATATGCTTGTAAGTTCTTAATATCCTATCCACTGCTGGGTGTGCAGTGCTCCAAAAATTCATGCCCTAGTCCAAAGGCACACAATTTCCTTGCTTACCAGTCTCTAAGTTTAAATGTCAACTGTGTTCAAAGTCATCAGGGCAAAAAGTGTTAAGAAATCAAACTAAGAAATAGGTGGAGTAATTTTTATACGGTAAGTTCTCTGTGTTGAAATCAAACGTTTTAAGAAACAGGAAAAGAAAATGTTGAAATTCAACCCCCTCCAAACAGGCTGACAGCAGCTATCTTGACTACCAGTTTTGTGGGGTTTATGTCAGGGGAGGGAACTGTGTATCTTCTGAACCAAAACCTGTTATTTTATGTTGTCAGTTCACTGTAGAATGAAAGCAAAGCAAAGCAATGGACTCCAGTCTCCTTTTTCTAATCATTTGCTCAATTTCTCTCTTTCAGTTTGGTTTTCTTAGAGTACATCCAAGATACTCTGCAACGCCAGTGTTCTCCTGTTTTTAAGGAACTTGGGGAAGAAGCACACTTTCATAAAGAAGAGCATCTTCATTTCACCCAGTGATGGTCTGCCAGAACCCTCCACATCTCCTGGTGATCAATCACACCTCCTGTTGGACCCACTCAGCAGCTGGAAACCTGGCCTTTGCAAAGTAAGTCCTTCCTATTATCTTTAACCTCTTCAGCCTTGGCTATGGTTAATGCCTGAGACTCAGATGTTTTTTAAATGAAAATTGAGTATATGAGAAGTCACATAAGGATACAGAATGAGAATATAAGTGAAGGGCCGTGCCTTGGCATTATTGTTACTTCACCATGTTACAGGAGCCTGAAAATCACTCCTTACATGTTATAAAGTTCAAACTGCTTTCAAATGTGACAAAATGCCAATGCCTGTCAGTGTGCTTTGGGTTATTTAACAAAAGCCTATGCCAGTCTGGAGAGTAACAGTGAAGAGGAGGGAACTTACTTGTAAAACTTAATCGTGGGCTCCACAGCCAGCATGACAAATGGTGCCACAGTATAGCACACAGCCAGCTGAGTGGCAGCCCAGGTGACAATGTCGTAGGCTATCTTAAGAGGCACTGATGAGAGGAAGTAATGCCTGCAGTTGTTTCTTACCTGCAGGTCAGGGAGAAGGAAACAGAAAATTAGAGAAATTAATTTCTCAGGCACAGTCACGCAGATGCTTTGCAGGGTGTGACTCTCCACTTCCCACCAGCATTAGTATCACAGAAAGGTTTAAACACCAGTTAGAAAGCACTGGCATATCTGAGATCCCACAGCCAACCAGTGGCAAACAGAGAAGTGGCCCCCAGTTTCCTCTGCCATAACCACAGAAGCACAATATCTTTGGGGAGGGCAGCTGTTATGATTTGATCTTCCTCCTTCCTGGTTTTCATTTATTACTGTTTATCAACAGTAAAACAAAGTTATTTAAATGAACAATTAGGTGTTTTTACCTGAAAGTATGGGCTGTTCCCTAGAGATTTTGGGTTAGTTTCACATTTATTAAATCCTCATAAATAAGAGGCAAAGTATGTGTTAAGAGAGCATGTTCAGCAACCTGCTCTAGCCATAGCAGTTAATACTGATCACTAGTTTAAATCATCTTTCAAATTGACCTGATTATTTATCCACACATTACTTATAACTCTAAGAGACAACAGTGGTGCTTCCCAGCCCTGCACAACTGGCTGGCCCAGCCTGAAAGATCAGCAGTGATAAATTTAACAACAGTGAGCCATGAAACCTGTTGTGATCAGTTTACTGCATCAATTGCATCCCCACGAATTGTTCAAGGCTGGGCCAGTGCTCAGCCCATGGCAGCTTCTGGTGTAAGGCTGGGCCCAGAGTCAATCACATGCCAGCAATAAGGGCAACATGACCCAGCAGAAGTGTGGAATCCAACATGCCCTTGAATTCCAGGCTAGTCTGACTGCATGACCGTAGCTGGTGGCAGTACTAATTGTATACCCTCCAACAGCATTCCCTCTGAGAGCCAGGGGCAGCAGTGCTTCACGGGCAGAATCACTGCTGGCTGGGACTGCTGGGGGTACTTTGCAATCAGGGTCAATGCAGAGCAGAGTTTCAGAGAACATCCAGCCTGCTAGGGCATGCAAGAGGGCTCAGCTGCCTGACTGTGTGAGGGTGCAGTGGAGAGGAGCTAGCAAGGGCCTTAGGAGAGAATAAGGAAAGGTACATACTGCTCTGGCTGCGAGTGTGATAAGGATTCCAGTCAGAAATGTAAAATAATATCCAGGATAGATACCGTGCCACAGGGCCGACAGGACAAACGTGAGAGCCGTGGGGTACCAGGGAGCTCTGTCATAGCAGACACTGCAGGAAGGAAAACAAAAGAGAGGAGGATGAATACAAGTGAACAGTGGGCACTCCAAATCCTCTGTTTCTAAGGTCTTACTCTGTTTTCTTACTGGTCTTGCCTTGCCTCTGTTGCAGACTAGGGCATGAGGCACCCTCCCTTCATTTAAAGGGAGGTTGAGATGGAATGAGGAAGAATGCTTTCATGCACTGAGTAGCCAAAGAGTGCCTGTACAAATATTCCTGGTGCTCAAAGCATTTAAGTAAATAAGGGGATAAAGGGCAAGCAAGACCTCATTCACCTTTAGATCTCTATCTGGAATCACACACTACCCTTCAAAACTCTGATGACAGACCAAGAGCAAGTTGAAAGACAAAGAGATGTGACCCCACCCTCGACTGGTGAACAGAGATATTTTTAGGCACAGTTATCTGGCAGATGCTGGGAACAACAGGGAGTGCCGTAAGCTATTGCAAAACAGGGGATTCCTGCTAACTTTAGCAGCCCAAAAATCTTACTCCCGAGATGCAAGTGAGGGCAACAGGTCAAGAACACAACAACCAGGCTGTTTGGCTATCTGATGTTGAACTGAAACACTGTGTTCCAAAGAAATGAGTCAAGATAATGCATTTCTTACCAGGAACATCACTTGAATAATGAAAAACAGTAGACACTGACTTCTGAGATGTATAGATTTAACATTATAGTTATGATAGCTGCAATAAATCTGTGTCTGCAATTCAGACACTGTGTTGACTGTACATTGAGCTTTAATCATGTAATTTTAAATCTTTTTGCAGATTTTTATTCCCCTCTATGTTGAGCTGAACTGGATCCCAGTGACACAGCAAGGCTCACCTCCTTGTGGGAAACATAACAGCAAGGTGGAACAGTACAGGAAGAATAATGGAGGGAAACAACAAAATGCTCTTATTTTCTATTATGAAAGATTTGAACAGTTCATTTATGACTGCTGGTCATATATAAAATAGGAGCATTTTTACACTTGCAGCGATAGAACTTTACAGCACCAAATAATACCCTTGTACTCCACCAAGTGTTAAAGATGCAGAGAACAAAGAAGGGGCTACCCATGTATGAGATTCAGCAGTGAGTGTTTTCCCAGGCCATGCAATGCTTTTGGGTCTCACATGCCTGTCACTGTGTCCTTGCTCTTACCGCTTTAGCCAGGCAGCTGTCTGGATGTTCCAGTTTTCAAGGTACATTTTAAAACTCGTCGCAGTCTAAGAAAGAAGTTCATATGAAATGTTAGCACTGGAACCTGTAAAACACTACTTGCATTTTAAATTCATGAGGATGAAAGAGATTAATTCTAGCAGCTAACTTTTGTGGAGACTGTGCCACGATCCATCACTGCACTAATATGATTTGAGAGGGACATTAACTAGGCTGATGGCTCACTGCCAACTTGGCACTTGCTCTAAAATCTCACTTTGTTTCATGAAATTAAATACAATGTTTGGTTATTTTTCAAATAATGGGAAATCTGAAAAGCTTTCTTATTTTATATGCTTGGTCTTCCCTTTAGGTCATGAACAGCTTCATTTCTGGAAGGGATATCTCGCCACCCATTATGCAGTCTGGACTTCCCCAGAGTATGAATAAAATGTGTTATAAAAATCAAAGGGAGAAGAAAGGGGGAAGACTGAAAAACACGGACAAAAACTTTTAGGACCAAGTTTAGAAGCCAACTGTCAGACCACTGCCAAGATGGAGAAACCAGAGTGGCCTGCAGAGTCCTGAGAGAACCCCTCATACCTCCTCTGAGTTCCCCCAGCTTTATCACAGAATCAGTGGGGCTGGAGAAGACCTCTGAGACCATCGAGGCCAGCCTTTGACCTAGGAGACTGCAAGACTCAGGCTGTTCACCATCAGCTCCCTAGCCCTCATCGGCTTCACCTCTGGTTGTTCTGCATCCCTGCTCCCCCTTGGTTCCTCTCCTGCTGACAGAAGCCTCTGAGAGCCCCTCACCAAGCAGGGACATGGGTCAGTGACACCCCATTATTTTGCCATATCAGCTGAAGGCAAGGGCACCCTGAAAAGATGCGTTATGGGCAAAGATTTCCAGGGGGAATATACAGATATGATTGCACTTCCATACAGAATCCTTAAGTCTGGCATTTCATCTGCTGCATTTCAAGAGTTAAAATGATTAGCAATTCCCAATGCAGCGCTGCCACATTTTAATTGCCTTACTGCACCAAGAGAAGCCAAGAAAAATACAGTTTTGCTTCCAACTAATATTGTCGCTCTCTTTTGGCCTCCTTTAAGTTCCCCAGTTCCATTACCAAGAGTGAAGTAGTCACTGGCTGTCAAAACAAGCACGTTGCCAAGGCTTTCAAGTCCCTAACACGTGGTTAGCCCCCTGTCCATGTTTTAATACCTGCACAACTCCTGCCATGTGCTTGTCTTTACTGCTGATCAGACAGTCCCATTTAGCACTCAGGTTGCCAACTCTTCAGCAGTTTTACCTCTGCAGGTGGCTATACCTGCTGAACATACAGATGGTACTGTACACACTGCACAATCACACTGTAACTTCAGCTCCCAGCCTTGTGGCTGGCACATGAAGTGATGGTTCAAGGTTTACCACATCTCATGGTCTCTGTAGCTCCTCTTTTTCCCATTGTATACCTGCTCAGATCAGAGAGCACTCTGCCTTATGCTCTTGGAAACTACTGCTGATCTCTATTGCCCATGGGACCAGTAGAGGAAGGAAGTCATTGGAGTTACTCTAGGTCATTGTGGGGTTATTCTAGGTCATTCTGGGGTTATTTAGGTCATTGTGGGGTTATTCTAGGTCATTCTGGGGTTATTCTAGGTCATTGGGGTTACTATAGGTCATTGGGTTACTCTAGGTCAAACTCACTTTCTGCAGAGAATTCTGGGGTTACTTTAGGTCAAAAAATCAGCATTTTGGGGTTACTATAGGTCACTCTGGGGTTATTCTAGGTCATTCTGGGGTTATTCTAGGTCATTCTGGTGTTATTCTAGGTCATTGGGGTTATTACAGGTCAAACTCACTCTGTGCAGAGAACTCTGGGGTTACTTTAGGTCAAAAATTAGCATTTTGGGATTACTATAGGTCATTCTGGGGTTATTCGAGTTCAGTGGGGTCACTTGAAGTCATTTTTGGGTCACTCGAGGTCATTTTGGGGACACTGCAGGTCACTCATTCTCTACAGAGAACTTTGGAGTTCCTTTTAGTCCCTTTGGGGTTATTTTAGCTCACCCAATGAGACAGGAGGAAGAGATTCTCTACAGGGAGTGTAATCAGGCATTGGAATGGGCTGCCCAGGGAAGTGGTGGATTCTCCATCCCTGGAGGTTTTTAAGATGAGCCTGGATGTGGCACTCAGTGCCATGGTCTGGTGACTGTGGTGGTGTTGGATTTGATGGTCTCAGAGATCCTTTCCAACCCAGCTTATTCTGTGATTCTAAGTTTTGAGAGGCCTACAGTTCAGTGGGTGGAGAGGAGCAAAAGCTCCTGCTCCCTTAATTTGGCTTGATTACAGAGATCTGCTTGCACTTCCCTTTCCTACTTCAAACAGAAGCTGCCTCAGCCCACCAAAGCAGGAATTATTTCCTGCCCCAAAATGGAATCAGATCTCAGAGTGGCATCTGGGGTGCTGCTGTCATCGAGGAGTGTAAAGCATTTATGGACTCTGTACTGCTCAAGGAGAGGTGGACGCTGAGGAGTGATTGATGTTAAAAAAAAAAAGTGAGAAAGTGTTGAAAAAGAGAGAATGTATCATGATACTTCCAATTTTGGCATCTTTAATGAACATTTTTTCAGCAGAGCTATTACAGCGTATTCACTTAGTCACAGATCAGTCAGCAATAAAACAGTCAACTTATTTTCCTCTGTGATCGTGTTTAAAAACATAACTAGAGAATTTCTTTCTAAAAAAGAAGCCTTTAGAAAGCAGCCTCAGACACATAAATGTTCCCACATCTCACTGACATTCACAAAACCTTCTTCAAGGCAAACAAATTATAATTGGCCATCTTTTGCATTAGAGATACAAACATTAACTGGTTCCAAAAGACTAATGGGTTTTCAAAGTGACAAGAAATGAAGTAGTGTGTCTTGCTGGATGGTGCTCTAGACCAGCAGCCATCTAGGCTCTCTGGGGCCCTGTCAGTTCCCATCCAGTTGCTTGATTTGTACCTGTTCTGTCTCCTGTCCTTGTTTTTCTCCATTTCCAGGAGGCACTGCAGCCCTTCCAAGTGTTTGTGCAATGGCTGCTTGTGGAGGCCTCTTTCACTGCCACCACTTATCTCAACTGGGCCACAAAAGTGAAAGAGTGTTAGAAGTAAATGAACAGAACACACCACAGATGGTGAAGAATCATAGCTGCAAGCAATTTACTGACCCACTGAGCTCAGCCACAAGCTACAGTAACTGACTGCTCATTTATTAAATATCTAATTATTTATTAGCCCTCGGTAAACTAGTTAGAAATACAGCCTGAATGCAGAGTGTGAGGAGGGCTGGGAGACAGATGCTTTTTATCTGCCCAGCAGATAAAACACTAAACTTCCTCATGCTCAAGAGGAGCAGCCTGGTGGCAAGGCTTTCTTTTCCTTTCAGCAAAGCCTCTCCCCCTTGTGCTGCCCATTTCCCTCTAATTATGCCACTGCAGCCACTCCTTTATCTCACCTCAATGTTCCAGATATTCAAATTGGACAAGAGGTCCCAGCGGAAAGTGCCTCTCTCATCAACTCCACTGAATCCATAACCAGCTGCATTGTTGACTGCATCTGCTGCAATGTCAAAGCAAGACAGGGCAAAATCAGAATGCTGGCAGAGACAGATTTTCTTACAGGTCAGTATGACACTAAACACACATTCAAACAGCTTTGTAGCAAAGAGCAGCATCTCTTTCCAAGAGAAGCTTCTTCTCTGCAAAGGGGCACTTCTATAAGGCTACACGAGAGTCATTTCCTGAAGAGGAAAGAGACACTAACTACTCCTTAGGCAAAAGGAATAAAATAATAAAAGAACAATGAATAGAAATCACTTTTCCTAGTATTTTGCCATTATTATTCACCTGACATAGGCATGATGAGCATTTTCTTCAAAGGGGCAACCAGATGTCACAGCATTTTCCGGAATTCAGAAAAACTGCACTGTCTCAAAGACAGGCTTCCCATTTCTATTAAGAGTTCCAACATGGTTGTTTTAATTAAGACTGTCATTCAGACTGCCACAGACAAAGCCTTTTGCTAATCCTGCTGCTCAGTGCCTCGCTGAAGTGCCTCACCATCTCTACAAATCAAATATTGAGTAACTTCAATTACAGACTTAGCTACTCTAAGTGCAAATAAAAGCTCAGATGAGAACTAGGCATTTCCCAGGGTGCTGATCAACTCCCTCCCCTCTCAGACTTGCCTGGGAGTCACCTCATCACTGGGGCTCGAGATCCTGCTCTCAGTGTGCCCCTGCTAGAAATACCTTCTTGGAGTACTAAGGAAACAGGAGGGAGGATTCACTGTCATCTCTGAATCACAACTTGCAACTGAGGATCATTGGAAGAAAATGGGAAGTGCAAATACAAAGGTAAGGCTTTTTCTTCTAGAACGTTTACAAAATACAAGCCTGGCTATGCATTAAAAAGTTTAGCATTTCTTTCCCAAGAAGAAAAACTGATTTTGCTTTGTAAATGCTATGAGTACAGGCAAAAGCTCACGGAGAAGCCCTAACACACAAAACTAGGGAGAGAGTCTAACTAAAAGCAACAAGATTAATAATAAATAAATAAGCAGCCTTCTCTAACCCAAAACTTTCCATTTTCTTTTCCACTTTACTAAATGAGCTAGATTTCACTGATGGAAAGAAAAGCCTCCATGTTGTTAATTATCTCCCTGTTTAAAAAAATCCAAACACACAACGAACAACAGCCCTGGCTGAAGTTGGCCCATAGGATCCTGACCAGCCTCAGGGACTGGAGCTGCATGTATCTGTCACCCCAGAGCAGGGGAACTCCTGGATTTTACTCCTCCTTGCTCCACAGGTTGCAGGGATCAATCACTTGGTGTCCCTTTGCCAAAAACAAGACACCAGAACTCATGGGATGAGGGATAACAATAAAACAGACCCCTCAGCCTCTCCCTTCCTAAGCTGCTGTCTGCAGAGCAAGGTGTGAAGCACAGGAAGGTCACCACTGTCCACCCTCCAATTGCTCACAAGCCCAAGTCTCTGTCTCCCTGCTGACTTGAAGAGCTCTGCTGTCTCCTTTCACTGCTCCTGGGGCAGGGGCACTCAGACCTCAAGCGGCTTCACTGCCAGCTCAGTCAGGTTTGCAGCCACGTTCCCGTGACTGTCCCTAATGCAGCAAGGAGCCAAATTTTCTTTCCATGGATCTGGAGCAATTCAGTGGCTCTCACACAACAGCCTTCCTGCCCTTTTCTGAGGACAGGACGTGTTTCTCAGCCCGTTTCAGCAGGCACTTTTGTAATGGCCAGGGCCACGCCACCAAGAGCAAAACTGCAATAGGATGAAGTGTCTGCTGTTCTCCTGCCTGCATTTGCAACGTGAAGAATTGAGGCCTCACCCTCCAGTGTGCAGTGCATGCTTTGTCCCTGAACCACCTCATCTCTAAGGTATTTCTACAGCTCAGTCATGTCACACATCCAAGTCCAGTTTAGCTCTTCAATAATGGACTTTCAGTTAACTACAATGCTGGTGGAAATGGAGGCAACAATTTAACAGTGGATCCCACAAAGAAAAAGGTTTTGAGCAAGCCATTATTTATCTCAAAGCCTTTCCCATCCCACACATGTCAGTACTGGATGCCTTCCCCTGGTCTGACAGTTTTATTCCCAGCAGTTTAATCACAGCCTGACTATTTCCATCCCATCTCAGGGACACCCTTCTCAGCTCCACAGTGGCTGGGCTTTCAGGATCTCCCTACACACAACATCTTGTAATACCAGCAAAATAAATCAGATTTTCAACCTGGTGTAAAGGATTTGATTCTTCACACACAGATGTGAAAGGAGACTTCTAAAAGCAACAAGACAAAAAGATTGTTTTGACCACCAGTCTAGCTGGCTCCTAAAAGAGATTCGCTTCTCTTTCTAATGAGCTGTCTTACTTCCCTTCTCCTTTTCCCTGCAGTGATTTTTAAGTCCTTCCCAACACATCTCCTTTGTTCTCCATTGTTCTACAGAAGGTGCATGCAGGACCCCACAGTGCCTGAGAGGCAAAGCCTACCTTCAGCCCCCCAACATGCACCCTGGCTTTCTAATAGAGACACACATGCTATAGAGAACCCCAAAGGAAGAGAGGGGTCTGTTGCACTGTAACATGCCAAGCCTGAGCCACTGTGCCAAATTTTAACCTCTCAACCCCACCAATGTAAGTGAAAAGCTATGAAATATAGCATAAAAATCAATGTTTAGGGGAGCATTTCCTGTCCTAATTGATTTGGTATATTAACAGAGTTTTAAGTAAGAGGAAATCATTACATTGACTTTACTGTAAAGAAGCTGAAAAGCAGATTTGGCTCCAGACACAGGGAATCTCAGACCAGCTAGAAGAGATTCTATGCATATTTTTTCAAAACTTCTGACATCTCCCCACTTCATCAGGGTCCACTGCCTAAGGAACACAAATACACCCTCCAAGAGGACTACAGGTCTAGGGACCATTTTATTCTGTCCCCACCCACAATGATTCACCCCTCCCCAATTTATGAACCTATTTGTTACACACAAGAACAGATGATGTAGCCACACTTACCCAACGTCCACGCAAAATAATACTTTGGTTTTGCTGCCTGTGTTACAACATACAGGTAAGCAAGTCTTGACAGGAAGGGTGTTTTATCCAGAAACTCGTCATCAATAATATATGCCATAGGAAAGTTCTTGGTAAGCGTCAGGAATAAAATGAGAGATACCAGTGTGATACAAAGCTTGTACAGCACTGCTCCCTAAAAAGCACAAACAACGAAACATTCATTAGGAACATTTGCTTAAGGGGAAAACAAGGCAGTGCTCATGACATACAAAAACAACAAAGTCAGCAGTGACAAAGTTAACACCAATTAATTCAGAAGAGGTGACGAAGAAAAGGTCAGAGTCACAGCCTTAGTTTAATTTGGTTTATGAACTACCTATAGATGGGTCCAAAGGACAACCACAGGTCAATTGCAATTGGCAATAAACTTTATGGAAGACTCCTACATCAGTTAGTGGAGGTCCTAAACCGAGAAAGAAAACAAACCAAACCCTACAATAGAAAACAGAAATCCTCCCTATATGTACTGTCATCTCCTGGAACTAAAGACTGGGGTCCTCCTGGAAGCCCAAAGCATCAATATTCAGTACCACAGTAGGTCTTTCTGCCCAGATACCACTCCGAGGTCTTGCTAAAAATCACTTGTCCAAAAAGAGTACATGTTGGCACAGGGGATCTGCTCGGCCACGGTGTTTTCCATTACCACTGCCTGTTATTAGCATCAGGATCCAACCTACTGAGCTCATCTCAGAGTTAAATACAACTAATGAGTAAACCTTTCTTGATACAGTCATAATTAAAAAGTAAATCTGGGCACTTGGGTACCTTGTAAAAATGGACTCATGTTCTCAAAAGACTAATAAAAATGCAACATACTATTGAAACAATGTGGGTTTGGATCTCAAGTACTGTTTTTTATATATTCTCCATATTCTGGAATAAATTATCGTGGAATCATTTTATAAATGTATATTTTAATATTCTCTGCTGATTTGCATCTGACACAATGTAGGCCTTACTCTGGCCTCAGTCAGAGCAATGTAAATCAGAAGTGACACCAGGAGAGTCAGCAGAAAGACAACAGTGTGTATCAGGAATCAGCTACACGTAAGCACAGCCTCAGCCTCAGAGGAGACATTCTGCACACACTCACTGAGCTACACATTCAGGGTCACCTTCACATAAGAGAGAGCAATCTGGTTCTCATGCTGTTATCCTGATTTACCAGAAGCCCATTCCATAGGAAGGGTTTAAGTAATATTAAAAAAAAATAAAAGTAAAATAAAATCAGTGTTAGCAGCATGGGAAAAAATTACCTCTGAGTCATCTTAAACGTGAGATTCTCTTGCAAAGCACCTGGACAGGCTACAGGTTCTGAGTAGCCATGAGTCATATATTTCTAACATCTCCTGCATGACAGAGGAAATCTGATGTGTTTTCTGATGTTTGCTCTTCTGTCTGGAGCTGAACTGCACCTTGCCATTGTCAGGCCCTGCAGGCTGTCCCCAGGGCTGCACAAAGCACACCCATCACCCAGTGACCATCCTGCAAGCCAAAGCCATTTGGGGAATCCACCAGCCCCTTCACACCTGACCTTGTGATAAAACCAGCAGCCACTCACAGGGAAAACACCACTGTAACATTTACTGGGAAGGTAATCCCAAACTGGTTTTAATTCTTGGTTTTCAGTTGTGAGAATAACGTACAAAGCTGTGCTCTCCCACCCTCTGCCGTGAAATCTTTGTCATTTTTAAAACTTACAGTTGGAGAAGGATCAGGAAGTCTGTCATAACCCTTCTGCTTCCAGTTCACTTCTAACAGTTTCATGTGCACGTGCCTCCCTTCAATGAAGGCGATATAATCCTTGTAATTGCTGCAAGGCCCAGCTATGATGCTCATAAAATTGAGGAGATAACTTAAATACTCCAGTAAAGAAGGTCTTGACCTGTGAAAAATCAGCCACACACAACGAAAGAAGGTAAAACACAGCAAAGGCTCTCACCAGTGGGGTTTGGTGCACTGTCTCCCTCACTTCCCCACCTCTGTCCTGTCAATCCCAAAGCTGAAGGCTCACTAAGTCTGTTTTGGGGAACAGTAAACACAGGCTGTCTTGTATTCTGGCATTGCCTGGCAGGTGGCAGTCAGAGCAAAGGTAACATGGAAGTGCTGAAGCTGCAGATGAACTAACACGAAGGATTTGAGAAGCTGCAATCTTGGAAACATTTTAGTTTAAAACAGTAATAAACTTTGTGCCATTTGGAACAGGGAGGCAGCACCAGGAGTGAGAAGCTGGCAATTGGTTTGGGGCATCATCTGCCTTGTCACACACACCACAGGGCAGGGAGTCCCTGAGAGCAGGGCTCTCCATCCTGAGAGAGGCTCCCACCCACCCTCCAGTCCAGCCTTCTGGAAAATAGGAAGTGCCATGTGAGACACAGAGGAAGAGAAGGAAGAGGCACTCTCTCCTACATGCAAATAAAGGAAGTAATTGCCTGTATTGCATCATCAACAGGAAGAGGAACTAAGGGGGAGAAAAAGCACATAAGTTAAAAGGCAGCTGAAGATGAAAGTCAAAGGAAGTCCACCATGGTCATTATTTTCCATTTTGCATTCACATATCCCACCAGTTCCTTCTGGGGTTTTACATTTGATGCAAAATGGGGAAGATTCACCGTCCTTGCTACGGATCAGAACAATGGAAAAAGAAGATGCACAGTCCTCTCTCCACTAGTGTAATTTGGATACTGTTGGGCTCAGCCTTTTAATGTGGCAAAAAACCTGCCAACATCCAAACTGTGCCCTGTGTTCTGCACTGCAGTCCCCAGTAGTCACCATTCCAGCAAACTCAGAGCCCCCAGAGAAGAGCACAAACTTGGGCTCTGTTTCAGGGCTCTCCTGTCCCAGACACAGATGGACTCACATACACCAGAACCCACTTCAAATTCGTCCACACTGAAACAAATCTCTAGCAGAAAAACGAAGCAACAGTTAAACATTTTCTGTTGCCTACTTCTATTCTGAGGCGGAATTAGTTTGAATAAACAGTTAGATTAGCCAGGATTTTCTGCCTTCACCCTCGTGGTTATTGTAGATGTTAGTGCCTGAACGGTATGTTCTCTGCTAAAGCATTTCACAGAAAGATGCGGCAAACAATTTGGGGTAAGGCTCATCTTTCTGTCCTGCTAAAGCAGGTCCATGATCTGGGGCTTCTGAGCTCTATGGGAAGATTAAAAATAAAACCATTAGTTTCAGCCTAGATACTGCACATGGTTGGGTGGGGAGACATGAGCAATGCACGAAGGAATGTACAGAGGATGAGTGAGAAACAAAAACAGACCAAGAACAGGAGGGAAGACAAAAGGCTGTATTACCAAAGGGGATTTAAAACTCTTCAGTTATGACTTGTCTGCCACTGCCACTTGAGCTATTGGCATCTGCTTTTCTATTATGAGCCCATTTACTGTACAAGAAGAAGAAAGCTTGTTTGGTAAGAATTTGACTAGAATTAATCATATGGTCACAGGGGCCCAGTGCAGTTAAACATTATGCTGTGAGCCTTAAAAATAGACACCAAGCTATGGGTCACAGCAAAGTTATACAAGACTATCCACAGGATTTTTGCTTTTCAAGAAATTATTCCCTTGCTGTTTGAAGCTCCTAAGCAGATTTTCTGATGGCTGAATCTTCTGCCTTGGAAATGAAGGAAGTAATTTCCCTGGCCTTAAACAAACATTTCATGGTGAGAAGTAGTTATGGTTCTAAGAATAATTCTGTAACATAAATTATTCTTAAAAACACCCAAGAAATTCACTTGAATCCTGCACAAACTAGAAAAAAGAAAAGCATTCAAAAGAGATGACCAGCATGCTCTCTCCCTCGGAAAAATGAGAAGACTGGTCATATAACATGAAGAGCCAGGAGTATTAACATTGCAGAGGGAGGCAGAAAAAAACAAATTCCAGTGTTCAAAAAGGACGGCAAAGAAAAGCAGTACTTGGAGTTTCAGAGTCAAACCAACATTGATTTTTACTATGCAATAGTTTGCTGGCAGGGGAGGAGTATTCTACTTGGAAAAATAACATATTGTAGACCAGATAAAGGTAACAGCCAAAAAGTCCATATAGTACAGTCTCAGCCTGAATTTAAAAGAGTTAATTCAACAAAGATTAGTTTTGCTGCATGTAGAGTACAAATGTAAGAGATTGCCAAGTACTTCAGTGCTTTGCCAACCAGCACAGGCTGATAAAGTCCTGCCTTGAAGAAAGAAGGACTATAGGAGAGAAGCTGTGTTTGGGTAAGGTGGGCAGTAACAGCAGAACAAACACCTGCCCGAGCACACCGAAAAAGCACCGAAAAGGACTTTTGGCATGGCATGGACTTCACAGAAGCAGGGAATGTTTTCATGGCTGAGACACAAAGTTGTTCCTGACATAGCAGTGGAAAAGAAAAAACAAACAACAAACAATAAAAACAAATAAACAACCCAAACCCTAAACTTCTGCGGAAGAAATGAAACACAAAGCATTAGGGGAATTGCCTCCTTACTTCACAGCGAGCCGATTCTGCTCAGCAGTGAGTTCCTCAGCTTGTCGCCCTATTCCTAGAAAGAAAAGTCACATCAGATCCTCCCCAAAGACAAACAGTAGAAGCTCTTCCCAAAGCCTAATGTTTGCACACCCACAAATAACCCTCTAAACCCATAAACTCCAGCATTTCTTTGTCACAGGCCGTTGTGACACAGCTCAATTCCTAACCCTTAGGTCAAGTGTCCTCATGTTATACCCCACCTCCTTGCCTCCTTGCCCCTTCCTCACCCTCCCCTGTCAGGAGGAGCAGCTCCACATCCCAAACACACAATGGAAGTGGCAATGCCACCAAGTGGCAGCGACCCCCGGCAGCCCCTACAGACAGCCCTGGGCTGGAAAAGCCTCTGCTGTCAGAAGAGGCTCATTTAAGCACAAGCCTCCCGCTGGCTTCTTGGTGAGAAATGGAGCATTTCACAGCAGGAGGAGTGGGCTGTGGGAGGGACCCAGGCGTGGAGGGAACAGAGGCTGCAGTGGGGTGAATGAGCAGCCCAGCCGCCTTGCTGCTGGAGCAAGCCTGGACACACACAGCAGTGACAGTGTGAGCTGGACACACTCTAGAAGGGTGACCTCCTGGGGAGGGCACAAGACCTTTGGGGCCAGAGGTAAACCACACACTCACCATGCCAGGAAAGCTAGGGAAAATAAATTCTTGTGTGATGGCCAGTGGCACAGCGATGTCACTTACAGCAAGTACCTCCAGAGCTTCACTCTGCTCATACTGGGGGGAATCCCACTGGCTTCAGAACTCACCAGGATGCCAAGTGTGTGTGTGTACAGCTCCACAGGACCAGGGGCTTGGCATCAGCTTACACGACTGTTCTAAACCTGCTGGCCATAATTACCAACACACACGGAGCACCCATTTCCTAACCAGACTGCTGATGAGCTGCTCGTTTCCATTCTCTCTCTTTACTGTTTCAGTTTGTAAATACTGGGAGGGCCTGAGTTTCAAAGAAACAACTAAGCACTTCATTACTTAAAAGGCTGGGTATTTCGCTTGTCTGTTTCCATTTCTGGGCAGCTGTGTTAAATTCTTACAAATAGGAATTTGTCACTGATGCTTGAGCTGCAAGCTGCCTCCATTTGATCAGCTGCTCCACGCAGGGTGTTCACAATGTAATGAGCCTTTCCACCTTCATTAATCTGTAGGATTCCTGGTCTATTTAAAATGCTTCTGCCTCTGCTGTTCCCTTTTTCCTTTCTGCTCATTTCCCTTCCATGTTCTAGGTGTGTACCTAGCTTTAGACTCACTTGTGCAAACCCTGCTTGCAAACAAAGCCCACCCTGTAGTCTGTGGTGTGGCCACCACCTACATCCTAGACCATAACAACTCTAGAGCAGGCTACTTGATTAGTCCCCCACAGCCTCAGACCGTCAGAAATTCACCCTGCAACATCAGCAGGCACAAGGAACAGTGCTACTGATGACGACTGGCATTTGCAGCCTTTGCTCTGTGTTACTGGGAAATAATAGTGCTCTTTGTCACAGCACAGCACAAGACTGAAGACAATGCCATTTTGCTTCCAACTGGGCTTCTCTCTGCACTGGGAAAAAGCTACTGAATCCTATCTCTCACAAATCATGGAGTATATTACCACTGAATACATCACTGCTGGCATATTTTTTGCTAAATTAGTGACTGAACCTATGCAAGCAAACACAATTCTTGACTTTTGAGAACCAATAACAGCTTCAGAGGGCTCAATGGAGAGGCACTGTAGCATCTCAACAGGAGAGACTGGTACTAGCTAAAATCTAAATTGGGCCCCAAGGAAGCAGAGCACCCAAAGGGAAAAAACAGAGGTCTTTGATATTGCAAAGACAGTTTGATCCTGGAGAACTGATCAAAACTTGAAGTTTCTAATTTTCCTCCACAAAGCATTTTTCTTCTTCATTTGAAACAACTCGTTGAACTCTATTCATTCACTCCCTATCTCAGCCACAGAATGCACTGGAATAAAAAGGCTTGTCTTCAGGATGTGGGAAGATTCCTTTTTCTTACCATCATGTAACTGGCATGCGAGTGTTGTGATCTTCTGTGTAATTATCATCAGCGGACTATAACAGAGACAGAAACAACAGTTACATGTCTTGTAGTGCAAATGATTCCCAACTTTCTTACTGAATGTCTTTATTCCTTTAAAAGGCATAACTGTATTAGCAACAAGTGGAAAACATCCAATTAAGACTGAAGGAGGCACTCAGGCATAAGACAATTGCCTGGGTTCAAAACAACCCCACAGTAACTTGCACTGGAATTTTTAATTGCTAAGTGCACACAAAGCCTTATTTTCTGTGTCCCTCTCGTGCAGCAGTGCAAATTGGAGTTCAGAAGGAATGGCACCACCAGGAAACACCAGCTTCTGCAGTGCCCCGAGCTTCCTTTCAGGCAAGGACCAAGTTCAATGCAACACTAGAATACAGCAATGCTGCTGTGACAGAGCTCTGGCTCTTCTTACTGTTCCTCTCCTATTGTCTGCCTCCTCAGTGCCCTAAAAAAATGTTGATTCTGCAGATACAGATGCTTATTTCCCCACATGAATAGCTCTATCAATTAGGGCTGTGTGCAAACACCAGAATAGCTGTGAGCACAGCAGTTTCCCACTTGTTCCTTGGCCCTGCAGCTGCCTTGTGGCCAGGCTGGCCAGGGTACACTGCCCAGCTGGGTGTGTGGGAATGTGGGAGCTGAGAACAAGAGCTGGCTGTACCTGAGCCAGGCTCACAAGGACCCAGAAGCTCTGCTGTCACCTAAACATGCAGTGTACCAACAGCCCCCATGCCCACCAGAGCCACCTCCACCTCTCACGTCCAGCTTTACAGAGCCAATTGGGAAGAATGAAGGGATGAGTATGAGCTCACACAACCTACGAGCCCTTCACAACCACAGCCAGGAGGCAGCAATGGGGGATGAGGAGTCACCACTATTTTAAAAGCATTGTGATGATTACATGTAAAACCAGCCCCACATAAGAGATGTGTGTTCACTGGGGATTAACACAATGGATCGTTTCTCAGTTTGGGGATAAATTAACATTAACCATATGAATGCTTCTGTTTGAACACAAACGATGTTTTCAACCTGGAAATTAAAACTCACGTTTATGTGCATGCTATTTACATGGTTTGACCACTATATGGGACTTTTCAAAGAGACATAGATGATTACTCCAAATATTACAGCTGTTCGTTGTAACTATTGTAATGTATTTTCTGGAATGCAATTAAAGAAAAAAAAATGTTGAAGGTTTTCCTTTAGTTCAAGCACTGTATTTTCCCCAGTAAGTTCTCAAGGTAGGAAAAAAAAAAGGCAAAAATTACATTCAAAAATGTCTCTATTTAAAATAACAGTAAAACACTCATGTTCTGCAGAGATTTTCAAGAGATTTTGGATCATCCTTGGCTAAACTGACCTACTGATTACAATCCCAATGGCTAAGATAAACTATTTGCAACCAGATTATCCCCCTAGGATAAATCAAACTGATTTTCAAGATAATTCATATGCTGAGCATGGTAAACACACAAATCCTGGCAAAAGCCATTCTTTCATTCCAAGTGGCCTTTTTTTTTAACACTAAATATAGCTGATCTTTTTCAAGAGTCCACAAGTAACTCCGTGTGGGTAATTTGCATTTTCTACCCAGAACCAGAACATGCAATATCAGCCAATTTCTTAATCAGAGACTATTTTTATCATTTCAGCAGTCCCTACTTGAAACGTAAGCAAAAGAAGTTTGTACATAAAATTCAGAATAGGCTTAAATACACAGAGAACATAAATACAATTGTAACACAAGGGTTTCTACAGCAGCTCTCTTTGGGTCACCCATACCAGCTAAGGAATGGGCAAAGCCAACAATGACTTTCCACCTTCCAGACAACTCCAATATTGTAAAAGAGTCATTCTAAACCTCATTACAACTAATCTTTCAAGGAAAATTATTTAGAAGCTGTTTTCGTCATTATCGTCAACATCCTGTTTCTCAAAGTAGATTTTCCCAGACAAAATTTAGCTTTGCTTTCAAAGATACATAAATCCTAATCCTTTAAGAGTACGAAAATGCAGATTTTTTTAATCCTTAAGAGGGACAGGGGCTGTCAGTGAAGCAGCAGCAAGTTCTGCCGCAATAAACACAGATCTTTATTTTGTCAGTGCTTGACCTTTGGGCTTTATGGGGCAACATCAACACTTCTTTCAAATCAGTTCAATTTGTTGCGTGTGTTTCTTATGGCAAGAGCTTCCTGCCAATATTGAAGTGGGTAACTTTAAACCTCAGGCTCGGAGCCAAAACCCTATGACTTCGAGTGCCTAAATTTAGTCACTTGTCTTAGAAAATCGGGGCCCCCCCCTAAGTCAGAGAGAACCAAAATGCCAGCAGCCCTGATGTGCTGAGTAACAGGGGGAAGCAGCAGCACAGCCTGCCCTGCAGTCCCACAGCATATAAACACAGAGCAGAGAGGTTCTCTGCGTCTATATTAGGAATTCATTGCCTCATTGATGGCACTCTGTAACCCAGCAGGACAAGCCAGCCTCCCCTGCACTGCGCTCAGAAAACAGGGACAGTCCATCTCCCTCAAATCCCAGCCCCAGAGGAGACAAGAGAGCACAAAGGTGATGCTTCTGGTGTCGTGGGTGGGAAGGAGAGCTACCAAGTGCATTAGACACCTTCTGTTCTCCCTCCTGACATCGCTGTATTACATGTCACACGTATCTTCCAGAGTGGCTGGAAAGTGGCCCAGCAGAAGAGGACCTGGGGGTGATGGTTGACAGCCAGCTGAACAGGAGCCATCAGTGTGCCCAGGTGGCCAAGAAGGCCAGGGGCATCCTGGTGTATGTCAGGAATAATGTGGCCAGCAGGACCAGGGCAGGATGGTCCCCCTGTGCTCAGCACTGGGAAAGCCACATCTCAAGTACTGTGTCCAGTTTTGGGTCCCTCAGCTTGGGAAGGACACTGAGATGCTGGAGCGGGTCCAGAGAAGGGCAGTGGAGCTGGGGAAGGGTCTGGAGCACAAATCCTGTGAGGAGCATCTGAGGGAGCTGGGGGGGTTTAGCTCAGGGAGATTTTATCACTCTACAACTACATGAAAGGAGGTTGTATCCAGGTGGGGGTCAGCCTCTTCTCCCAGGGACAGGAAAGGGGAAATGGCCCCAAGCTGCACCAGGGAAGGATGTGAAGCATTTGAAATAGAAGCCAAAAAAAACTTGAAATCCATCATATTTGAACTCCTACAGACTCCACACCCTCTCCCCCTTCACCTGTCCTGCTCAGCACTGCAGTGACCAACCAGCACAGAAACACAGAATTTCATTTCCATGTGCTGTGACTTCCCTGTGTTTATATCTTGGCCATGAGTCTAATCTCAGGTTATAGCTGCATTGTACCTCCTACACACAAACCATAGCAGCCAACTTTATTTTTTTATTTTTATTTTTTTTTAAAAAAAAAAGGCAAGAAATTGTCCCAGGGACGATTTTATTTTCCAAGGCACCTGTAGCAAGGTAGAGACAGTTCTGGGTTTTCGTTTGCCTCACGTTAGATGCTTTGAAAAAGAACACAAGACTAAGATGCAGCAGTTTACAGAGAATGCTCAGTGGAGGGTTTTACCCCCTAATGAAACCTTCCAAATGAAAACATACCACTTAATGTAATTTTTAAACACCCTTTGACCCCGTGCAATCGATCTGCCAGAAGCAGAGGCCAGTGGAACCAAAGATGTCAGCAGTGGCAGCAGAGTGCTGTGGGATGCTCCCTGCATCACAGGCTGCCTTCTGCACTGAGCAAGCTTCGGTGCTTCCACGGGAAAAGACATTTACCAAGCGCAGCCTGCTCGACCTTAGGTAATCCCCTGGAGGAGTCTGGCACACGCTTGCTAGAAATAGTTTCCACTGACCTGATTTCGCTAAGAGAGGAGGTGGAGTCAAAAGGCTCAGAGCAGACACGGCTGCAAAACAGCAAACATTTATTTCAGGGTTACCTCTTCAGCCCTGTGACGTGAAGTTCACACAGTCACACTCTGCTATGGCATTAACCATGCTGAGGAGGGGATGGCCAAGCCAGAGACAGCGCCAGAGCTTCGCTGGCAGTGGGCTCTCACCTTTACTTGCAACAGTAAAATGCAGAAATACCAAAGCACAGAAAGGAGAACCACTTCACAAAACACACTAACACCTTCCAATTTGCTTCATGTGCTGATGGGTTGCCTTTTTATTTCTTAAGCCTCCACGACAGCAGCATTTCACTTAAACGAGTGTTCACTCCTGGGGAAGTGTCCTGGTGCCCTGGGATGCACCAGCTGCGTGGGGCTCTCGAGCAGTGGCTGCCTGCTTGAATTCTGCCCAGGAACCACACTGCAGGCCTTCCAGGGATCCTGTGTATCCAGTGCTAAGTGATCTCACTGCAGTTTCAAGGGGACAAACGCCCAGCTGAGTAGCAAAGCAGCAAATGGGCAGAGAAAACAGACTGAGCTCCCCTTCCCCTCCCTGCATCTGTGGCTGCTGCACTGCTCCCGGGGACCAGCTGCTGACCAAAGGTACCCTGAGCTGCTGGATCAGCCACTGCAACAACCTACAGCATGTCACACACTCAGGAGACAAGAAAATAAAACCATCTACCTGAACTCACAGCACCAGTTAGCATCTCTGAGCTCTAATGTGGCAGCAGAGCTCATCTGCCTTTGCTGTTGTCAGCAAACGTATTTCCTTTGTCAAAAACACCCGTTGTACCTTTATTCCTTCCTTTTGTGGTTGGTACTAAGCCTCCGAGAGGGGAAGAAACCAGCAACAAAGCACTAAGCATGTTGTCTGCCACAACCACCCAGCAAAAACTCAGTGCCTGAAGTGACACTTGTTACTGAAGTATCTGCTTATATGGCTTTTCGAGAGGGCTCTTTCAGCAATCATCCCTTCCCCAGCGCTTTGCTGAGAATGCTGCTGCTGCTCTGCTCTGGGGATAGAGCAAACACAAAGATGTCCCTGCCATCTGAAGAGGGATGCCCACCAAAACACTCGTGTGAGAGGCACAGATTTGGTGTATGTGGGGAGCAGACCTGCTGGGGTCACCCCGATGGTTCAGCTATGGTCTCTCTAAGAGCAAGAGAAGACTGAAAGCAGTGCCAGGGTGTGTGGTGATTTTCACAAACTGAGTTTCTTTTCTGCAAGGGCTGGCAGCAAGAACCACAGAATAATTAAGGTTGGAAAAGACCTCCAAGATGATCAGGTTCAACCCTGTTAACCCAGCACTACCATCTCCACCACTAAACCATGTCCCAAAGCACCCACATCTGCACATTGTTTTGGACACTTGGGATGGTGCTATCACCACTTCCCTGGGCAGCCTGATGCAGTGCTTGAAAGCAGTTTGGATGATGAAATTTTTCCTAATATCCAAACTAAATCTCCCCTGACACAACCATTTCCTCTTCTCCTGTCACTTGTCCCTGGGAGAAGTGACTGGCCCCCACCTGGCTACAACCTCCTTTCAAGTAGTTGTAAAGAGCAATAAGGTCCCTTCTTTTCCCCAGCTCTCTCAGCTGCTCCTCATACATGAAAGAAACTCACATCTGCACGATCACTCTCTGACATTGCACTGAATGATCTGCACTATTAGGAAATTTTGCTCAGACTCCGCAAGAATTCAAAGAGGAAACTAAAAAGCTCTGTGGTCTTAATCAAGCAAAGGATTAAAACAGACACAAGTTCCACATGGGTGCAGACCTCCCCTAAATTCCACCCAGATGACCATATGCACATGGCATTTGTTCATGGAGCTTGCTAGATTGAAATCTATTAGTCTTTTCCAAAAATCACAATCAAGATTCCTTATTTTAAACTCATTTTCCCCTAAAGCCGTAGTATACTCAGTCTGAGCCTGTGATACAAAAATGATACAAAATGGAAAAAACACAAACCGTAGAGTATTATTACTGTTTTTATAAAGTTGTAGAGAAACCAGACAACTCACCAGCATAATCCTCTTAGCATAAAGAAGAAGAAAAAGAGAGAAAGAGTTAGGATTTAGTTTTTCCAGATATAATGTACAAATGTCATGGCAAACCGAGCAAAATAAAACATGCATGTTTCTCTCAAAGATTGATTTGAATTAAGGCTGAAACACAGCATTCAGTTATTGCATAATTAGTGTTCAAAAGTGAATAGTTTTCTTTGAGAAAGCAGGAAACAAAGTTCCTAAATTATGTCACTGCTTATTTGAGAAATAATATAAATGAAAGAAATCTGATAGAACACATACATATTTTTTAGAAAGGAAGTTAAAACTCAAGTGCAGCAAGCTGGAACTGGTTTTCCTTAAAACCTAGCTGTAGTTTTTTTAAAAAATTGAGTTTTTCCATAAGTACTATGCAATACATGAAAAACTTCAATCAAAAAATCGCTGCAAACAGCTTGAATACAGTTCTGACAGGAGCAAATCCCCTATTTCTTATTTCTTAACCCTGAAATGATGCACCACAGTTTGATCTTCCATCTGCCAGTTTGCCTAAGATATGACCCCCAAATCACCTTGTTCTCTCCACCTCTACCTGCATTTTACAAGCTGTGTTCACAAAACAGAGGGGGCTTCAAACAAATGGCCCAACCAGCTTTTACTAAAGAAATAAACCCCCAAAAAAATGCATTTGCAAGCACACATCAAAAGGGTTATGTGTGCAAGTTGTGCAGTGCACAGAGCAGGTCCAGAGAGCACCGATGCTGGGAAACACTCGTTTAACCTCATTGCACTGGGGAACTGACACTGGGGAGCTGGTGGCACTAGAACTGGGGCCTCTTTGATGTGGATTCAAATTTCCTCCTTGCAATGAGGCATCACCAGAGACTTACAGGGTGCTGAGACCCCAAACACAAGTCAGCAGACGATGGGCTCTTTTTAAGATTCCCCTAAATCCAGTGTTTTGCCTTCTCGATGTACAACTCCAGCCACGTTCACCCAAAAGGGTGGGAGGCTGGAGGGAGGTGGGAAGAGCTCCACAGATTCATTCTTGGTTGTTTTGGAAGTCCTCAGGGAGAACTTGAATGCCTTCCTTCCAACCAGGAACCTGTCTGGATGCTTCCCTGTGACCACATGCAATAGCTGAGGAACCATCAAATATAGGAGGACGAGCAAGAGGAGGTTCAGCTGCTGCTCACACATGATAAAACTGGCCAGGGAGTGTATTTTGTCTCTCTGGGTCATCACATCTGCTCAGGTACGTGCATAAAGCCTCAGTGGGCACATATTATTTACAGCTCTTTTAAGACAGATTTATGAAGCTGACCTGGGTTTCAGCACTTTGGATGACAAGTTTTTATTGATGCCACTGCAGTATTTTTATTGATTCTTAGCTTTTAAAATACACCGTGAAGATGCAGTTCATATCCGTACTATGTTTTCCATTTGTTTACTACTTGGCAGCTTTATGTTTGACTGATGTTTATAAATTGGTGTGTATTTTGAAGCTCCAGGGCAAAATACCAAGATAACACTGTAAGTTCAGGTATTATCCTTTCACTACCATTATTATTCTTGAGCTCATCATTAAATAAGAGTAGTTCCTTTTTCATCAAGAGAGCAGAAAATGGTACGTGGTCTATAACATAAACAGCCACCATTGTTCTTCTTCCAGCCCCACTGTGAGCTGGATCTTCATTAAATGTGTTCAGAGAGAGAGCTAATATGCCTCACAGTGCATTTCTGAACACACTACTCAGACAAGGATGATCTCGTGCATTTCTCTCTCTGCCTCTGCCTCATCCACACACAGAGCTAGAGCATTCTAATCCCATTTATTCTAATCCCATTTCTTGGTATGCCATGCTCTTCCAGGACAGGCTTTTGTGTATGAAAAGAACCCGAATAAAAATGACAGAACTGAATTCCCCTAAATGTATGAGTTCCCATTTCTGCACTCTCCCTTAATAAAACACCTTGCAATTGTCAGAGGAACTTCCCCTAAAATTTAATTAAATGCTTAAACCCACCACCTCAGAGAGACACACAATGCACAGAGAGAGCAAAACCCTCCCATTTCCTGCTCTGTGCCTGTAAAACGACAGAGACTTGGAAGAGCCCTGTAGAACTTACTGTGGCAGCTTACAGAAATTTTTCAGTGTTACTAATTAGCCTGTCTTCAGACACTCAATTAAACAAGCGCAGTGCAGATTAGCACATTGTTTTCAAATCATGCAAAAGCATACCTTCCTCTCATAAACAAAACAGAGGGTTTGCTGTCTCTGTTTCTGCACAGCATCCTCTACTGCTCCAGGTTTGCTCTAGGTGGAAGTCTGGCTAACCAAGCTCTACCTTCCTAATTGGACAGCAACTCACAAGAAAACAGCAGAAACAAGGAATAGGAGCCAAAATCGTACAATGTTTATTCCTTCCTTTAAAAAGGCAAAACAAAATCCCCCCCAAACCACAACAAAAGCCTTGGGAAAAGCTTCAGGGAAACGAAATTGCAGGTACACCACAGGCAACATAAATATTATTCTCGAAACGTACCAAAATGAACTAATAGCAATTGAAAGAGGAACCGGCTTTGCAGAGTCACTCACCCGGAAAAGTCTGTCGTGAGAATTCCGTAATGAAAAATGTATATTCGGCTTATGTGGCACAAGGTGAGGTATCCCATGGCTACGGCAAAGGAGTACCTGCAGACACAGCACACACCACAGTTACCAACACAAGCACCAGCAAGAACCCCGCTGGCTTTGGGCTGCTTTTGAGGTCTGCAAGTGAGCTTGTTAACAAGGCTGGAGCTGTGCTACAGGACCTGGCAGGACCTTTCAAAGAGCTCTGGTGGGGATGGGTACCCAGCTGAAACATCACAGAGATGCCTCTTCGCCCTGGGGAGGGGAAGAAACACAAGAAGGAATAGGATCAAGCTGCAGATTGCAGGTTCAGGGTTGCCACCTTCCCATATTATTTTGACATTTCTGTCCAACTAAAGTATTTGAAACGAGATGATACTGTATTTACCTCACTGCCTTTTTTCTATCTGTAAATGTTCTTTATTTACAGATTTTCCTCTGATCCAAAATATTCTAAATTGAAGGTATTTTCTTCTGATTTTGTATAAAGGCAGATAATGACACATGGCCTGATCTTTTCAGCTCTACCTGCTGAAACACGCCACCTTCCAGAAGAATCACAGAATCTTTTGGCTTGGAAAGGACCTTTGAGATCACGGTGTCCAACCAAAGAAGCATTCCTTAAGCAGAGTGTGACAAATTCATTGTGTTTTACAAGATGATAGCAAAAAGAATAGGCGGGGGGGTAGCATAACTCTTTCTTTCAAGAGTTGAACAGTGTGAAGACTGGAAATGTTGCAGTGCCTGCAAGATGCAAAGAGCACAGAGGGCAGGATGAGATCACATCCTGCCCACCCTGCAGAGCCCAGCCACAGCAGCCTGCCAAGCACACACAGGAGCCCCCCAGAGCCATAAGAGGATCAGCCACAGGGGAGAAGCAAAGGTGAAATCAGACAATAGGATCACTCAGCAGACAGCTGCAAAAGAGCCAGACCTTTGTCAAATTATGGCTGTTTTTAAAAGACACGGGTTTTCCTCCCAGGGGACTAATAAGCTGCAGTGTGAATGACAGTGATGGATTACAAGTCAACCTGCAGGTCACATGGCCCACAGCAAACAGCTGGATGAAAGGCAGGCTGAGTGGACACGACAGATTCTTCAGGAGATACAGAGTAGAATTTATCTTGCTTTATCTGGGTCAGGCATCCAGTCCTGCCTCAGCAAGGTCTTTGGACTCCCTCTCATCTACAGAGGCTGCAAACACCTCTCCAAAGGCAAGTCACCCAGCTCACACATGTAACGGGGACAGACAGGATGAAGGATCTAAAACAAGCCTCACTGCTTAAGTGCAAAGCACTTGGGTTGAAAGGGAGAGCTATACCGAACTGGTTATAGTTCATGTTTCTAAATAATCTTACACAAAATCATAAGTGGGGCTCCCATTTAGATATTAGAGAGGGTCTCCTCAGGAAGTGAGTGAAAAGAAGGCAAGGTGATAACCTGAACATCAGATCCTCAGACAGCCCTGAGGACAAGGGAAGGAAGGGGTTCCATTCCCCAGCCCAGACTGACATGGATTATGAGCATTCAGCAGCAGCTACAGAAACAGCCACAGAGCAGAGACAGAAATCACCTGTACCACACCCAAACCACACCACAGTGTTCACCCCACACTGTTAGGCTGTTTTTGTTAGATGAACAAAAAAGTAAGGAAGTGGAAGAACCACCAGCTAGAAAGTAGGACTTTTACAAATAAAAATTCCTGTTTGTGCAGACCGATGGGACATGAATGACTCCCCCCAAACAATTTTAAAAACTCCCTCGTGCTGAGCTCTCTCTTAAGAGACTCTCTTAGTGACTGAGCAGAGAAGTTCTTCCATGGGAGTTTCCTCTCAGTCTGTGAAAGAAGATGACATAACTATCACAGAGTTTTCATTTTCACAGGAAAGCACTTTTTCTCTTTTGGCCAGGAGGGCACTGATTTGAGAAAGCCCTTCAGGAGTCTTATGTGTCTCCCCTCCTCTAAGGCACTTCTGTGGGGCAAACATCAGCACCCTGGTGGAGAACTTCTCACGTTGATACCATAAGCTTCTCCTTGAAGCAGTGACAGTTCTGGTACTTTCTGCTTTTTCCAGCTCAAAGCCCAGTACCAAGCGCAAGACTTCATTTTGTGGATTACTAAGTTAAGCTGCCACTGTGACCTTGTTTGAACTACCTAACTCAAGAGTAAGTGGAAAATACCTAAAGGCCAAACAGCAAGGAGGAAAACACATTAAGAATGATTATCAAATGCAATCCTCAAGAATACAAGACCAAGGAGAGAATGACTTCATTATGTTTAAGAAACCAGAGGCATGGCCATAAATTATCAAGCCTGCAAAAGTCAACTTCTAAGGGCAGCAATTTTTTAGAAGAATGCAATACATCAATGCAAAAAACCCCACAAATTGAGATTACAGCTGCTTCTGTAACTGGATGAACAAAGCTGCTGCAAGTAAGTGGGAAAGAAAAGCAGGAAAGAAGGGAAGGAGCTTCTCCAAACCTGTTTTGAGGGAGAAGCACTAGGGAAGTTGTCGGGGGGCAGCTCCAGACCTGCAGCCACATCAGCTCACCTGTGGATGTTGGGAATGCTCGCCATGTTCATGATGCCATAGTTCATCATCACCAGGACAAAAAGATGAATGGAGTACCTTAAAGACAACAAAGGGAGTAGTTAGATACTTTCTGTGTTCCCTGGAAGTGCTGGCAGTTCAGAGCAAGGGGATATTATCCCATGCAAATTACATAAAAGTGATGTCATATCAGGGTTCCAGTAAGCATGGATTACCCCAATGACATCTTTATGGCCTGAATATCCAACACAGACTGATACTTATTAACAAGATAATGTTCAAAAGGTGTCTCAACAGCAGTCTGGCATAGCTTTAATTTCCAGAACAAACATCACAAATTAAATCAAACACTTAAAAACACTTGCATGACTCATTTTAATTTGAGGGTTTGGAATGGTTATGCAGGTTACAGTATTTTGATTTTTTTTTTTTTTTAAGGATAACCTTAAGTGCCTTAAGACTAAAAAGATGCAGTCCAGAAAAGCTGACATGAAGTTGAAAAACGTTTCTACCCAAGCCTTGTGTGCCTGGTGACTGAATACTCACCACCCAAAGCAGAAGACAGCAAAGTATATTCCAAAGAGGGTGGCAAACGCGTGGCGAACGGCGGAGCTGGCATGGCTGGGGCTCAGGTAAATACGAAACCAAAACGCAGCCAGAAGTGCAAACAGCTGACACGCTACAAAATTGATCTGCAACAGACAAGCAAAACAAAAAGCTGTCAGGATTGCTGGAGGAGCAGGGGAAGGAGGCGCTCTGTTCTCAGAACCATTAAGAGTAGAGGCAGGGAAAGGGAGAGGGGGAAAGTGAGCTGTGAACCTTTTGTTTCTCAGCATTCTCACTGGTGAGCCCACGTGGGAACTGTTCCTGGCCAAGGACAGAAGGCAGGTAGCCACCCAAAAGCTCAGAGCAGAGGAAGGGCAGGCTCCAGCTCCCCCAGGGTATGGAAGGCTCTGGGAATGCTCAGTGACCCCAGAGCAGGGCTCTGCTCTGCTGCCAGCCTGACCTGTCCTCTGGTGGGAGGCAGAGGCCAGGACACAGCCTGGGACTTTGAAGCGCCACCTGACCCTCCAACCCCAACACAGGGGCAAAATCCACCATCCTGACGTGATGCTGTTCCACAGGCAGTACTAACTGGACTGCTGCCTTAGCTGAACTCCTCCACTCCACAGCATCTGCCACACAGATCTCCCAGCTCACCATTTCTTGTGGCTCAGCAGTGCAAACAAAACAATCTTGCTCCACCATCAAGCAGACAGCTAAAGGAATACACTTCTCATTGTTCTTTGGCTCCTGCACGTGGGAATCAGGCTGGTGCCGTGGAAAGGAGGGAGCCAGGTCAGTGGGAGCCCAAGGCATGCAGAGGGCAAACAGCACATGGCTACAGGCTACTCTTAGCACACACAAGGACAAGCACAAGCTTCAGTGTCCTCAGAGCAAAAATGACATCACGCTGCCTTCTTCAAGTCACCTTGTCTTCGACAGCATCAGCAAAACTCCCAAAGTCAGAGGGAAAGCAGAGCTCAAAGTCAGAGGGAAAGCGGAGCTCAAAGTCAGAGGGAAAGCGGAGCTCAAAGTCAGAGGGAAAGCGGAGCTCAAAGTCAGAGGGAAAGCGGAGCT
>JAWWEW010000078.1:59177097-59207629 GCA_035583185.1 Anabacerthia variegaticeps | reverse complement strand
GCTCAAAGTCAGAGGGAAAGCAGAGCTCAAAGTCAGAGGGAAAGCAGAGCTCAAAGTCAGAGGGAAAGCAGAGCTCAGGAGCTGCCTCTAACAGAGCAAATACAGCACTAGGACACAACATCCTTAAGTCCAGCCTGGACCCTAGACAGCTGGAATTAAATTCATTGATTCAGTTGCACTCCTTTTTTTTTTTAAAAAAAAGGTAAATAAACCAAATTCCCCCTGAACTCTACAGCAGCAACTCATCCCAGAGCGAGCAAAATTAATAGGCTGCAACCCCTTGGATTAGAGGATTATCCAAAGCTCTCAGTCCAGGACAGGATGATATATCTTACTCGGAAATGCTCTGACATGCTGGCTGTCCAGAGCTGGTTGGATTCAGCCAGGAATCTTGTCAGAAACACTTACAGTGTGTTCAACAAGATACTACAGCCCCAAAGTGCTTTTATTCTGGTGGACCACAACCAACATGGTGCTGTTCATGCAAATCCTCTTATTAGAGGTTTCTTGGCTTCGGTGCTGTAGTTGCTTTATTTCAGTCATCCAGGCACCCATGCAAGAGAATAATGCAATAATTTCAATGCTTAGGGATGCCAGCTCATCAATGCCAACGCAGTGACCCTCAATGCCAGCTCAGCCTGCTCCCACTCAGGGGCACATCCAGCACAGCTCCACTCTGTGGCATGCAGAGCAAATCTGAGTCAGTAAGGAAGGGAAGTGCAAAGACTCCCAGAACCTGATGTGGCTGATGGTTTCAAAGACAATACCCCCTTCTGTGCAGTGCCACTCACGGAAGCTTTACACCAGTAAAAGCCATCAAGATAAGCAGGAGTTTGCTTTTTACTTTCATCCAGATCTTGTATGGCCAGTTGGGGATATTAAGGATGCCAGGATTTCAGCGGTTCACACACTCAGCAAAACGAAGGTGCAAGATCCCACAGGACACACACTTGTAGTAGCATTTAAACAGCCCAGGCAGCAGCAGCAGAGACAGCACATCCCATTCTATTCATTACATCGCAGCAGGCAGTAAAGGACAGCTGAGCAGCCTGCACACATGCACTGCTGCTTGCCCACACCATCCATTCCTTCGGGAATTAAAGCGAGGATGGGTGCACCAACCATGCCACGATCATCTTCGTTTTGTTGTGCAAATTAAGCCCAACAATTTCTTCTCTGTGCTCCTTTCGCAGCAGCTGCGGCAAAGCCTTGCAGCAGGATGAAAGCAAAGTGCACATCAGCCTTATGTTCCAGCCAGTTTCCAGTTTATAAAGGCTGTTTCTGCAGAGCAGCCAAACATCACAGACCCAATGTACTCAGCAAGCAGTACTTGGGTAATAGAGCAGGTATGTTCTGTTCTCCACAGACTGACACAGGGATATGAGAGCTTTTCATACAACTACCACCCCTATCTAGTATTTATATGTGTCATTTTAAACACATACAACATTCATGTGTGTACACACAAAGGCTGACAGCTCATCTGGACTTTACTACATTCCATTTAACATTAATTTGATTCTTCATTCTACGTACTTAAGGCACCTAAATAAATAGGTCCTTAAAAATTTAAGAAATGTTGTGCTGCATCACAAGGGAACTAAGTCATGCTTTCATCCCTTTCCCTTCCCAAAGAGAAGAGGGCTCATACTATTCCCTTTTGATTATTTCCACTGTTGCTAAAAACACCTTACAAACAGTTTATTGAGGGCTTCAGAACACTGATGAATGGCATCCACACAAAAATAACATGGAAATAAAAATTATATGCCAATTAAACTTCTCATTCAGACCCCCCCCCCCCACTGCAAGTCACTTAACCTGTGACTTCAGCTGGTCACATCTATTCAGTGTTGACATTGAAACTCTGCACATCTCCTTTCAACTTTGCCAGCAGAAAAGAAACACCTTTGCTTTTCACAGTCATTTTCTTCCCTGCTCTAGAGAGTGAGATGCAATAAGATTAGGAATCAGAGCACATGATACGTTGCCAAAAGAAGACACTATCTCCCTTTCCTTTTCCATGACTAAACGCTGGAGGACAGAAAGGCAGCCTCACCACAGGATCCTGCAAAGACATCTGGAAGACTTGTATCTGAGTCCCAGCCAGCTGAGGAGAGCCTTGCAAGGCAGAAACAAGAGATCTGCACTTCTGGAGACAGAGAAAAGCTGGAACAGCTCCAGCCCAACTGAGCTTATTGCTATTGTTGTCTGATTAATGAATCCTTTAATTCTTTATTAGTCCCAATTTAAAAAGCTGGATGGATCCAGAGCATGTAAACATCAGGTATGAACAACGATGAGAAAAAAAAGAGAAACTGTAGTTCCTCCCTTTATTCCTTCCAATTCTGTAGTGGCAATAACTCAAAGTGATATTTAGACTGTAAATCTGAGCTGCAAAGCGAGCAGTGAGGTCAAACCAACCACCCAAGCACGTGTGATGCTGGTGTGAGAGTAACCAGAGTGGTTTCAAGATCCCCTCACACTACTGTGCTGTAATCCAAGCCCTCAAACACATAAAAAGGTGGGTCCAAGTGCCTCGAGCCTTTGCTCCTTCTCCTGGTTTTAACCCAGTGAAACCAACCTGGCAAACATTGGACTGGGACTGCAGGGAGGGGAAACACTCCCAGGGATTTCAGGGATTTGGAACCACCCTGCCAGTCACCCCCATCAGCAGGCAGGGCATGGTACCTAGGACAGTCACCTCTTCAACTCCCAGCTGCTCTCAGAGGAAAACCATGAAACTTCTTCCTCACTATTTTATTGGGTCCCACTAACCAGCTGGAGGTGGGCAAATCACAAAGTAAAGGTTCCAAATACCTGGATCTAAAAATCTCACCATTTGGAGCACACCAGCCCAGTGCCAATAACATCGAGTAGGAACAATTATGACCTTCTGTTCTGGGAGCAAAGTGGGTTTGTGGTGAAGGATGCAGGGAAAAAAAAACCAAACCAAACCAAAACATAATTAGTAACCTGTCAAAGCCCTCTAAGAGGAAAGCCATGGAGCTATAGAGGATTTCCAAAAAGAGACAGGGAGATGTATTGCTTGGTGCTTGGTGAAACATTACTTGGGGAAAAAAACCACAAAAATCTTAAAAGGAGAAAATGGAAAGTGGTTTTTCTAGCTACAAGTTCCTGAGACAGGAAACAGAAAATATGAGAGGAAACAAATCCTGGCTTTATACCCTTCCACTAAATCATTACAGAGAGTCTTGGTCGCTGCTTGCCATAGTTCAAAGCAGGCTACTAATCACCCATTTTAGGGAGTTTCATTTCCCTCACCACGTAAGCCTGGCATCTACAAGTCTCCCCCTTTAAAAAAGGGCTAATATGCATTTGAGAGTTACTAGATCACACTCTAGGAAGACATAGTAAGTACAAGCACATACTCTCTTATTTAAGTGCTTTAAACCTTTTCCTTACAGTTAAGTATCAGAAAGAATTATCCTGCATTCTGTTTTGACCACAAAAATACTTTGGTTTTCCTCTGCTACTTTTTTCCTCCTTAATACTACCAGAAAAACTGACCTCACTTCCCAAAAATCTAGGAGGATACAACGAATTGACCGTGCAGTTCTCTCCAAACTCCAAATGGCAATTAAGTCCCTTACACAAAGCAGACAGTCCTCTGTAAGCAGAATTCCTATTGACATTGTAATTGGCTCCCTACCAAGGTCCCCAGGAGCAGTCACACTGCTACCTTGTCCTTGCTGGTTGGCAGGGTGCTGGAGTGTCCCTACAGCACAGAGTCCTTGGACAAAGAGCAGGATGTGGCCCGGTCACACCAGGTCCCAGAGCCACAGGTGTGTCACAGCACGAGCTCTCAGAAGGTTCCCAGCCGGCACCCAGCTCCACCTCCAGTGATGGTGCAGCCTGTCCTCACACTACAGACATTGCAGAAGGTGCCTCTCCCTGTATTCCAGGCTTCGTGCTTGCCAGCCCAAGGAGAGAATAAGGCTTTAAATCTGTGTTTCAGCTGCTGAACCAAAGGCAGTACAAAACCAGAGGCTTCCCATGGTGGCTGTGGATAAAGCTGCAGCTCACGGTCAAGGTACTCTGTGTTTGCTGCTATCTGCTCATGAGCACAGAGCATTAGTTTAGGAGGCTGCTACCAGGTTTTTAGGTGGCAAATGATAATTTTTCCTCTATTCACCCACTTACCACAGATCACCAAACAGCTGGTTTCAGTATTTGGAAAAGCATAAAGAATCTTGTTAATAGAAACTACTGACAGCAACAGCAACTCCTCGAGTCAAACCCCTGCCTGTGGAGCCCACCAGTGCCTGGGTAGTACTTTGGGGAGCAGATGCCATAATAAAGAATTCCACTTTGCCAGACATCAGCCCCATCTTCCAGGAGGGTGTTTTTCTTGCAAAGAATCAAGCAAGAACTACAAGAGTGCAATAACTTGTTTGCCATGTTTAAAAGATTATTTGGTGCATATTACCAAAGACACCTGGCAAACAACATGTTTAAGTTCACTTTGCTGGAGACATTTCTACTTTGATGTGGAGAAACAGACCTGCTGTTATGATAGCATTTCATAACATCCAAATGGTGATATTTAAAATGGGTGTGTTAAGAACGAGAGATGGAAAAGTCTTTAATCACATCTCCAAGACATCTGATACTTACCGAAATTTTTCAAAATATTTTCATCTTCCAGACTATTTTTATGAACTATAAGGACAAATATTCTCTGCAGGGATCACTTTGCTCTACACAGGGAGGGGACAAACACCCCCAAAAAGGAGGGCAATATCATAGGAACCATGTCAAATTCCCCACTGCTAGACTTTTGACTTAGGCTTCCCCAAAGGAAAAGGACTCGTGTAACATCATCTGTGCAGCTCCCCTTATTGCCCACGGTGGCATCACTTTGTCCACAACTCTGTGAACCAAGAGCCAGCACAAAAGGGCATTTGTAGAGAAAGCAGAACGGACTTGCAGGATGCTGAATTTTCTGTTTACAGCCAGGCACTGTGGACTGCAAATGGCATGGACCAGAGAGGAGAGAAATTAATTTACACTGGGGAAATCCTGATTTGACTGCTGGAAAGTCACATCTCCAGTACTCTAAAGAAACAACTCATTTCTCTGGCCTTGTGTTGTAGGAGCGCCATGAAAGATTTTGAGGAGACAGAAGCAAAGGTTTGAATATGGAATTTCTCTCCTGGGATAGAAGGAAAAGCATATATGCATGACCAATTCAAGATATTGTCCTCTTCAGAAGTAGCATTAAGTTGCCTTAGCCTTGGCTCTTTTTTGTGCAGTTCCCTGCAGAAAACAGAGTTGGTAAAGTAGAATATACCAAACTGACAGTATTTTGGCCTGCTGTGCTGTTTCCCTGGGTAAATTCTGCTCTTTCCATACTTACAGGGTTGAATATCCTTCCATGATTTAGACCATAAACTTGAACCAGATGTTCTTTCTGGATTACCTCTACGAAGCCACTAGCAGAGCAATCACTAGCAGGACACACAAATACAGCTATTAAACCCCGAGTCATCAAAAAATTGAAAAGTGTTTGAGTCCAAAGGAAACTGGAGAAGTCAAATGTGCACCACAGTGCTAAGTCACAGAGCCACACCCCTGCCTCTGATGGTGATAAACTGGACATGTGGGCATGACCCAGAAGCAGCTTCAGCTCTGCCAACAGTGCTCACAGGGAGCTCTAATGGCTCTGGTGTGAACAGATGGCTAAGCAGTGATCATTTATGTGCTGCCACTACCTGTAACTCACTAATTACTGCTCTCCTAGCCAGTAATGCCAAGTGATGGCATCCCCTTGTGCCTGAGACAGCCAGCACTGAGTCCTGCCTGTAACAGCAGCAAAATCAAATACTCTGGAGCCTTCACTCATTCAGGTGGTTCTTTCAAACCAGAACACCTTCAGGTTGTTAGGAGTGCTACCTCATTTCTTCAGACTCCTCAGCAGTGGGGTAGCACACTAATTAGGGTACCTTTAAATCCAAAAAAGTACTTTTAAGAGAATAATTTGACACTCCTCTGTGCAGGTAGATTATTGCACAGTATTATGTGCCTGAGGTGTCTCTAAAAGCAGAACTACGGCCAGCAGGTCAGAGTAAAGAGGATATTTTAAAAGGAGGAAGAGAAGTGAAATGTTGTTATCCAAACAAGAAGTTTGACACAAACCACCCCTCCAAAACCCAAACAAAAACATATAAAAACACAAACGACAAAAAACAAACCACAAAACAAAAATAAAAAGGAAAAAAGAAAGGGGAAAATCCCCCAAACTAATACCTGAACTGCCAGCCTTGCTTTTCCAAAAGCTTCTCCAGGAAATCAGGGTGACTTGGACCAAGTCCCTTGCAGGAAAGATGTCACCTTGTGCCACCTCCTCTTATGCAAAGCTTCCTAGTGATGCAGAGGGAGCAGCCTGACCTCACCATCACATCACTCCATCACCCAGCTCTGCTCACAGGATACACTCAGGAGACCCCACTTAAGAGGATGTGAAGTTAGGAGATGGATGCTGATGTGAAAGGCAGCAGAAAGAGGGAAGACAACAACTCCAGGGGAGTAAAATACGACCAAGCAGAGACCTAAGTGCCTGCAAAGGCTCCTCTGCAAGTGGCCAGAGCTGTAGGAACCTCCCACTGTGGGGACACCCCAGCACTGCTTCCCCCCTTTCTCAGGCAGCTCTCTGCAGCTTGGGGCCTGAGCTCATAATCCTTAAAGACACCTCTTACCCATCTTTTCCTCACTAATGAATTCTTGGATAACAGGTATTGTTCCCAACTGGTCTTTTCAAACGGAGTGCTCCCAAATCCCCATGATTTTCACAGCACCTCTCCAGTGCATTGCCAAGCCCTTGCTCTGCTGTCTCCTCATCCACCACACAATGGGTCAGCAAGAAAGAGGAAGCAGGACCAAGACAGGTCTCACTGGACACGATCCAGATCGATTTCATCAACCTCAAGCACTAATTACTCTAAATATTTCAGTCCAGTTTCTACATTTGCATTCTTCAGTAAATAACTTCAAAGCAGCAGCACTAAGAACAGCATCAACACAGAGCTGTTCTTTCCCCCCCCAGATTTAAAGGTTTAGTTTTTAAAAACTTACAACACAGCACAGCAAACCCAGCACCTTTTCACTTTGTGTAACTGGGCAGTACACAGCTGATACATTCAAAATGCAAAGAAAGAAGACTATATATATATATATATATATACACACAGATGTTTGTATACCCAGCCACCCTGCTAGCATGTCATTCTGTGGCTTCAATTTCCCAAATACCAATGGGAGTTGCATGAAAGCAGGAATGGCAGGATTCTTACAGCAATGTTTCTAAAGCCCCAGCCCAGAACCAGGCTTAACTTCCAGGCCAGAATGAAAGCCCTGTGCCTGCACACACTCACGAATTTCAAAATAAACCAGTAGGCTTCAAGTGCAATCCTTCACTAGAATGGGAACTGGCACATCTGAAATAACTTGCCCCATTCTTGCCATTGCAATGCCTGTGCAATTCTGTTTTCAGTTCCTTTTCTAGAGAAAAATGTCAGTGCTCTTTAAAAATACAAACAGAGCAGTTTTGTGCACGTTATCCCAGTGATATCCCAGTAAGTGGACACAACAGAAAGAAACAAATATCAGTAAGGGGGGGAAAAGTGCCAACTTCACAAGTTATTCTAAGCCAAAGGAAAGTTGGGCTTTTTTCCCCCCACTATAGAAACTGTCAGCACCGTGCTAAATTTAAGCACATTATCCTTGGAATTAGTGGCTTGATCAAAGACTAAACTTTTCAGACATTGCAATGGTATTATGTAATACTTTATTAGGCCTTTACACACAGAAAATCTGGAACATCCTGTATTTAAATGCTCAGTCATGCTCACAGGAACTTAAAACAAGGGCACTGTAAAAGTTAGCGCATTAGGACATGCTTAAAAATTTATGCAAGGACTCTGCTAGAGGAAGGGGAGATTTTATCTGTCCTGACACTCGTCTCCATACCTGAGGCAGTCCATCTAAATTCCTTTTCATTTCAAGGGGGGGGGGAAAGCCAATTTCAGGCTGCAATTCATCAAATCCTAAACCACAAGTCTAACACAGGTACTTCTCCTATGAAAGTCACCTAAATGAGTAAGCTGAGCTGCAGAAATGCACCCTGCAGACTCACAAAGATGAGCAGGATTTACACTACATCCATGAACTTCACAGGAAGCAAAAAGAAATCTCTGCTTTGGGAAACTGGACTTCATGTAGTTGTAAGAAATAAAGTTTCCACAAATGACCCCCAGCTCCCCATGCTCTGATATTTGGTTTAACACTTAAAGACACCATAAAATGGTATCATGTTCCAGAAGATGGCATCCTGCAATACAATAATGCCACTCCAAGGGCCTGGAATAGAACTGGGGAGGAAAAAAAACAAAACCAAGAGCAACAAACAAACGAAAAAGTGCCAATCAGGAGACAAGAGGACACCCAAAGATTTTGGGAAGCCAGCAGTAAGGGCCAGGGAAAATCTGCAGTGAATCTGCTGAGAAATTTTCCTTTTAGAGCCAATTTCCAGTCAGCTCAACCTGTGCAGATGCACAAGGGAGAGGATTTTCACACGAGAAGAAAAAGAACCACGGGGAAAGAAACAAGGGGAGGAAAAACACGCACAGCCACTTTGTTTTAGTGGTATATTCGAGTCAGAGCCATTTATTGGATTGGGAAAGTCACTTTCTCTTTTTGGCAATTCTATTTGCAAACAGAAGAGGTAGCAAGTAGAACTCACTCTTTCTGCTCCCACAAACAGAGAAACCTTGATGTCCTGCAGTCTCCCATTTTCACTAAGGCCCTTGGTCCTGCTGGCCAGCAGATTTTCTGCACAGCTGCTAGAGCTGCTTCCTTCATTTTTGCCTCTTCCCAAAGAGCTGTGTATGTGGGGTTTGTTCCATTCAAGCACAATTCTCTTTGTTTCATTCCTTTGCTGAATCAGAACTGCCAGCTCCAGATACTCCCTTTCACTCTCAGGAGATTTCACAGCCATAAAATGCTGCTCCTTTTCCAGTTTAAAAGCAAAATGACTGCTCTATGCTTTTGAATCTATGACATGTTGGACCTTCACTCACGTGGGTGGCACACTTATTTTCACTCCCTCCAGGACCGTGGCAGGAAGAGAAGCCACCAAGAAAACGTGTGCAGTGACAATATCCTGTTGTGGCTTTTTTAACCTTCCTTATTTCTGCTGAGAATTTGCAGCCTCCTCGCTTCATGCTCATTTATTTTGGCTCTCGAACCACACAAAAAGACAAGAAAATTGCCCCAGCTGGTTAGTTGTGCCTCTTACAAGCACCTTCCATCTCCAGCAAATATCTCTGGGAATCAAACTTTGGAGCATGGCTAATTTTAGGCACTCAACTTCAGACACTACTGAAAACAAGAAACTTCGAGATGACAAGAGCTCAGGACTTGGCACAAATCAGACATTTCAATTGTCACTAAAATAACAGCTCTGGAAATCATCAGTATCTTCCCAAAAAGTCCTGCTCCGAAGGCATTTCAGGGGTTGTCCCCTCAAACAAAATAAAAAAAAATAAGAAAAGAAAACCCCCAAGCAAAACAAAAACATTTCCTAGTTTTCAAACTTAGCAACCAAACCAAAACAAAAACTAACAGGAAAACACATGGCATGAGCAAGCTCAGTTGGTGAATAAATAGATATAAACAATTTAAAAAAAAAAAAAAAAAGAAAAAAGAAAAGAAGAGAAACTTGGACTTTGCCATCATTTTATTTGCACTGTACAAAATTTGAGGAAAAAAGATTTCATTTCCTTGCCTCAGTAGAGCCTTCTTTACACATCCCCCCATTAGAGTGGCACAGTTCTACTCACATGCAGTACAGCAGAACTTGGGGTTAGAACACTGATATTTTCCAAAGAGAACTGCAATATCAGGAGGAAAAAACTCACTCAGGTTTATAAGATTTAATCACAGTATTACATTCTTTGCCATGCTTATGAGTTAGCAACAGCAGAAACGTAACTTGCTTTTGGTAGGCAACAGGAATAAGTCTCATTTTTTCCTCTTCAGCAGCTTGGAAAACAAGAGAAGAACGCTTTTACATTTTAAAACTATCCCAGTGATGCTCCTACCATGCAGTGACAGGCAACTTATTAGCCAAGGAACAAAGTACAACAACAAAATTCCAAAGACTCCGAGTGAACTCCTCTCGAAACACCCCAAGAATTTGAACACAGCCAGAGAAAAGAAATTCAACAATCCTTTAAGTTGCATAAACAATTATCACTTCCCTTTCAAACAAGCCCTTTACACTAAAGCCTATAAAAACATGCTTTGGAAGAACGAGGACAGCTGCCTTACTAAATGTATTTCCATCTCATTTTCTACCACCAGGCCTTGCACCACTAAAATGGGGGTGTCCCAGGAGCACTTTGAGAAGCATTCCAGCTCCAAATCCAAGCAATTGCAAAGACATTACCCCAGACACAGCACACAGGCACAACTGCCATTTAGAGCCTCCTAAACCAGACTGGTACCTCCCCTTTATTAGTGACTCTGCTCAAAAACTGACGTGTCAGAGGAGAAGGAAAAAGAGGAGGCTGAGACAGAATCCATTTTCCCCTAATAATCATTTAAACCCTCAACTTTACCCAGGCCAGGAAAATAAAAAAACAAACCCCAAACCAAAGGGAGCTTAACTGAGCTATCTGGGTAACTGGAGAAAAAAGGCACAATTGCTAAAGAGAGAGATAAGTGATCAGGGTGTCAGAACCCTACCAAGGGATGAAGGCAGACCTCACCACACACCTGCTGGCACAGTCTCCTCCAAGAGAAGCACAAACCTACCAAATATGGCATTAAAGAGATGCAGCATGAACTGAACAGAGGGGAAGTGCTCAGGATATGGACAGAAAAACCCCAACAGCTAAAAATCAGAACAGAAAACAGGATAACCAACAGGGAAATACATTGCAAATCACATAAGGAGTGAGTTGCTTTTTATATAAACTAATAAATAGAAGGGCAGCTGGGGCTGCTTCAAAGTGGGATGTTGGAGAAGTGACCTCTCCTGGGTGTTGGCTGAAGCCCCAGCATCACCAGAGGCAGAGCTGACAGAAAGCAGTGCCTGCACAGGGGGCAGGCCCTGAAAGGAGCCAGGAAAAGAACAGGTGCTTCCCAAAGCTTCCTCTTTCAGGCTGAGCTTACTCTAGGAACTCATGTTTTCATATAAACACGCAAGTTCACACTGGCTCTGGCCAAGCCCTCGGGCTTAGCAGCCTCCTGTTGAAAGGGGTTTCACAGCCAGGTCTGGAGAGCAGGAAAAAGACTTTAATTTTGATCACTGTTGAACCTGCAGCCTTTCAGCATTGTCACATTTTTCTGGGCACGTGAAGAAACACTGGGAGGCAGAAGGAACTTCTTCCCCTGAGCAGAAAGGCTGTGAACTCCCCACCCCTGGAGGTGTTTGACACCACTTGGGGTTCTGAGCAACCTGGAAGGTTCCCTGGCATGGAGAGGTTGGTGCTAGATGATCCTCAAAGTCCCTTTCAGCCCAAGATGCCTTCTAGGTTCATTAACTCTAGTTAATGAACTAGTTCTAGTTCAGCCTAGATCCAGATAGTTCTGAATTCTAGGAATACCATGTCTCTGAGTGCTGGCTCTATTTCTTTTATGCTGCTCACATATACTTTCACCCTGATCCCTCTTAAAACTCACATTCCTAAAGTAAACCCTCCAGTTCCTCCACTTTGCTTTTGCACGTTTAAGAAAATAAGCTTCTCTTGTAATTTGTTTTCTCTTTTACCTAGTTCATATTTTCACTCTGGTTTCAGGGCAAGGAACAGTTCCAGACATCTTTTGATTGACAAGGGCAACTACAATGGGACAGAAGCATAATTATGTCACTCATTTCCCTCTGCCCCGGGACCATTCTTTGTTCTCTTTGTCATTTAATTACTGATTATCAGCAGCAGAGCATCTCTGAAACTTTTTTTTCCCCCAAACTGCTGAGCCCATTTTCCTCCATGGGATGTTATGTTCGAAAATTGGGACCCAGCACCCCACCAGAGAAGTGGTAATGAAGGTAACACAAAATTAAAATCACATTCTCTGAATAAAAACCAAACCAGTGCTTCCTCCCTCCAGAGTCCATCACATTTCACAGCAACATGCCTGCACTTTGGACACTCTTGTATAAAACAGGGCAAACCCACCCATACTCTGAGTGCAGTGTTATTGTTGCTGTGGCAACTACAGACCACAAGTTTTTGCCTCGAGAGAATCAGCATGAACACAAACACACACACACACACACACACAAAGAGCTGTGGGTGCTAACAGTGCCTACAACTCGCTGTGGACACGTCACACTGCCTGGATTTAGTTTAAAAAGTCCTTTAACCTCTCACTCACTGTCTCCAAATGGTTTGTCTACACTTTGTTTCCACCTTCCATGCAGCACAGTTGGCAAAACACCCTGAGAAACCCTGACACTTAAGGAGTGTGAATGTCAGCCTACACAGGCTCCGCTTGTGAGGGAACAGAGTGATGTCAAAACTCTCTCTAAAATAGATAAACTATTGATCCATCAGCCGGAATTTGCTGGGATAAATGCTTAGTGCAAAGCGTAGGAGTCGGGGATTTGAACCTGCCCTCTGTGTGTGCCCTCCTAAGATCAACAAAGTCAATAATGCCCTCTCTGTGACACTCCCTGGCACTGATAACAGGCAAAAACCTGCTCTCACCACTCGGTGATATCATTTCAGCTGCATGTAAGAGTTAATAATTAAAACTATTCTCCTCAATGGCCCACTAAAAAAAAAATAAATAGGTTTACTTAAAACCAACACATGAGCATGAAAACAAGCATGGAAGTTATTCAAAAAATGTTGGGAGTGGGGGGGTCCTCAAACGTCTTGGGTTTTGCCTGGTCATTTTGCCTTCCCCATTCCTGTGCTATCTGCACAGCAGTGCCAAACTGCACTTGCAAAAGAAACCACAAATTAAGAACTCGCTGGAGTCCAATTAGAGCTTTTGTCACCAGACTGTAGGAGCAGCAAGCCCTCCCCCAGTGCAGGACAGCCAGCAGCTGAAGTTTCCTCCTTGGCCTGAAATTGTTAGTTAAGATTATTTTCCTTAAAGGCTGGAATTTGCTTACCATGAATGAAGCCCAAACTCCACTAAGAATGCAACATACTGTAAGTAGACTAACTCCAAAAATCTTCTTAAAAACCATTTATGTCAGAAACTTTTGCTTGTGCTTTTGGTTTGCCTCTGTGCTCACCTACAATTTTGCAAAAGCTGTTTAAAGTGCTTTTAAGGAGCGGTGCAAATGAACATTTCCAGCCAAGCTCAGGAGAAGGGAGAAGGATGCAGTCGTGGTGTGGGGAGGGAGCACCCAGAGGGTTTCCCCTCGTCCCCCCTGGCAGAGGCAGCACTGGCTGACCCTGCTGCAGAACGGGCTGCATTCCACCTGTTCAGGAGCGACCAAACCAGCCCGACCAGTGCTGCCTCTGAGGAAATCGCCAAAGGAAGGGCACAGAATTCCACTGGGTCCACCTTACCAGGTGCTCTGGGGCACCAAAAACGGGTCTGAGGAGCAAAAGAGCTGCGGGTGAGGACCCCTCATTCACTGACTCTGCTTGAAGGGTCTCAGTTCAGAGGAGCTGAACTTCAGTGCTCTGTCCCTTGACAGTTCTGGGGCACATCCCTTGGCTTTGCATTCATAGAGAGAACCCTGTGTAGCTGCTCCAGGGCCTCTTCATGTGCAAAATGTGCCTAGGGGGGACAGTTAAGAGGTTCCTTCCCAAAGCACACTCCTGATCCAAACTACATGTTAACTGAAGGACTCCCACCACTATTAATAAAGCACAGTAGAGAGTTTTGCATCGGGCTGTACTTCTAAGAGCAAGACTGAGTTTCTGGAAGCTCTCCTTAATCAGCCTCACTAGGCTACCCAAACATCCAGGAGACCAGGCTTGATACCCTCAAGGTCACCTCTAACTACAAGGTGACATACAGAGGGATTCTTTTCACTCCAGGGATTCTTTTCTCTCCAAAGAGAAACACGGCCCATAAACATCAGACTTTTTACTTGGGTTTGGGCAAGCACAGAAGGCTGGATTTGCCTCTGCAGCAATAATGCCAAGCCCAGTGCTGCAGCCACCCCTGCCCAAGGGATTAGCAGCACCACTTGCAGGTTGGCAGCTCTGCCTCAGGCACTGCCCGCTCTTGGGAACTGTACCACGAGCCAAGGAGCAGCCAGGGCACTGAACACTGTGCCAGGCTGGCCAACAGGCAGCAAATGCCAAGCATCAGGGGCTCCCCTGAAAGCACAGAGCCAGCTCTGTGCTCGGTGCCTGGACCCCTAGGCTGGAGCCCAAGAACCTTCATCAATACCCTGGATTTTCTCAAAATAGCAGCAGAGCACCACTAAATCAGTGCTGGCGTGATTCATGTGCAGAGAAGGTTTCAGGAAACTTTACCCAGCCCTCCAACGTTTATTTTTCCAGACCTTGTTTGATACAAATGAGAAGGAAAGTGCTTAAAAGGGGGGAAATCGTAAGCAGCTGATTCCAGTTGCACTTTTGTCTTTTGCCAAATTCAAAACCTAATAGGACAGACTTTGTTTTCAAGGCATGAGGGATGTGGAAATATTTACACTCATAGTATCAAGACATCAGCCGTGAGGTTCAAGACTGCAGTGCCAACCTGTTGAAAAAGGCAGCACACATTTCCAAAGCAGAGGAGAACGTGTATGATTCCAATTGTTATAACAGCTGACCTGACAGAAAGAAATGCTTTGGAGACATCCTTAACCTTTGGAATGTACTATACCTCTGTCCCAGCACTCTCTCAGGGAGACACAGAACCCTGAGCCTTGCACAAGTGGCTGCAACACATTAGAGTGTGGATTTGTCTAAATTCCCCACGAACTGCCCTGCTCACAGGCACCTGTTTAACTGGGGACCCAAAACAGGGTCAGAAAGATGATGCCCCTGTTCTTCAAATCAACTGCTATGTCCTCATGGCATTACAGTAAAAAGCTAATGGTTTCTTTTAAAGACAACAGGTTTACAAAATCTGGGTGCTCAAAAGTCAGAAAATAGCAAAATTAAAGTTGGTTTAGGCGAGTAAGTAATATTTCTCTATAGATGTGTTTTAAGGTGTTGATTTCAAATTTCATCTTTCCTTACTCTTTCTCAAATAAGTAACGTTTACACAGCTTCATTTTTTGCAGCTGAGGGTGTCAGGCAGGGAGGTATTAAATGTGACAAGTACTGCTGCAATTTAAACTGAAAATGTAGAATTGTCAGTTGCAAAATGAGTAGCATTAGGAAACTGAAATGTAGCACAGTTCACACCAAACAAGGACAGTTGCTGTCATTGCTTGAGAGCAGCTTTTTTCACTCAAAAATCTGACACCAACCCCACTTCTGTCTTTAATGGACTGCCATGTTTAGTTAGCCCACTTCGGTCTCTAACAAATTACCTTTCTTCCTCAGCATTACACCTTCTAATGCCTCCATTGACAACCATTTGAGGAAGGATCCTCAAAGTTCACAGCCTAAAGTGCCCTGAAAGCTACTTTTTTATTTGGTTTTACACTGCCCAAACAGTGGATTAGAAAAGTCATGCAAAGAGGCTTGAAACTAACAGATCTGCTGGCTAGAAAATCAGAAAGTGTAGAAGTAAAACTGAAGCTGGGCAGCCAAAGAGCTGGAAAATGTGAAAGTTAACAAAACCATCCCCGATTTTGGGATCAGAATACATGTGGGGTTTTGTAAAATGAAGAAAAGATACACATAGTTTCTTCTTCCTATTCAAACCACCATGCTTTGAGCAGAGAGTTATTCAAACTCCAGGAATGGTGGGAAGACATCATTAATACTAATTAATAACTACCCCAAGACAAGGAGACATGTCCCAGAGTCCCTCCACAGTCAGGGTTTTACTTAAACCTCTGCCAAAACATTAGTATGCAGATGACTTCCAGTGAAAGAATTAAAATGAAGAATAATGCCTACAACCAGCAGGCAAAGCATCCAAAATTAAGTTTAAATGAATATTTTTTTTCCCTCTTTAAGAAACAGGGCTGGCCTCATCAATGAAAACACTGAAGTTAAAACCCCTCTGATACAAACATGAGAATGTTCATGCAGTTTTTGAGAGTCTCTTTGAAGAGAGAACACATTGCCCTGAAAGTCTTTAAATTTGGTATTGTCCAACCAAGTGCAAGGCCTGTTAAAATGTAAGTTTGTGGCACAGCAGGTGACCATTTGCACTAAGGTTGCTACTTCTAAGGCAATAGGTAACCTGGCATATCAAGAGTTCTACAAAATAACCTTGAGAAGTGAAACTTTTAATCACATGTTTTAACCCTTCCAACATGAATTACTTCTAGAGGTGCCTAATGCTCGGGAGGGCACGATAAAACTGCATATGGATACACAATTCCATTACATTTACTTTTAACACAGCTTTAAACAATATGTTTATTTCTTCACTGTATTTATACACACATGCACTCTGTTTACAAATATTACACTATTAAAAGTTTAACGTCTCACTGATTTGTGGTGGAGGGCTATAACCCAAAATGGGTGATTTTGGGCACATATAACAAAAAATTATATACTTTGCCAAAAGTCACAGTATAAGCATGCTGGAGGGATGACTTTCCAGCATCAGTGATTTGAAACATACGTGATAAGGAAATAAAAACCCCCCCAAACTCTTTTCCAAAGGCTGCTGAAGGTATGTCATTGAGCCAGCCAGATATTTTTAGAACACAAGTCAGCTAAACTTCAAAGGCTGCTTTCCTGGGATATGAATTGAACACACAGAGACTTTTCATCCTCTTTCAAGCTCATTAATCTTGTTACCCAATATAGCACTTCTTAAAAAATAATATTTCAATGCTAAACTCAAAGATAAATCACCCATTAAAGAGGCAAGCAAATGCACCCTGAGACACCAGGATTATTTTCACATTGAAAGCAGATAACATTGCTATGTTCTCATGCAGGGAACTGTCTGCCGAACGAAACGTGACCAGCCTGCCAGGTACAGAGTGCAGACAGGGACTGCACCCTCTATAATTCTGCACTGCTTTTAAACCAGAAGTGTAATTCTTTAAAAATTAAGAGACCAACCAATGTGGAAAATGGCATTTTCGTATTTATCCACGCTTCCCACAGTGAGTGATACAACAGCTGCCTCTTAGATGACAAAACAGTTTCCACCTACAATTAAGACAGCTTTTCTGCCCCTGCTGGGAAAGGGTAGCGATGACAACTTTCATTTTTCAGAGCCTTCAGCTCAACATTTTTTCTGGTCTTATTCACAGACTGAAATCTCTCTCATGGTAAACCATCTCTATAAAACAAGGGACAAGTCCTCTGTGCACACTGAGGCAAACACACGTGGCTTTCACACACCACAATGACAGGGAGGGTCTAAACTCCACCTTTTCCTCTCGCTCTCTGGGCACTTTCAGCATTTTTGAAAGTTCAGGGCCAGCCATAGGAATTGCCAGCCCCATGGACCGCAGGGAAATCGGGACTGTCACCATCCAACAGGCTGAGCACAACGATGGGGACACACGGGGACAAACCACCGAGAGAAGGCACAGAGAGCCTGTCAGCATTGCAATAAGGGACCCACACAAGCCCAGCCCCTGCTCCACATGTGACTCATAGCTAGGAAAACAGCTCCCTTCTCTGCAGAGCAGCGAGTGAACTTTCCCACCACAGCAAAAGTCCCTCTTTCATTCTAATGAGGAAGGCAACCCACCTGCCTGGCAGAAGAGCTGAAATTGGTTTTATTTGGCATCTGAAGGGCCGTAGCACTGCAGGTCAGCGTTGAGACTCATGGCATTTGAGTGGTGGCTCAATGCTTCCATGCAGTGAGCTGGGCATTTCCTCTTCCAGGGAGGTGCAAATCTCTGAGGCTTGGCACGGTGCAGCCCATTGCAATGGGGCAGGAGGAGACCTTTTAAACTGACTGCTAGCTATTAAGCAGGGTGGGTTTTTAAGTGAGGAAAGCTGCATCTCATCACAGCTGTGCTGCAGCTCTGTGGTGACCCCCAGCAAGGTGGGGTTCCTGCTGGCCCATCCCTGCTCTGTGCTGCTGGAGCCAACAGGGGTGGTACCCACACCTCGCCCACCCCAGAGCCCCCCACTTAAGCTGGGGGCTCAAGGTGCACATCACCAGAGACAGAAGGGCCCCCCCAGCAGCACCCACGAGACAAGGGCCCTGGGACAAACACAGGAGCATCCTCAGACCGGGATGACCATAAGGAGAATTTTCTCCACTCTTTACATCGCCTTGGCTGAATGGCAGGGCAAGTTTTTGAAAGCGTAGAAAGAAAAACTGCAGCCTGTCAAGACTTCATTGTTTGGTAACTGAGTCATCCTAACATTCTGTGTATGCTGTGGTACCACAAACAGGCTGGAACAGCAAACGTTTGCTATTCCTGGTTCCTTTGGTGTTCCCATATTCATCAATCACGGCACGGAATACCTCAGAAAAGAAGCTATCGCTATTCATGTGCCTCCTCCTAAATTAATAGCTTACAGATAATTATAGGTCTTTATTGTTTGACTGTTTTACATTGAGCAACAGATCTCTTTTCTTGCATCAAAACCTGTTTCCTGTCAAAAAAAGGGAAAACTGCTGTGGTTAGATGAAAGGGTTTAATCTGTAAAACGACATATTCCTTACTCAACTCGAAAAACAAACAGTAGTAAAAAATGACACCTAGCACCAGTCACTCTGCAAACAGAAGAAAGCAAATAAATTTCAACCTTCTGTTTGTTTTTAGCAAGCACACCTCTGCTGCCCTGGTTTCTTAGAGCACAGCTTAACCTCCGAGCAGTTTGGTGGAGGCTTGGGCTGCTTATCACAAACTTTCAGAGCTAACTTCCTCCTCAGTGGAACAACGCAGGTGCAGCAGGCTTGGGACAAAAAGAGATATTGTCGGGGAGAGCAACCTTTGCTGCCTGCTGGGGGTCAGTTCAACCAGGAGACCACAAACAATCAGAAAACACCACCACAGCCAAAAGCCAAACCCCTGTGGTGCTGCCAAGGATTTAGCGCAAACTTGCTCACCCGTAAAACCACTTGTGTGTGTGGGTTTTTGCCCGTCTCCACACACACGTTTTGCGATTCCATCGGGCGCTCGGACCAGGCTGGGAGTGACTTCTGAGCCCGCCTTCTACGGTCCTGCAGCCACAAGGGCAGCTCCTGAACGCCAGGATTCCTTCCCTACAGGGCACCCCACGGGTCCCAGGGCTGAGCCAGCCCCCTGGCTCCTGGAGCGTTCCCGAGTGCCGCGCTCAGCGCCCCGACCGACAGCATCCCGACCGAGAGCATCCCGCAGCATCCCGCGGCGGCTTCTTGCGAGCGCAGGGAAGCGCCGGGCATTGCCGGGAGAAGGGAAGGGTTTTCCCCGGTGACAGCAGCTCGACCCGCCCGCCCAGACCCGCTCCTGCCCCCGGCGCACCCCCGCGATGTGACAGCGACAGCCCCGCCGCCTGTGACACCCCGGGACGCGCTGGGGACCGCGGCGGGGTGATCGGGGTGCTCGGAGTTTGCGGGATACGTGGGATGTGCGGGATGCTCGTGGTAGCCCGGCTGGGCTGGGATGCGCAGAATTATCGGGGTTTGCGGGATGCTCGGGGTGCCCCGGCTGGGCTGGGATGCTCGGGATGCGCAGGATGCCCGAGATGCCCCGGCTGGGCTGGGATGCGCAGGGGTTTGCGGGATGCCCCGGGTGCTCACCTGGTCGAGCGGGATGCCGAGCAGGGCGCTGAGCGGGTGCAGCAGCGTGGAGCCCGTGGTGCGGTGCGGGGCCCCGGCCATGCCGCATCCCCGATCCCCGCCGGGCCCCGCGGGCGCTCCGCGGAGCGGGGAGGGACGGACGGGCCGGGGCGGGACCGGGGCGGGCTCCGGGGGCGGGGAGGGGGCAGATACGGCCATCCCCATCCATCCATCCATCCCCGGCCATCCATCCCCGCCCACGGGCCGTGTCCGCCCCGCGATCCCCGCCCGCGGTCCTGCCAAGGGGGCAAACCTGCCCCGCACCCGCAGATGGGGTGTCACAGCCAAAACAGCCCTAAAAGGAACCTTTTATGAGTGTTTTCCTTTGTAAAAATTATCTATTTATTATTATTTGCTTAACACAGATGCTTTCCCCCCTTGCCCAGGCACTGCTTTTAGACTGTAACATTTTTAGTGGAGTCTAAACATTTTTAATGGAGAACCATCGAGCAGCAGATCACATTTGCTGGAGACTAAGATCCATGTGATTTGGGGAAATAGTGACTTTTCCTTCACAAGGGGAGGAAAAAAATAAAGTGGGAAAAGAAGCAGTGACCTTTCAAGTGATATGTTTATCTTGTAAGCGAAATGTGGCCATTAAAGAGGGGCTTCTGCCAAGACCATCTTATCTGCAGGAGGAGTGTTCTTACGCTTGCCCCGGACAATGTGGTATTGTGTTGCAAGGAGAGCTGGGCAGCGCTGCAGAGCTCTCTGTCCAGCTGACACTGCTGGCGTGCTCAGAACCTGAAATACCCCAAAGGGTCCTTGCAGGCTCAGTTACAGGCTCTTCAATAGGCCCTGTCATTTCCTCTTCTCCAAGTAATTGCCAACTGTGGTAGCTGAAACCATAGTAGTGCCTTAAAATGGTATCATGCCATGCTCGAAGTGCCCTGCTTACACTGGACAAGGGAGTGCTGTGCTGGAAAAGCCAGGGAAAAACTGTTCCGTAGAGAAGGAGATTTACAGAAACAACATTCTCTTAATAGTGTCATTTTAGTAGTGCCAGTTCAAATGTATGGGAAAATATATACATACATACACACACATACTTTAACCAGGGTAGGTAAGCAGTTTGGAAGAACTGGAGAGCCATGCATAAGTTCTCAACATTTTCCATTGAAAGTCTCTCTTTCCAGTTGTTTAAAATTTGCCAGCCTCAAACTATCTAGATGGAACTTTCCACGGGCTGTGTCCACCTCAAGAGAGCTGCTTGTCGAGCTCTGGCTAAAAACATGGACCTGTTTTTGGGAACACAATAAAAGTGATTTATTGCACACGCACACTACAGATATTCTCAAAGCTTTTTTCACTGCGGATATCTGTTACCTCTGGGATGGGGACTTCAAGTTTAGAGATGACAGTTCTTCTGAAATCAAGGAAATGCCTTTGTCATTGTGAAACTAGCCAAGAGGCATCAACTGCCAGAGTTGTGGGGGGAAAGGCACACGTAATCCATGTGGAGACTCAGGGAGTCACCATACAGCATTTCTGAAGACCATGAGCACTCTTCTGCCCTGCACATTTCCCCCATGTGACTGGACTCCATCTCTTCCTGCCACTGGGATATCTCACAGCTCCAGGCACAGGAACTGAGAGGAGCGTGGCTGCCTCTCTCTCTTCAGTGCTGGGCCAGCTGGGCTGTGTGTGGTGGTGCAAACAGCTGCTCCGGAAAACAGCTGGAAGGAGGAAGAGGCAGCTGGAGGAAGCCAGGCACAAGAGCATGAGCAGGGGGAAGATGACAGCTCTGAAGTGGGTTAGCACAAGAAGCCTGGGGAAGGGAACTAGGGTGAAGCTGGCTACAGACATAGACAAAGAGAGCAATCCTTTTGCTTTGTACTTTACCAGCTTCCAGCCATCAGGACTTCCAGGATGGAAATTTCATCTGGAATATCATGTTGAATAGTCACTCATAGGCCTATCTTACATTTCTAATATTTTTTTAATTAACATGTATTTCTGACCTCCACAGTATCCCATGGGTTCTGCTGTTTAATTATGTGCTGTATGAAAAAGTACTTCCTTTAGTTTGTTTTAAAGCAGCTGCCTTGTAATTTCATTGAGTTCTTGTGCTATGAGAAATAAGTGAGTAATCATTGCTTAATCACCTCCCCCCTGCTATTCATACTTCATACACCCTGAGTTGCCTCTTGTCCTCACCGAGAAGCCTAGTTAATCTCTCATTATATGAAGTTATGGTATCTTTGTTCTTCCTTCTCACCCTTTTCTGTTTCTATTTTTTCAAAGGAAGAGACTGGTTTTGTGGTAACATAACATGTTGTTCTGCATTCCTTTACCAAGAATTCCTAACATCAGCCCCAGCGACTTCAAAGTCTATTTTCTCAGACCTGGTAGGTAATTTACAGCCTAATGTGGTTGTATAATCAAGATTTGCTTTTTCCTGCTTCCATTTATCAGTATTAAATGTTAACTGTCTTTAAATTGCACCACATACAGCATTGTGAAATCTGTTGCAACTCTGTAATGAAGTTCTGATTATTTCATATTCTTGCTGATTTAATCTTATCTCCCTTTCCAAAAACTTAACATGTTCAACAGGACAAATTCCTTTGTATTCATTTTCAATCCAACATTTTTTTCTCACCCTGTATTTATTTCTTCTTAAACAGCTATTAATCCAGAAGGGAGTATTTCCCATGGTCCTGTGATCATTGTATTTACTTGGATGCAAAACCTTACCCTTTCTTGTATCTGGAAATACAAGTGAGCTTTCTTGAATCACCTTGAGTGTTTGGAGAACTCTAATACATTTGTCATGTATAACTTCTCTGCAATAGCTGTAGCATCCCCATTATATCATAGTTTCTTGTGTCTTCTATGCTTAAAAGACTTAAAGATGTCAATAAGAATAATTTCAAAGCTTCAACTAAATTCAACTAATATTATCATTTTCTTTCATGGGAACATGAAATCCCCATGAGTGTTATTCAGCTTTTAAAATGTTTCCCCTTCTGTTCTCCTGCAAGAAAGACAGAATATATTTCTTCAGAAGAGCAAATCAGACTTTCTGGAAAAGAGAGAAAACCATTTTATCAATCACTTTACAGCACTGACAGTATGAATTTCGTATCAGGTTCTTTTATTTAGAGAAACTAGTTCATGCCTAACAAATAATTCTGAAGTTAGAGCAGAAATTAAGCAAGAAGCATAAGGATAGTAATAGTATTTCTGCCTGGATCTGCTGTGTGTAATGGTTTAGCTCAGTTTTACTTGAGAAATACATTATTTTGTTAAGCTTCTATAATGATATTGTATTAAGCTTATGTGTAACACTTCTATAGGCTTTTTAATACTCATTTTCTCATTTTAGTTTTAATTTTTTTAAATAATTTGCTAATAAAGAGAACTAGCAAAGCTACATTATGGAAACATGAGTAAAAATATGGCAAACATCATCCCCACTCAGTCTCATCTCAAGTAAAGTGAAACAAACCTTCATGCAGAAGAATAAAAGAGTAAGTGTCAGTATCCTGATTACTTGGAAATATAGGGACAGGATTGTTGCCTGGATATTTTGAGTAATTACCCTGAAGGTACATGAAAACAACCATTAGATAATAAACATAAGGACAAAATGAAGTATCTCAAGGAAGGGTGTATTTATTAAGTCATTGCAATCAGAATGATTGAATGAGATGCACTCAAGGATGTTTTGCTTTGGGTGGCTGATGTCCTCCAGACTAAGATTTAATCCAAAGAAGTGCTGTGGGCACAGCAGTAGGCAGTGAAGCTGTCTGGGTTAGTGTGTATATACATATTTCTGTGCATTAATTTATAGATGTGTCAACACTCTCACTGAAGGCATTTACTGTGTGCTCACACACTGCACACTAATCATATACATATTAATAATTTAAACTTATATCATTAGTGAGGAGGAAACTATTACTGGTTGCAGCTGAAGTTTGCTATAATTATACAAGAAAATATAGCTAAATCTAGTAATAATCTCAAAAAAGTGACATATCTTGGGCCATGTGTACACTTTGGTGCTTTGCTGAACCAAGCTCAGAATTCCTGAAGCCCTGAAGTAAAACAGAAAGAGCAGCTTAAAATGGACTGGCAGCTACAGGGGCCATAAGGAAGTGGGAAAGCCTTGGAAAATTGGAGAAATTACAAGTGTTTACTACAACACGTGATACCAAAACACGGAGAAGTCTTCAGTATTAACTCCAGTGCAGGGAACATCTCATGTAAACAAGGGGTGTTTTGAAACACTAGGCAGACTTCCAGCAGCCTCTGTGGTTACTAGGAATGCCCTTCAATGTTCTTATTTTCCTTGCAGCCACCTCCATCTGTGCTCTAATATTTGCAATTTTATAAAGGAATCCCTACTCCCATTCTGCTTTTCCCTTGTCCTCGCTGGGACTGAAACTTCATTAAAATGCACATCTTATTAGTTGAGAGCTTCTACTCTTTAATCCTAAAAAGGTTTTAAAAATCTCTCATTTTGGACTAAACTAGAAGGAAACATTCTCTATAAAATAATTCACAGGTCTGTATATTAAGAACACGTAGTTTTGTGATTAAAGGTGATAGATCTTCAAAGGCACAAGTTTTATGCATACTATTTATGCAGTGAACTCTGATTATTGTCAACAAATTTCACAGTATAAGCCACTGTGTTACAAAAGCCTCTCTAAGCAGTAGTTTCTGGACACTCCCTTTCATTTACTGGCCCCCAGCTTTTGTACCAGCACTGATATGCATGTGCAGCAGGTGAAGACGAGCTCCTAATCCAAACCTCCTCCATAGAAGAGTATTTTAAGTCATTTTCTTCCTCAATACTCCAAAATAAAATACAAAAAACTGATATGATGCTAAATTGCCTTCCTGGACACCCAAGTTCCAGCCTCAACCCCCAGTGATTTCCAGGAAAATGGTTCTGTCCCATTCCAGGCTTCCAAAGAAAGCCCCAGCCAGGAGCACTTATGGCACAGCCAGTGACCTGGGCTGTGCTCTGGCAGATGGACCATTCCTCTCTGATGCAGAACTTTCCACTTACCCCCAAAACCATGGAGAAGGTTTTTTCTCCCTCTCAACCCCTTGCTGCCAGCTCCTCCCCAGGGAAGAGCTGGATTCCCCAGGATCCAGACAATATCATATACATGAGGATGTCAATTCAACTACATTTCAGGAAATCAAGAGGGTTTTTATTAAAAAAAAAAAAAGAAGAGCCTGAGAGTATTAAAATAATGATGTTTGTCTTCTTAAGAAAGGGTTTGCATAACAGTTGTATAAATGAAAAGCATAGTGCATTAATACTTTTGCTAATAACATTCCTTCAAAATTCCAGGTTTAGTAGGAACCATCAGTGTATCCTGTATAACTTCTCGCCTATGTCAAATGGAAACAAACCACGAGGATAATTTAATATAGAGTGACCAGCAGCATTGTATTTTACTACCATCCCAGTCTTCACAGTGCAACTCCCTTAGAGTTTGTTCTCTGCTACCATCTAGAGGGGTGACTGCACAGCACAGAGAAAAGTAACTTGCCCAGAAACTTAGATGAATAGTTCCAATTCTTTATATAATTTTTTTCCCCCAGAAATCCTTTCTGCAGGAAATATAATAGGTGTGGAGAAAAAAAGATGTTGAAACTAGTTAGGACTTCCAGTTAGCAGAAAATTATTAAAGTGCTTTCAAAGCTGCAGGTGTAATACTGCAGTTTTATATAAAGAAAAATTAAACTGGTGTAAGGAAACAAGCCCCTTCAACTGTAGTTAAAAGCCTCATGGACCAGATTCAATTACATGGCAGCAATCATTCAGTCCTGTGCATGGGTTTAGAGAGCCAAGATCTGCAAAGGTTTTTGTCCACTAATGCTATCAAATAACCCTGCTAGATAAATGCACTGCTCAGCAACACGTATAGCCCGAGATATCCAGTGACAGTGGTGCTAACTGAGCACTTTGTCCCTCAGCACACTGGTGCAGAGCTCTGGTCATGTGCATGCTCCTAGAGCTGAGCACACTCACAACTTACTCAAGCAACAGCCAAAGGGAAAAAGAAATTAGGGATAAGTATGGGTTGAAGCTGAGGAGTGTTATTTAAGAGGACCAATATATTACTACAAGAAATTCCAGATTGTAAAGACTTTCTAATAGATTTTATTTCTCATAGGACTTGCCTTTTTCTGCGTTGAATTGGTACTTCATTACTCTGAGTAGAAATGTGGTTAACACATGCTCAGCTAAAATCTCATCCACCCTCTCACTGTCTCTTGTGATTACTGAAGCCTTTTTTCCTGCAGCTTTAGCAAATTTTCACTTGTCCTATCAGAGTGCGACTGCAAAGTCTGTTTCCCAAATTCACCTCTTTGAACGTGTCACTCTTCTTTTTGCCCGTTCTGTTTCGCTCTGTCTTGGGTCATTCTCCCCTTTCTAGGTTCCCATTGTCTATTCATCCACCCTAAGACAAGCGTTAGCCCTTATGTTAGATTTTCGAATGAGCACTCTGGGGTTTGCTTCTGAACTTGCCATTTTACAATTAGGAGCTGACCCCAATAACCACGCGAGATTAATATACTATCCTCTTTTTAATTACTTCTTCCAACTTCTTTTTCTTTCCTTATTGTTTCAAGGGGGAGGGGGGAATGCTTTTCTCCTGAAAGCTTGTCAACAGAGGGTTGTTATGCTGAGATCACAGCACATTCACTGATTAGTGCTGTCTTATTGTTTCCTTGGCCTTCCATGCCAGCTGGTCCACATCCAGCTTTGAGTCCTGCCTCCTACTTAGATCATTAGCCCCTTCAGCTGGAGCTGCCTGCTTTATCCCTGCCTTGTGGAACATCCAGCAAAACAGGGTCTTCCTCCATGAATGCAGCTGCTTGGCACAGTGACAGCAAACACACTAGACATATTGCTGCTGGGGTTATTCTTGGGTGTGCAGTATTGATGTGCACGGGGTAAAGGACTGGATTCAACACCCAGTGACCTCCCACCACAAAGAACACGACCCCATTACCAAAGAGACCCTTAGGTGTGTTTTTTTAGGAGGATTGTGGATACTGTAAGGAGAAGAAACTGAGACCCTCATATTCAAAGTCTCCTGACAATCATATCTGACATTTTGGAATATTTTGTAAACTTACTATGGATGTTGGCACATCTTCTGGCTGTCCTAAGACATGGCTAAGGAAAACAATTTAGATAAATTTGACCCTTGTCTACTTGAGCAATTGCTCAGACAGAACACCTTGCCTACAGTATTAAGTGGCCATATGGGAACAAATTCCAGGTTCCTTAGCAGTGCCCCAAAATAAAAAGTAATCCCCTGGGCATCCAAGTAAGTGTTCAGCTTTATTGGTGGTCCAGTTAGACCAATCTCATAGCACAACATGCATTTCCTACCAGGCTAAGACGCTGCAGAGAAAACTGGCCCTCCAAGTGCAGCCCAAGTGTACAGAGAGATCCTGTGCACTGAGGAGCTTGATGTTACATGGATAACGTGATTGCATCTATTGAAAGGTGCTTGAATATTTCCCTGCCTACCCTTCAGCTCCTCCTCCAAAAATCAGCTCCCTTACCACTATTTCCACCAGCAACAAGTGCTGTGCCCAGGCTGGCAGAAAGGTCAGGAGCTTGTCTTTGCTGAATGTTTTTCACTGCACAGTTTGCAGGCTCAGCTAAGAAATGGATTGTTTGGCAGTGATGCAAGCTGCTAGATTAAGTCAAATGTGACTGACTTTCAGCAGCTCTTGTCTTGTTCAAGGGATGATTCTGGTAAATAATTTGGGGGATTTAAAGTCCAGTGTGAAAGAAGCAATGGAAATGGTTAATGTAATGTAATGTAAGCTGCTCTCCCACATTGCTGGTCAAGATTCACTGGCTGTAAGGCCAGAAGTGACCTTGATGGTCACAAAGTCTGAACAACCTTCATTTCAGAAGGATTCAGGTTTCCTTTTGTGTTCCTACTTCAGCTTTCTTTGCACTGAATCAGTTTTGGACTTCATTTGGAGCATTTGTACTATATGTAAAGCTTAAGCACCAAAAATTACAGCTATAAGATGCTTCCCTTACCTTTCAAGAGACGTTTGCTCAGTTTCTCAGTTTGCGTTGTACATTTTCTAAATATTTGCATTGGTGAGAAGCTGTTGAGTGTCACTACAAACAACCTTTTCCTGAGTTTGTGCTGCAGAAGTGGCCAAGGCATCACAAACACCTAAACTCTCCAAAAGCTCATGGTATTGGTGCTCATCTCAGAAAATTCAGAGGTTAAAGATCCATCTGATGAGGTAAAACAAGCTTTTTGGAGCAATTATTTCTTTTTCAGGCTAGAGCCTAATTTTAACAGAGGCAGATTCTCTAGCTTTAATTGCTGGGGATAGAAAATAGTTATATTCCTATAAGAGTTATTTTAATGGATAAGTGCCCTGTGAGGCAGAGAGAGAAGTGAAAAATGAACACTTCTTGTAGAGAAGTGGCTGATTCTCTTGTTATGAGCAGGTTAAATAGAAGTCATAACTGTAATATTTGCAACCACAAACCTGATTATCTTGAAATCAGAAACCACCTCTGTTACTAACTCTTACTAAAAAAGAAATTCCAAATTAAGAATACCAACCTACAAATTAAAAATACCTTTTCCCAGCATCATTTTTTCACCTGGGTGTTAACAGAAGGTGCTGAAGCTGGAGGTCTGGACAAGAACACTGCTAGTCCTGGCAACCCCTTGGCCTTGGTAATGATGACTTTGAGAACCCTTTGCTTTCAGCATCCTTTCAGAGGTGCACACAGAGCTGCCCCAGAGCCTCAGGTAAACACGTGGCTCACAGGGATCTGCAGTCCCATAGGAACACTCCCTTCCCACGGCAGAACCCCTGCTCCAGGGCAGGGTTTCTGCACACAAGGTCATTGCTCCTGTCCCTCCAGGGGCAGAGCAGCTTCTTCTGAAGGGCTGACCCGGTTCCTGAGGTGACAGATGGGCCCCTGTGAATGCACTGGCCAGCTGACTGCTCTCAGATGTGTTTCTGAATGGGTCTCACCACAATTCACTGCACAGGAACTGACAAATGGATCCCAATGTGACAGAGCATGATAGGATCTGCTGTGGTGACACTGCCCATGAGAGGGGTCCTTCTGCACCCCACCCACTCCAGTGCTGACACTGGGGGTGAGCATCACGACACCCTTATTGGACTCCTGGGGCTTCCACTGCTGCCTGCACCTTGCCTGAGCTACCTCTGTAAGGCAGACTCACTTATTTACTGCTGGGAAGCAAAACTGAACCCCTTCAGCACCTGAAGTTCATCTCAGAGTTCAAGGCTGGGAAGAGGGAAAGCTAGAAACAGCCTGGAAAATACTTGGTACTCCAAGGAAATATTTCAAGAGCCTATTTAGCAGCTAAAGTGGGAAGAGGAAAGGCTCTTGTGAATGGTTAGCACTCGACACTGCATGCTGGGCATGGCCAGGAGCACAACACTACAAACCTCTGCATGGGCAGGGGGCACGCTGAGTAGCAAAGAATTGACCAGCTGGGCTAATAACAAAAAGAGATGCAGTAGCCATTTCTCAAAAGCTGTGCTAATTGCTTATTTTGGCCCTATAAACTATTTGTATATCGTCAGGCTAAGGAAACTTGAGAACCCTGAGCTTTGTGGAGGGCCCTGCTTTCCATGTTTACACTAAATGTTAGATATTAGTAGATATTCTCCATGTTTGCAGTGGATATTAGACAGAAATTCTTGCCTTATGAACAGAGATCTGACAAACACAATCTGTTTAAAAATCAGGTTTGATTACAGTGCACAAGTACCCTCTGAAGAAAGAAGCAGTGAAAAGAAAATTAAAATGACAGCCAGTGACCGGAAATTGGAGTCATGTACTTCAAAATAGACAGCAAGCTCAAATTATTGACAGGAATAAATTCTCAAAAAAGTGGGAAAAGTTCAATCTCTTTTCATATTAAAATCAAGTTTAAATTTCTTTCCAGGAACTACAGTGTAGTTGTCTAATAAAACATTCATTGAATGCACTAGTAGGAGATATTAGTCAAAACTGAGAATCTTTAATATCCTGCAAAACAGCATGGCCACATTCAAATGGCTCCCAAGAATGGTCCTGGACCTGCAACAATTCCTGAATTATGCCCCAAACTAGTTTGGGATAATACTAGTCCCAAAAAACATGCCAGCAACTCTTCTCATTCTTGAAAAGTAAAACCAACCAACCCACCCAAACCAAACACAACAGAAAAGCACCAAACCAAACCCCAAAAATTCAGATTCAAAAGTGTTCCCTAAACACTTTCATTTCTTAGTAACACATAAGTCCCTGGAGAGATAACCTCACTCGAGATTTTTGCATGTAGGTTTCTTAGTTTATTTCTGTTTCTTACAGAAAAAGGCACAAAGGAAGTAATTTCTTAAATTCAGGCTTAAGATGCAATACACATGGCTCTGTAACAGAAAAAAATGAAACTCTTCCTCAGCAAAACTATGAGTTAGACAAAGCCAGGGGAAGTTATCACACAGTGGAACAGTTTATGAGTGGAGAACACTGAATTAACCCACCCACACACCTCATCTTACCTTCTTCGGGACCACATCCAGCCTCCTGAGGAAGGGGAAGAAGCAAAAACACTTCCCAGCATCTCTCACCCCTTGTTTTCTAAATGTACCCTGCACAGAGAGTTAACTGTGCACAAAAACATCACAAGATATGCATCATCTGAGCCTAAACAGGTCTTGGGAAACAGCA
>JAWWEW010000078.1:59113299-59176997 GCA_035583185.1 Anabacerthia variegaticeps | reverse complement strand
TCCACACCTCTTAAGAGGGAAGGAGCCCTTCTGCTAGTGCTTTTATTTACCCCCCAATTGAAACCCTTAATGTGTGCATGTGAATCAGCTGGGACCAGTTCAGCTGGTGGGAAGGGTAACTGGGTTTGACACTGTCAGAGGCTGTCACGGGACACCTGAGAGCTGAGCAAGTGCAGGTCCAGGTTGAAGGTGCAATTTTGATGAGCACAAGAAGATGCTCTTTAAACAGACAGCCCTGGTTTAGCCAGAGAGCCTCCAAGGCAAGCAGGGGCGAGCTGTATTGCTCAGCATTGGCTTTATTATCATTCTCTGCTGTCATTCCTGGGAAATCAGGATTCACAGAGTTCCTCACTGACCTCACACTTGTGCTAGCAGAGCCCATTTTGTTTAACCTTAAATTATCATCAGCCTAAATAGGCACCACCAAGGAAACCTAGCTGTTAAAAGAGCTCAGTTAGCACTTAGTTTGTAAGGAGATTCTCAGTAGCAATCCTTGCCACCCTAACTGCACAAGAATTTAAAATGATAGTCAACTGATCATAGGTGCAAAGGGATTCTGGGAAACAGCTGAGAAAACCTGGCTAGGTATATTTTTGTGTGTTTGTTTGTTGTGATTTTGCATGGAGGTATTTTGGGAGGTGAGTAGGGCTTTATAAATTGGAAGGGAACCGAGAGCTGTCAGTGAACTGAGCAAGTGTGTGTGGGTAAGGTCATGACAAAAATCTGCAATTTGTTCTTGGGGAGTTAATAATCAGGGGGTTGTTCTTCCTGCCTGTCATGACACTTCTGTTTCAAGGTCCCATCTGGCTTGATCTAGGCAGGCAGTAATTCAGCTTCAAGGAGGAGACTGACCTGCACAACCACCACGTGTCCTGGCACCTTTTCTGCTTCTACAGCTCTCTGCTAAATTAAGAGCAGTATCTTCCATCACCAGCATGTGAACCTGTAAAGTACAGGCACATGCTGCTTGGCTCTTTGTTCTGCATCATGGCACCCTTTCAGAGGCTTCTGGCAGTCCTTGGATCAAGAGGACAACATGAAGACAGCGCATTTTAAGATGCTTCTCAGGCTTTTTTGTGTATTTCAGTAGTGCTGCTCCATTGGATAATTTGGGAATTTGTAATTATCCTGTTGTCTTTGCTATCCTTTACTTCAAACATGAGATTTCTTGTTTCTCTGAGAGATTGCATATTTAGCCATGGTGTTTCCTGGAATGCAAAGAGACATGACATTTGATACAACATCGATGAAGTCCCTGACTAGTTCATGAAGATCTCATGTGCAACAGTCTCCAAAGTTTCCAAGATTAAGGCTTCCCATCTCTCTGACAAGCTTAGAAATGGCATATTGCAAATCAGATGAATGTGAGATCTGGAGAATCTGCTCCTTTCCCAACTGATTTGCTGCCATCTCCTTCCCAGAAGGACAGGATCTTCCCAGATGTGCCAGACATAAAAGATAACTGAGGACCAAAACAAGGATGCATTTATGCCCCAGCAGAGCTAACTCAACCTGCATCATACAATTTTCTGAGATTGAAATAATCAATTGTTTATGCAAAACAGAGCATGAGCCTCTATTTTCCATTCTGCTAAGTGTAGAGTTTAAATCATCTTTGTTCTGATTAAAACAGAAAAAGATAATTTACAAAAAAAAAATAAGAATAAAAAAGAGCTGGAATCAGAGAAGCATTTCCCTTCTGTAAGCCTGATAAATAATGATATGCTTTGCAACGAAATGCTCCTTCCAACAGCTTCTCTCTTTTGTCTCAGAATATTGATGTCTGGCTAATGAGGATTCTCATGGACTTGAATCTCTCTGAATCTCCCCACTTATGCAGAGGGAACTTCTCCAGAGACAGGGAGAAAGATTTGCCCACCTCTGTGATAGTTTTTGGAGTCTCTCCCATCTCACCACTGTAACTCACAACCTCATCATCCAACTATGCTGATATTCGTGCTCTGTGCTCTTGCAACGGTGCCCATGGAGTGCAAGGGTACTTGGTTTTAAGGAGATTGTTTTTATTTTAAAAAGACAGACACTGGCGAGATAAATCAAAGCCAACTGCAATGAAGTGGCGGCAGGAAATGGCATGGTTTGGTGGGAGGAGGTTCTGAGAAAAGCCAGCCTAAGGAAATAATAAGAAAAGTGGGCAGACAGGGCCTTGCATTAAAACTGAGAGTAAGAGACTGCTCAACAGCTGGTTTTCCAAGCTGCATCTGCTGCTGGTTCTTCCCTCAACTCTGGGGACAGGTGGCATCACCCCTCCATGCATTTCATGCAGAAGAGTCCTGGAGAGAGGGCTAATGCAAGCTTGTCTCTCCTGGGTGTGCTTGTCCTGCCAGCTCTGTGGATCTGCACATCTGCAGCTGCCCTCCAGCAGGTCAAACCCAGCCAGGAGCCATGGCAAGAAGGGAAACATCAGCCCTGGGAAAAGCATCAGCGTAAGCCCAGGCTGATCATCCCTGCCCTCCACAGCATTTCCACCCTTGTGGGTGCACAGAAGAAGTTCTCTTCAGCTCTGCAGCGAAAGCAATACGAGCTAAGAGTAACCCAGCCCAAATAGTAGTTGGCTCGAATTCAGATCAGTTCCCCAGCCACAGGCAAAGGGAGGGGTAGCACAGGAACCATTGATAAGTGCAAGGCAGGGCTGCTTCTGCTGGTGGCAGTGACACCTTCTGCCTGCCCATGCTGTGCATGTAACTCCAGACACAGCTCAGGGGCTCTTGGGGTCAGTGCTCACACCTGGGTCACCTACAGAGGGTGTCGGAGCAACACTGCATTGCTCTGTCAGTCCCCCGTGTCCATGTGGCTCCAAAAGGTACCTCATTTGAGCAGCTCTGGACAAAAGAAGAGGCCAGGAGTCAGAAAACCAGGAATTTCCAAAGTTCTCATAAGGATTGTGGAACGTTAGCACCCAGCTTGTGATAGCCAAGGTAGAAGACAGTTCCACAGCAATAGTTCTGACAGCTCTGGAGACCTTGGGCTCGTGGTAACTTGGTTTCCACTGCAGCCTAAATAGAAGCAGTTCCTGATCTCTTATGTGCTGAAATAATATTCCATCACAATTTGAAAGTACTGCTGTTTGTTGTAAATACTTCTGGTGCCTCCAAAGTGCCTGCCTCGTGATGATGAAGTATGAGATCTTAGACAAGCTGCCAGGTATTGGAGAAATAAGGCCATTTTCCTGCAAAAGCTATATTGGCAAATCAATTCAAAGCAAAGGAAAATGCTAGCTGATGTTAGATCCAGGCATACACAGGAGGAAGATAAGGATGAGTAGAACTGTACTTACAGAAACCCATTGTGAGGTGAAGAGTGGATTTATTTCAGGAAAAAAATGAATAGCACACGTAAAGAAAGGCACAGAAAACTCTGTGATGTCAAAGCAAACGATGAAAATTCTTGATGGAAAAAGAATTCCTAAAATGTTAGGGAAGTTTGAAAGTAAAAGAGAAGAAAGGAAAGGATTTCCTTCTCTAAAAATGGTAATTATCTATCAAACCATAGATAATAGAAATGATGAAAAAAATCCAGAACAAAACTTGTCACTTTGATAACACAGTATACTTTGTGCGACTCTGTCCCTTTCTAAAAGGAAGGCCTGTTGGTTTTCTGGTTAATAAATAATAAACCTAAACATTTTGCCAAAGCCTGTAAATAAAGAGTCAGTTTCAAAAGTCAGCCCATCATGAGAAACAGCCTCAGTGCCTCGACGTTTTAGGCGACCATTCCAAAAAGTAAATACAGCATGTGATTTATCTGATCTGGGCGAATGTGGAAAAGAGCCCTAACAAACCTGGATTCAATTAAGACATTCCATTAGTATAACTTTCCTACAATAAGCCTGCTGGTTAAAGAAGGATAAAGGAGACCTTGTGTATACAGAAAGTCTTCCTGCTGCAGAAGAGCCAGCGCCCCAGTAGAGCAGTTCTGCTCCTGTTTCCTCTAATAGCAGGTAAATTCGAGCTGGACTGATGAAGGGGATGTAAGCTGAGCATTGTGGTGTCTGCCTTGAAGGCTCTGATTTAGGGCAGAAAGGAGTCTCACAGTGCCATGGCCATCAGTGCTGTTCCCCACCCTGTGCCACCAGGCTGAGCCCCTCCCCGGCCCAGGCTCCTGCCCTGTGCCAACACTCCTGTGCCACCCAGGGCAGCCCACGGGTCTCACTCCAACACCCAAGCCCTTCCTATCCAGGGCATGCAGAGAAACAGGCACCCAAAGGTAACACCTCGCCTTACACCCTCAAAAAAGGAAAACAACCACCTGCAAAATGAGCAGGAAGCTTTGGAGGGGTCCTTACTGCAGGTCTTCACACCAAGTTATGAGCAGAAGGTGTAGTTTGCTCTCCTTGTTTGCCCACAACAAAGGCTATCAGAGGCCTGGCTTCAAATTTGTCTTGTGCTTACTTCGGGAGATGTTTGAACGTGTATCTGTGCCCTAGGAAAGTGCCAGGCACCCTCAAATGGAGCTGTTCCACCGCCACCCAGAGCACTGTCTGAGCAACTCCTCAGCAAATGGTGTCAAGTGATGGATCCAGACACACGGATTGCAGCCCTTGGGCCAGTGAGGAAACCTGGAGAAAACTCAGGAAGTTTGAAATTGAAGCAGAGTCCTACTGGAATGCCTTGAAAGCCACCCAAAAAAGTCCCTAAATAATTTGTTCTTTAAACAAATGAACCAAAAAAAAGAGAACAAAACATGTAATATCAACATGATCTTCCAAACCTTATGAAAGCAGTTCTTCTCCTGAAGCTCAGAGCATGGGAGGTTTGGTGCCTCCATGGGTGGCTGTCCCACAGATACCTGTGCATTCCTCAGGAGCTGAGGGGGAGCCATCCCCTCTGGGTGCAGAGGCTCTTCCCAAACAGTTGTTTAGGCTGCATTATTGCAAGGGCATTGCTTGGTCTTTTGGGAGGCGAGGGGTTCAGTTATACAAAGGCTGAAAGAACTTAATGATTGACGGTCTGAGGAGTAGACTTAAGAGGGTTAGGAGGCTCGAGAGCAGCTTTACATTGGATTGCTTTGTGTTTTAAATAGCACTTGATCAAGAGGAACAAGGTTTCAATTGATTACTGTGCGATGACATGGAGCAGGAGCGCAGTGTGGACATGAACTCCTTATGTAGATTGGAATGAACTGACAACAGGGACCAGGACTGGACAGGGGGAATGGAACCCATGTCTCTTCTCTTTTGTTGTGAAACCCCTTGCTCTGGGCCATGTCCCCAGAGGGTGAGAACTGTGTGGTGTGCAGTAATCTCCAAAGGGGAAGGCAGAAAGTTGCAGCAGAAGGGCTGGCAGTCTAGCAAGCAGCCAGCCCCCTAATCCTGCAAGACACAGACACTCCAAGTCACCTGGTGATAACTCGCCTGCCTAAGGTCAAGTGTACGTTCTGTCTCTCCATGATAGGGGCAGAGAGCCCTTCCCTCTCCTCAAGCAGATGGTCAGACATCCCTCCCCAAAACCCTCCCCAAAGCAGAACTCTGCTGACGTGCAGAATTTGTAATGCATGCCTGAGTTTGGGTTTATTTTCGGACGTAGCATTTGCTGCAAATCAAAACTACATGTTTGCCAACATATGTAGGTAATGAAGCATAGAAAGGGAGGACATTAATGAGCTTATAGATGTATACGGGATCTTTTCAAACATAAATACAGTGCAAAGAATTGAGATTCTTTTGGAACATCAATAGACTGTGATAACCTTGCCAACATTTTTAAAAAACCCAATCATTAACCCTGAAAAATAAGCTCATCTGAACCAGGAAATCATTTCTCCAACATACAGTTCTTTGGATAATTAGGTTTAATGGATGTTACACAGGTATAATGAGGAGATGCTCCCAAATGATGCTCTTTTACTGTATGCCCTTGCTCTAGTCAGGTGGTCAGCTGCTTTCTCTGACACCACTGAAAGCAGGAAGGGAGGCTTCATTGGGAAAAAAAGTTGTGCCCATGTGTATAAAATTTTTATGGCAAAGTGGCATTTCCAGGTTGATGCCTTTTAAAAATTAAGGGATTATAATCCTGTATTTTTTTTTTCCAGGGACTGTTAAGTAGATACACCCAGCAAATAGATCACATGCTGCTCACAGCAGTCATTTCACTCCCAAATTCTGGTCCAATGGAGTAAGTAGCTGTTCAGTATATTTTCTGTCCTCCTAAGTACTCTATATGCAGGGCTATACATTGTTTTACTGTCTATTCCCATTCCTGTGTCTATTCCTTTTTTAGCGAGCTCTTTTCTCACTCAGGAATATTTTTGCAGTCTTCATTTTAACAGTGTCAAGAATTTTCATGGGAAAAGTCATGTTAGAATCCAAGTCTCCAGATCAGATTTAACCATTTAAAAATCAAGGCATCGCTTCCATTTTTGCTTCCACTACCTGCAACAAGTCAGAATGCCAAAGAAAGCAATTCTGATTCCATTTTCAGGACAAATGCAGCCTTCTCCCTAAATGACACTGTGTGGGTCAAATTACTTACCATCCTACAGATCAAAACCATATTCACAAGGATAGCAGGATAGTACCCCAGCACCAGACTCACAAGGAAAGAAAAATCACAGCTCCCTATCAGCCTCAATTATTGCACCTCCTAAGCCTTAGAGGTCTGCAGGGTATTTTCTCTGCAATAGATACCTGGATGATGACATCCCTGCAGACAACAATTTGGTTTTTACAGACCAACAGAGGTGCTTGTGCCTGCAATTAGCTCCCTTTATCTAGCTCTCTGTACACTTCTTACGTGTGTTTTACTTTCTGCTTTCTTTATGTTCCTCCCATTAACTCCAGCAAGTGAATTGCACATTTAATAGGTCCCGCTGCAGGCGGAAATATCTGGCACAGAACTGTGTTTAAAGAAAAAAGCAACACCCCTCTTGTCCCCCAGTGTTTTCTGTCAGTTTAGGGACAGCAAAGCAGCTGCTCAGATGAACCCCATGGTTTTTATCTGCAGATTATCCCCCAGCCTCCCCAGAGCCACAGCAAAAGATCCTTTCCAGAGGACAGGAACACACAGCCCTGCCATTCAGATGGTATGGGCCCTGTCCCCAGACCATCCCTTTCACCTGATGCACAATTCTGGGACCAGCTGTTTACATCTGGTTACAGATGGAAATCCGGGGTAAGGATTTCCCTCCCGTTCTGGTGTAGAAATAGATGTCTTTCTAGGTTTGTTACCATTCAGTTTGAGTGTCCTTCTGAGGGTAACAGTGTTTTTTGCTTGTTCCTTGAAAACTTTTAATCTTTCTTATGCATCAAGCCAGATCCTTTTCCTTCGCGATGAAAAACACCACACAAAGAAACAAGACAGGATTTAACTGTTAATAGTTTAGCTTTACTTTATTTCAGCGACTTGACTTATGCCCTTGGCAGAGTAATGAGCTACTAGAAACTTAGGGAATGAAAGAACCAACACATAAAAGTGAATTCTGAAGTGTGCCGTGCATCAGTCCTTGTTACTCTGTGTTGCTCTCTCGGTTTGTGCTTTGTCTCTGCTCCTGGCTATTCCTACTATATCTATGTGGCTCTTTTTATACTGCTCTTTATCTTTAAAGGTCTGCTCCAAGGATTCTCTATTTTTGCTGTGTTTTTCCTTCATTGCTTTTGTTTGCTTATGATGTAACATCATGGCCCATGTTTCTTCTGTTCATCTTGCAGGAACCTTGATTATTTTCTCTTTTCCTTTTTTCTTAGCAAGGAAAAGGATTCTTATCTGCCTGACTCCGCAGCGTTAGTGGGGACACGTCTGTGGGAAGGTGTGTGTGGAAACATGGGAAAACTGGGTATTGCTAGAGGGTGCTGGGCAGGGGGGGCATTCAATAAGTTCAGGGGGCAGTGGCAACGTGGGGTGAGTTTAGTGGGCACGGTCGTGTTTGGTCAAAGGCTGGACCAGACGATCCTGGAGGATCTTCCAGCCTTAATGAGTCCGTGATTCTAGGGGGGCATTTAATAAGTGAAGATGCTACAGGAAAGGCATTTAATAAATGAAGACACTGCAGCAAAGCAGAAACAGCTAGTGGACATAATTGCACTGCTTCACTTCCCGGGGATAACGCAGACCACATTGAAAGGAAGGATTTTGCTAAGCGTTCATTTTTGCAGAAAACCCCCCCAGATCAGATGCCTCGGGCGGGCTGGTTTGAGAATTTGTGGATCCGGTGAGTGAAGAAAGAGGGAAGCGCTCCCTGAGCCCGGGGGTGACAGCCCGCGCCGGGCCGGGGCTCCCCCCGGAGCCGCTGTCGCGATGTCGCTGTCCCCGTCGCTATCGCTGTCCCCGTCGCTGTCCCCGTGGCTGCCGCGATGTGCCGCCCCCACGTCCCCGTGGCTGTCGCGATGCGCTCTCCTCATGTCCCCGTGTCCCGGTGGCTGTCGCGATGCCGCTGTCGCTGTCGCGATACCCCCGTCCCCGTTCCCGCGAACCGGACCGCGGCTCCCGCGCGGGGAATCCCCGGGCTCGCCCCCGCAGCCAATCACGGGCCGGTATGCAAATCACGGCCGCGCCCTGTCCAATGGGGAGGGCGGTGGCGGCGGGCGCGGGTCGCCATTGGTCGGCGCGGGGCGCGGCGGGGGCCAATGAGGCGGCGCGGCGGGCGGGGCGCGGCCCGGGGGCGGGGCCATGCAAATGCGGTTTGAAAAGAGGGCGGGAAATCCGAGTTTCGCGGGAGGCCCTTGGCGCGTAACCCGTCTGCTTTCCCTTCATTCATTGTCAGCAGCCGCCGCTTCCTGGAGCCATTTTCCAGCCGGCCCCACACAGCGGGAGCGGCCCCGCTCCATCCGCCGCATCTGCCCGCCCCGCCGCCTCCGTCCCCCCCCGGCGCCCCGCATCCTGCAGCCGGGGCCCCCCCGGCACCCGCAGCCCCCAGTATTTTGCGCGGGGCCTCGGCATCGAGGAGGAAAGGAGCTGGGAAGGCCGGGGGGGGAGGAGGGACGGGGGGGAGGAGGAGACGCGGCTGCGGGGACAGACCCGGAGGCAGAGGATGAGAAGGGGACTCCAGCCGGCGGCCCCGGCAGCAGCAGCGCCGCCGCCCGCACCCTCCACGGACTCCAGGGCGGCCCCCGCCGCCTTCCCGGCCCGCGTCGCCGCCGGCACCTTCATCCAGATCCGCAGCGGCGGCGCGGCGGCGGGGGCGCCCTGTGTTGTCTCCTCCTCCTCCTCCTCCTGCTCCTGCTCCTGCTGCGGGTGCTGCTCGTCCGGCGGAGCGGGAGCGGCGGCGGGGCATCCCGCGGGCGGCGCGCCGTGCTGCTCGGGCAGCTCGCTGTACTGCACGCCGCACGGACCCGCCGGCAGGACGGCGCTGCCGCAGCCCGCGCCCGGCGGAGGCCGCCCCCCGGTAATCACCACGGCGGGCCGGGCACGGCCCCGTGCCGCGGGAGGGGAGGGCAGGGGCAGGGGCCGGGGGGCCGGGACGGGGCGGGCAGGGCAGCGGGGGCAGCGCTTTGTTGCAATAAACTTTCCTGCCTCCTTCTCCCCTCCTTCCCACCGCGCTGCCGGCTCTGGTGGAGAAGGCGGAAAAAAAACCCACCCCGAAAAAAAAGGAGAGAGAAAGAGAGGAGAGGCCGGTGGCGGGGAGGGGGTGATGAATGGCGGTGATAGCAGCGGTGCCGGCAGCTCGGCCGGGCCGTGCCCCGCCGGTGCCGGCTCCATCCCGGGCCGCCGGTGACGTCTGGCACACGTGCGCCCAGGCCGCGGTGTGACTGGAGCGGGGCGGGCGGGGAGGGGGACGCCGCTTCCTCCTCCTCCTCCTCCTCCTCCTCCTGCTGCCGCTGCTCCCGCTCCCCGTGGCCTGGGACAGCCCGACCGCCGGCCGGCCGCCCCCGGCCCCGCCATGCCCCTGCAGCAGGTCAGTCCCCCGCGGGGCGCCCGCCCTGCTCCCCACCCTGCGGGCTGCGCACCCCCCGGACCCCGGCGAAATTCACCCCCCCGCCCCACCGGGACAAAAAAAAAATAGGGAAAAAATTGAGCCTTCCCCCCCCCAACTCGTGGGGTTTTCTTTGTCCTCGCCGGTTTGGGGTGTGCGCTTGGCCCTCGTGGGGTCGGGGGGCTCTGACCCCTGAGAGCCTTCCCATCTTCTTCCAACCTCCTTCCCATCTTATTCCCACCGCCCCGCTGCGCCCCTGCCAGGGCAAAAGGGGCTTTAGCACCCCTGCCCACTCCCCATCCTGCTTTGGCCGCTGCTGGTCCAGGGGTGGGATGGTGCTGGGGCTCTGGAACACTTCTGGAAGAGCTTTGGGAGGGGTGGTCCAGGGGTGGGATGGTGCTGGGGCTCTGGAACACTTCTGGAAGGGCTTTGGGAGGGGGCAGAGGAGGGGTGGTTGGTATGGGATGGTGCTGGGGCTCTGGAACACTTCTGGAAGGGCTTTGGGAAGGGGTGGTCCAGGTGTGGGATGGTGCTGGACTTCTGGAAGAGCTTTGGGAGGGGGCAGAGGTGGGGTGGTCCAGGTGTGGGATGGTGCTGGGCTTCTGGAAGAGCTTTGGGAGGGGGCAGAGGAGGGGTGGTCCAGCTGTGGGATGGTGCTGGGGCTCTGGAACACTTCTGGAATAGCTGTGGGAGGGGTGGCCCACGTGTGGGATGGTGCTGGGGCTCTGGAACACTTCTGGAATAGCTTTGGGAGGGGGGCAGAGGAGGGGCAGGAGCTGCCTCTCGCATGGGTGTCTGCAGGTGCTGCTTGCTGAGCCGGTGATGGAAGTTTCAGGGCTCATCAAATGCCATCCAGAGGGTTTTTTTTATTATTATTATTTTATTTTAAAATAAGCATCTTTGGGGTAAAAGAATATCGATTCTTTTTTTTTAATGCTCTTGGTCTTCAGCATATCCTCCTGGCACTCAGTGTGGAGCAGGCTGCTTCAGGCCACTTGGTAAATATTTGGCTGTCCTGTGTGAAGGTTTGATTCCTAGAAGGTGGTGGTGAGCGAATTCAGAGAGGAGCATGTGTTACATGATGATTCGGGGAGAATAGCTGGACAGGCTTCTTTGGCTTTGTGGCAGGGATGTTCATGTCACAGGGACTCCTAGAATTTCTCTTTAAGGAGTGCTGCAAGATCTTCATCTGTGGTTTTAGTGCTTTTATTTATTATTATTTTATATATATATATACTACTCACCTCTGTATTTGCCATGAAAACCTAGGTGGAAAGAAGCCTTCCTCAAAGATTTGGAAGCAGGAAGGAGACTTTGGGCTCTGCCTGCAGAAAAGTCCTCATGCAAGCTGTGAGTTTGTCGTGTACCCTCAGTGTTAACTTTGGGGAGGGATGTGGGATGGGGAGGAAGAGAGTGGTCAGGCCAGCAGTGTGTGCAGGCTGTGGGTGGCACCCTCCCAGGGTGATAAGCCATCCATGCCACACACCAGGAAAGGGGCTGTGTGCCCTGCTCTGCCCTGGCATCTGAGTTCGTGTGAGTGCCCCTCCTGGAGCTGTGCTGGTGTGCTGCACACCCATCTTTTGGGAGGTCCCCAGGGCTCTGCCTGGGCTTTCTGCTCCACAGGCTGCTTGGCAGGCAGGTGATCCAGCCCTCTCACAGTTCTCTGGCTCCCAGCTAGTTTTCCTCAAAACTCATAGAGGATTTTCCCCTTGGTTCCTAGCAGGCCATCTTTGAGAAACTGATGTTAGGGACTTGTGAGAGGAGCAAGAGAACACTGGGTGGTTGAGGCAGTGAGCTCAGGGCAGTAGCACCAATATAAATTTAGCTCTTGGTTAGCTGAGTTGCAAGTAGTGGATGGGTCCGAGACCCCCAGCTGAAAACAAGGCCCTGCTATGCAAAAGACAGGAGGGATAAGTCTAAAATTTGGCCAGCACACCTGCACTGGTTGGGGTTATGAAAATAACCTTGCAGATGTAGCTGTACTGGCAACCCCCCCATGGCTTCCAAATATAAACTACGGCATGACTGGAAAAGGGTCAGTACAACAGTGTAGTTTAGGTTGTTAAGAGAGGTGGTTGAATATATGAGCAAATGAAAGGTTCTTTGGCCAAAGTAAGCTGCTCGCCCCCTGGGAATTTATTAGTTATTTTTTCTGTGACTGTATATGTGTAACCCTGCTGGAACAGCCTTGCAAGGTGCCCTAGTCCATGACTACAGGCAGCTCCAGTCCCAGTGCTGGGTGTGCACACTCCTCCATCTCCCAGGCATGTGTCTCAGTACTGTCCAGAGCCTGTCCCTCGCTCTGCTGCCGCCTGTTGTGGCCAGCTGAGCTTGCCAGCCAGGCTCCCGTACCCTGGGCTCCAGCAGGTTGTCACCCTGGCTGCCCACCCTGTAACTCCAGGAGCTTCTGCCTCATTCCTGTGGAGTTCATAGAAAGTGTTACCTGGTGAATCTGAACCCCTGCCATGGCTTAAACACAAGAGGTAATGGAGAATTAACCCTTGCAAAACAACCATCAGCTTGTGCTCCTGGGGAAAGCCTGAGCATCCAGAGATGGGGTCAGTGCTGCTGCAAGGGGTGGGTGGCCCTGCAGCCTCCCCTGCCCTCCTGCAGGGTGGTGCCTCTTCCCTTCTGGATTCTTGGACTTCCCAGAATGGAAAATTAATCCTGACCTGAATAAATAAAGGCTTTCTGCTGGGCAAGCAGGTTGAACCAGCTAATGGCAGGTCTGGGAAGTGCCAGGGACCATCAAGGGAAAGTGGTGGCCTCAAATATGGCACAGGAGGAGTGCCATGGTGCTGTTTGGGTGGCAGGGAGTTTGTGACTCAACTTGGATCCCCGTGAAAACTCGGGAGAAATTAATGTTTGATGAGGTACCCCGAAAGTGTCCTGGCTGGTGTTGCCTTCTCGCTTGGTTTGAGAAAGTCACTACCATTTGCAAATCCCAGCACTCAAAAATGGGGCTGCTATAAAGCAAGCTGCTCAAAATGTTTCTAATTCAAATAGTGGAGAATTTCTTACTGTCTTTGGGTTATAAAGATAAGCCTTTAAGAAGAGGGCCATTTTCTTAGCCATGAGAAAATGCTTAAATGGAGACACCACCCACATGGTAAGTCCTTTTTAAAAGGGGCTAAATCCTCTTAACAACAATATCTTTAGAGAACTCCTGTGGCCTTTAGATGACATGAGCTGTGGAGAGGCTGGTTCGGCATACTTCAGAAGGGGGCAGGAGGATTTACATTTCCAAACTGAATACTCAGTACCTCTCTCATTTTTCTGCTGGTTTAGAAAGCACCTCTTCCTTCCTCCCTTCTTCTCAGCAAGTCACAGCTGGAAAGGGGATGAAATGGGGTAACCCACAATTTTTCTGCTAGGTGTTTTGTAAAGGAGCAAGCCAAAGAGGACATAAATAATGAACAAGGATTTAAGGCATTGGAGAGGAATGTCTAAGTTGCAAAGAGGAAGTGGGCACTTAACTTAGGAGCTTTTCTTTATTTTTGTGTGAATAACAAGGTTTGTATGTGAAGACACAGGTGTTCTCCTGTTCAGGCCCATTTTCATATTTCTTTTCCTGATGGTTTGTGTTATTAGAAATGGATGCTAGCATGGGTCTGGGACCTTTGTTTTTTTGAACAGCATTTAAGGAAGTTGCTTTTGTTTAGCTCCATCTCCTCCAGCAACAAACTGCTTCTGAACCCAAGGAGGTCCACAGGGTCCTTTGGCACAGCTGTCTGGGGAGACTTCAGAGGTCTAAATCCTGGTTGCCCTAACCGCACTGACAAACACCTTGTGGAAAGTGGGCATCCTACTGAAACCCCAGAGGAATAGCCTGTGCCTTGCTGCTGGTGGCTTTGCTATCCTTGCCCAGGGTCCAGCTGTGCAGGTGTGGCTCCATCTGCACCAGAGCCACCGAGCATGGTAGCCCTGTGATGGTGATAAGGGCTTTTGGCAGGGCTCCACGACCAGCTGAGGCACTCAAAGGCTTTACTGTTGCTGGAAGTAGGCTTGCTGCTCCCTCAGCATCTCCTCTCTCATCTCCTCTGCTCTGCCCGTGGCCAGGCTGTGTTCTTGCCCCACTGCTGTGCTCAGGGGTTGGTTCTCTGCTGCTTTACCAAGGTGAAATGGCTGGATCCCAGCACTAGGTGTGGCACACATCTTGGGCCCAGGATGAGGTGAGTGAGATGGGATGAAGGAAGGAGACAGGAGCTTTCCAGTGCAGTGCTCATGAGATGCTACACTGGCTCCCCAAGCCTCCTTTTCCTCATATTGGTCTTACCTATTCTTGCTATGAATCTATTTGCCTCGTGCCATCAGCCTGCTTACCAAAAAGCTGAATAAGGGGTCACTTTCTGGCCAGTTTGTTCTGTAGAGGCTGCTTCACCTGGTTGAGCAATTAAAGGCATTTTCCCTCCCCTCATTTTATCCCAGGTATGTTGGTGCCGCTCTGTTAATTTTTACAGTGTGCTCATCTGTGAGTACGTGCAAGCATTTGGAAGGAAAAGGATCTTTAAACTTGGGAACAGCTGTATTTTACAAGCTGAAGGGTTCTCCCACTACTCTGAGGAAGGAACACAAGAAGGAGGCTTGCACAGCACATCCCTTCCTTGGTCAGGGGCTGCAGTGTGTTTACAGATACCAGTGGCCTGTGATTTTTGTCTAATCCCTCTTTCAATCTAGCCTTACATAACAGCAGGTTCTCTCCATGGTTTGGCCACCTTATATGAAAGGAAAAAACCCGATTTTCTTCATTTCTGCCTTTTTTTTTTTTCCATTTTGAACTTGCTGTCTCCAGTGTTCTTGGGTCATCCTAGGTATTGTGGTAGGGAAAATAAATGATTTTCTGATACGTTTCTCTGCAGTTTATGATAAATTATCTTCTGTCCTCAGATGTCTTCTCCAAGCTGAGGAGCTCTAGATCATTTCATTTCTCCTGAAATGGAAGCCATTAATGTTAAAATAAAGGTGTCCTTTTATGAAGGAACCCCATGGGTGTGAAAGCAAGCGTGTCTGTTAGCTGTGAGATTTCGCTTGTGAGACTTTTGGGGACTGGCAGCTTTGAGAGATGCTTTGAACCCGTGGCAGACCCACTTTGCAGACCCAGCAGGGGCCAGAGAATGGGAATTCAGCCCATCCCTCCTGTCTGGGGGAGACTGGGGGGTGGGAAACAAAGATGTGAGCTCATCTTGGTGGCTTCAAGTGTGACACCCTCCAGGCTTTGCTTCCCAAGGGGTGTGTTGGGCTGGTGGCCATGGCTCTGGGGTGGAGGGGTGGCAGGGTGCTCAGGCTTTGGTCCTGCCTTGTGGAGAAGCTTCTGGGTCTGAGACTGGGTGGGTTTTTTGCACCAGAGGTGATAACATGGATCCTGCCCTGCCCAGTGTGGGGCTTCAGCAGATGGAAAGCTCTTAGAGTGACTGAATATCCAGGTTTTACAGTCTCTGGAAATAATCTCCTTTACAGCTGGCAGCATTGAGTGTGCATGTATGGTGGTGACTCTCATGCTTACAAATGACTAAGTTGGACTTCAGGCTTTTGTTTTGGCTGGCAGAGTTAATCACTTCCTGCACTATTTTTCCAGAGCAGGGCTGTGTGTGTAGTTCTGGGGGAAGAAGTCCCCATCATATTCCCTGGGGCAGTGGGAGGAAGGCTGCCCGTGTCTCTGGGATGGAGGTGCTGCTGCTGAGGGGCTTGCACTCTGTTCCAATTTCAGTTCTGTTTGAAGACGGGCTTGGCAAAATTGCCCAATTTATCACATCTTTAAAAAGCAGCTATTTCACTTCTGTTTTCCCCAAGTGAGCTGGTCCAAACCCACCCTTGGACGTGCTATGCCTGGCATGGGTGTCTGCTGAAGGACTGTGCTGTCTGCCTGGATGCTGCTGCTCTTTGCTGGGTCTGGTGGCATCCGTGGAGTTCTGACTGCCTTGTGGGCTCAGTGTGGACTGTGGTAAATGGTGCCATCTGCAAGCCCTGTACAGAGAGAAGGCAGGAGCTCAACTAGGTGGTGATTAAACCACAGCATGTTGAAAATGGCCTCTTGTGTAGTAGGAGTGTACTCCTTCATGCATTTTAGCCTTCCTTTTATACATGTATGAATGCATAGCAAATGTGTCGGTAGTTGTTTGCAGACTGAACCTGCCTGAGGTTAATGGCACGTGTCCTGAGCCTCCTGTCCTCCTCCTGAGGGTGGCCAGTTGCTGACCTGACCTGTTAAGGAGTGTGAAAACCAACATGCTAACTCTGCCACTGCTTCACGTGGGTGCCCTGCAGCAATAAGGCTTTCTGTGCCTGAGGTCTTTTGCTCAGGACTAAGCTGGGAATGGGAGTGGAGCCTTGAGGATCTCCATTTCTGGACCAGCTGGCACCTTCTCTGTGAGTGTGCGAAGTTACATGGGCAAGTATGGCTTTTCTTTATTCCTGCCTCTAAAAGTACAACCTGCACCCCCTTTTCATTGCTTCGTTTCACTAGGAGACTTAATTTGATCGCCTGCAGTTTCTCAGGATTTCATCCAGCTTGTGTGTGGCCCAGAAGTGGCCACTCCCTAAGGCTGATGGCATGGTCAGACCCTTTCTTCAAGGGTGTAGGACCTGATTTTTAGCAAGATATTGGGTATTTCATGTGGGGTACTGCAGATGTTGGGTCCTTGGTATCTTGAGCTTTATAAGAACAAGTCACTGGTAAAAGCAGAGGTTGCTCTTCCTTTGGCTTTCATTTCTGTATCTTTACAACAGAATTTTACAGTCTCACCACACAGACCGTGCAAGCCGCTAGTTGTTTTGCAAAGTTCTAATGAAAACTTGTCGAAAACATGTAAGCAACTGGTTTTGGTAAAAGTAAATTGTATTGGAGAACGGGATGACAAGAAATGTTAGCGTAGCCTTGGCTGCTTCAGCTCCAGCATTCCTGCCCCCACTTATGGTATGCATGTGTTGGTTATGTATGCATAGATTCTGAAAGTAATTTTCATTAATGAACTTCTTGAAAGACTTTCTCCTCTTTACCATGCTATTCTGGTTTTGGTTTTTTGCTTGTTGTACAGCTGTTGGTTCAAAGGTTGTTGCATATTGCATAACTTACTGCTAGAAAGGGGGGCAGGGGAAGAAACTCATTGGCAAACTTCCTTCCTTGTTAATTAAGGTGACATTAAAAGTCTCTGGTTTAGGACTCAATGGTGCACGCCATGCAGTGCAAGAGTCCAATTCTTGCATATCACATCAGGCTTATTGGTGCACTCTCCTAGTTCACTCTGAATATAGCTCTGCCTTAATTTTGGTTCTACCCGTTAGTTACAAAATCTTACTAAAATTGGAGTGCAGTAACAGATATATTTTCTTGCAAGCCGCTGAATCTGCAGTGTAGGATTTCATGGGTTTTTTTACACATTTTAAAGTACAGATGTAATTTTAGAGTGAAACACTTCTCCATAGGGTGAGTGTACTATGCTGTCTGTAAAACTTAGCTTTCAAATTTGCCTTTCAAATGTTGTTCAGAAACAAACTGGCATGCATCCCTCCTCCCTAGACTCGCATTTATGAAGTGTCATCTGGCAAATTTCAGGTCTGGAAGTAAAAATATAAGCTCTTGGCCCAGTAATTATTTTGGTGCAGTCCATTTATGTTGACAGCAGGCTTTGGACTCTTTGGGTGCTACCACAGTGTAAGCAGATAAGTTTATAAAAAGGACAAAAAGGGTTTCACCCTGTACCACAGGTGGAATGGTGGCTTGTGTGTATCAGGTTGTCTCCCATGGCTTAGGCTGGGTATTAGGAAAAGGCTCTTCCCCCAGAGGGTGGTGGGCACTGACCAGGCTGCCCAGGGCAGTGGGCACAGCCCCGAGGCTGCCAGAGCTCAAGATTTTGGGCAATGCTCTCAGGCACATGGTGTGACTCCTGGGGATGGTCCTGTGCAGGAACAGGAATTGTTCCTGATGATCCTGTGGATTTGTTCCAGCTCGGGGGATTCTTAAGGAGTAATGGTTCTAAACTAAAAGACTGCGGGTCTAAAGTAGACCTAAGCTGTTTTCAGCAAGGGTGGTGAAACACGAGCAGGTTGCTCAGAGAGGTGGTAGATGCCCATTCCTGGAAACATTCAATGCCAAACTGGGGTTCTGAACAACCTGATCTGGTTGAAGATGTCCCTGCTCATCCAGGGGGACTGGATGACCTTTAAAGCTCTCTTTCAACCCAGACTATTCTATGATTCTGCTGGAAAACACATGCTCTGAGGAGCAGATCTGAAGGGTTTGCTGTGTTCTCTGAGTGCTTCTGTAATGTAAACTGGGCTCTCCGTCACCTTCTGCTTGGGTGTTTTTAACATCTGCTGTTTTTAAAGTTGTTTTTTTCCAACCAGGAACGCCAGAAATGGAACTATAATGTCTTGAGTGATGCTAGTAACCTAATAGTGCCTTCAGAACTTGTTTTCTCGTGCTGCTAATTCTGGAATTAAATGGCAATTACCATGGATATATTCTGGTGCTATTTTGCCTCGCCAGCGTTGTGTTTTTAGGCAGCGTTGGTGCCACGCATTGACAGTCAGGTTTTTGTCCCCATACAGTAAGCTAGTTCACACTTTGTCTAATGTCTTCGCAGGGCGGGAATTGATGTTGCTTGCAGCTCTCACAGAAGGCTTTTGTGTGGCCATATCTGAAAGCTGTCTTGTTGGAGCTTTTATCAAGGCTCCTGCAATGAGGCCACTCTCCCCGCTCGTGGAGAACAGAGATATTGGCAGAAATTTTTTATAATAATGCTTCGTAAGTGGCGTGCTGGCACAGGGCGACAGTGCTGGCGTGGTACAGAAATAATACCCGGGTGGCAGGCGGGGACTTATCTGTCCTTGCAGGCTGGGATGGGGTGGGGAGGCGGAGGGAGGGGGTGATCGGGGCTATCGTCACCACGAGGGAGCCCGGCCATCGCCTCCGCAGGGTAGAGGTCTGCTTTTCATGGTAGGAGTTTTATTGAGTGGCCCCAACGCTCCCCCAGGTCCAAATTGCTGTGTGACCCTCCTGCACCTCATGCTTTTTTGGGTGGTGGTTGTTTTGGGGTTTTTTGGCCGCGCGCTATCTGTCGCCAAAAAGTGTGTCATGAGAGTTACGTAAAGCTGCGAGTGGGGTGAGAGGAAGCTGAGCCCTCCCAACCCCACTGGAGTACTCTTAAGCTGGTAGAAAAGACAACTTACTACTTGAGGTGGGCGCAGGGAAGGCTTTAAAAATTATAATGGCATTTTCACCAACTTCCTTGTCTCAATAGCGGGTATTTCACTGGGTTTATCCTTTGACTCCTTTTTTTTTGGGGTAACGTACATTGTCCTGAAAGCATAAGCAAGTTGCTCGTTTTCTTTCCCTGGTTCTTAATCATAAGAGCTGCCTTGATGATTTTTTCGCCACCTCAAATTAGCAGTTTATTTATAACATGCTAATGTTCTGCGTGCCCGTCGGTATTACTGCTCTGTCGTGCTGAGCTGAGAATTGTTCTCTCGCAAACCGACACTGCGGAGATGACATAAAAGAGCATGAGAAACTGCAGATGATAGGGAAAAAATTCAGGTGGCTTTTGCTATGACTGATTCACGCTTTCTACAAAATCCTTCTAATTGCCTTTCTGGTTTCTATTGCTAGTCACGTTTTTGTTGCTTGGGTTTATTTTTGCTTAAAAAAAAAAAAATATATAAAAATGGCAGACCCTTGCCTTTTGGCATCCTCGTTACCCTTTGGTTCCTGCTGGCAAACTTCTCTGTGGTCATCTTCCACGCAGTGCCACCAGCTGCCTTCTTGGACTGCAGGCAGGGACTTCAGGGCGTGCTTCCCCCTTCCTGCAGGGCAAGGCTCTCCCACATCTCGGGGTCAGCAGCATCCTTCCCCGTGGTTCTCTGCTCCAGCTGCCCTGCAGGAAGACGGGGAGCATTCCAAGTGCAGACCGTGCAACACAGGGTGTCCTGTGCATGGAGAAGGAAGGGACAAGGTGACAACACACCCCATCAGCTTCTGCACTTGGAGCCGTGTGCTCTGTAGGTGTTCATGGGGAAGGTGGTGAAGAAGGGTGTGAGATCATTTTGAGGGCTCCAGTGCTGTAGGTTGTGCCCTGTTTTCTGAAGATGCTCTTTGTGTGGCTGCTGGCCATGGCATGCCCAATCCTTCCCTATTCTCTCCTGGTAGCATCGTGCTTTGCTGAGGATGGGAGGGAAGGCAGCAGCAAACAGGTTGTGTGCTCTTGGCTAGGAGATGGAGCTTAGGTACAGCCTTCTGTGGGCAGAAGTAAGTTTATAGTTATAAAGCATTGTTTGTTTGTTTTTCTAGGGGGACAGAAACCCCTTTTGATGTGAAAGAGAATGTGGGGGAGATTCCGGAGACTGAGATGTTTAATTTAAAAAAAAAAGAAAACAGCAGAGAAAAGAAAATCAGGCAAATCCCCCTTATTCAGAGCCATATGTTCAGGATGCTATCCTTAGTGTGGTTTATTTGCTTCAGAATTAGGAAAGAGGGTTGCTAGGAAAAGTAAGATGCATTCACTCCTTTCACCTTAAAGTCTTTTACAAGGGTGATTACAATCTCCATTCTTTCTCCTTCTTTCTAGTCCTGGAGAATAATCAATTTAGCAATAATTCAGAGCGAGCAAAAATGGGATTGTTCTCATCTGCAATGCAGAGAGTAAGATAGACTCCTTTCCTTAAGGCCAAAATCAGATCTTTCTGTCTTGAAGTGAATCAAGAGCTGTGGAATTGTTACGTTTTCAGTAAAACCAAAAAAGATCAGAATTTCAGCCTGTGGGTTTGTGTAGTTTTTGGGGTTTATTTGGCTACCCTTTAGCTCTTTTGATGGCCTCAATGCCATTTTGAAAACATTTCCCTGCTTCCTCCAAGGTGGGGAAGCAGCACCACTTGTACCAGACAGGGATTATATTGCTCTAAGGACTTCATTTGAAGTGGAGAAATGTGGCTTTCCCAGCTGTTTGAAGAGCTCAGTTGCCTCAGCCTGTGAACAGCAGTCCCCAAACTCTGCTCAGCCAACAGGGAAGAAGGGAGGAATCTCCATCAGACCTTGCAGGGGAAAACTCCAGGCATCTGTGAGGTGCTGTAGTATACCCAGCTAGAAATATCAGGTACTTGAGCTTGCCTTATTGACTTGTTGGGTGGCAGTGCCTTGTTGAAATGGGAAAAGCCAACAGATCTGGAACACTATTAAATGCTGGAGCTTTGCATAATAGTGCAATGATGTAAGAGGGGTGGTACAAAGATCCCAGGAAAGGTGCTTGCCCACCAGAGCCACGCCAGCCTTGCCACTGGTTGTGCAAGTGCAGTATGCTTAGAACATCAGGGAGAGCCTGCCTGGAATGGTCCTGGAAGGTTTGCTTTCTTCCTGAAAAGCTGGGATCAGATACTTTGTCTAGACTCACCTCCAGACCCTTGGGATAACGTTGCTCAAATCATATGAAAATGTATTGTTCCTTCTGCTGCAAAGTAATGCTGAACGCCTTCCACAAGCATTTTGCCTCTCCCAGAATGGCAGAGATGATGCCTTTTGTCCCCTTTGTCGCTCTGCCTCGTGCCTCAGTGCCCCTCCACGACTGTGGGCATGACCCCAGCACGGGGCAGGTGCAGTGACCTTCCCAGCCATACCTTGAATGAAGAGGGTTGGTCTAATGGGAAGGTACACGGTGTGCTCTTCTCTGGGGAAGAACTGGAGGGTGACTTAGGAGGTGTACTGGTCTGAGGTGGGTGTGCAGCACCCATGTACATGGGGGAGATGTTCATGCAGGTGTCACCACAGGTCCATCTGTGTGTCTGCACCTTACACGTGTAAAACCAGAATTCTTTTGCTAGTAATACTGATCAGGACCGTGACTAGTTGCTTTCTTGTTCTTGTGTGTGACTGCACAGGGTAGAGAAACTTCAGCTTTCAGTTTCCTGTTGGTTTTGGAGGCAGAGCTGAAACTCTGAATTTCTTAGGTCTGCTTTGACTACCATCACCTGGTTTTGGTATCCTGACCTGATTTTTCCCTTCAGAAAAATGGCCCCAAACCCAACACGCTCCACTCTGTCCATTGTGCAATGAGCTGATCCTTTTTAATAGATGGGACTGTCAGTCTCCACGGCAAGAGAGTCTCCATGCCTCTTCACATGGCAGAAGAACTGGTGAGGGCTTTGCATTGCCTGGGTAAAAAGACATATTCAGCCTCGTGAGGGCTGAGCAGGAGGGTTTTTTGGGAGCAGTGGTCTAAGGTGTGTGCTGGGGCTCCTGAGCAGCTCCATCTCCCCTGGCGTGGTGGAATTGCATCAGTACCTTCACAAAGCGTTTTAGCCAGAATAGCAGTTTCAACAAAGTGGTTGGTTTGGGGGGGTTTTAGGTTTAGTATGAAGATCTTTAAAGGCAGGCCAGCGAGGTGATTGAGGTGAAGAAGCTTTTAGAGAAGAAGCAATAGGGAATTCTTTCACCTCAGTGAGAGAGGGTGTCAATTTGAGGATGTGCCAGTGTTGCCTTTCCAGAGCTGTGATATGGCTGAACCACAGTGGAAATCTGGAACCATAACAACACTGCTTATAGGAAGTTGGAGTCCCTGCATTTAACCACAACTGTGGTCAATCTTAGGAGAGGCAATAACGGAGGGGAAGAAAGGTGGTGGTATTTGATTAGCTTTGTACTCCTTGTTTGCTGCAGAGCCTGTGATGGATGCAGCTTTGAGACCAGAGCGATAATATTACTGACTGATGATTCCAGCTTCTTCCTTGTTACACTTGGAAGGTACTCTTTGAGGGCAGATATGACAAGGCTTGCTTTCAGCATGTTAAATTCAGTAGTCTCATGCTATTGTGAAGCCCTCATCCTGCCTGGTAAACTGTTTGGTGTTTCTGAAGACCATATCATAAAGAGGAGGATTAAATACCCTGTCCAAGTCCTTCAGGTGGTCACTAGCTTCACGTGGGGATTGAAATGCAAAGCAATTCACGCAAGGTGGGTTTCTGCAGGAGGTGAGTGAGGGACAGAGGTCTTCCCATTGTTCCTCACCACTGTGCCCTAGACCAACATGTTGGATTCATTCAGTTCAGCAGCATAGGAATGGCTGTTTGTCTTGGACACTAAAATATCCTCTGCATGTTCCTATCTGCATGTTCTTGGAAATGAAATGTAATCCTCTCGTAGTCAGAGAAGCCTTGACTGCCTGATGGGGCAGGAAGGAAAATACGAATTGGGCACCAGGTCTGTGCTACTAAAAGCTCTTCCTGCAACACAGAAGATTTCCTGGAACCATCCAGGGAGGCACTTTGTGGATGTGGTTTCAGAGTCAGCTTACAGTGACCCAAGTTGGTGCTGCCACAAATAGGGTGGTTCAAGCTGCCCTCCATCCCTGCTTTGGTGCCTGCCCTCATACCTCAGGGTGAGTGATTAGTTTTCAGCCCAGCTTGCTCTCTGGGCCCATGGTTAGGGTGGGTTGGCCAGCAGGGATGCCCCTGGAGTTGTGCATCATGAGAACCTGACAGATGGCTCTGCAAAGGAACAGGCAGCCTTTGTGCTGGTACTCACTGCTGGGCTGGCTGAGGATGTGCAGCTGCCCAAGGGATGGAGGGAACACACCTGCTCTACCTGTCTCCTGCTTTGGAAGGCTTGGGGTTAGAGAGTGGTATGGCTGAAAACGTTCTCATTTCACAGAGGAAACCCATACCTGCTTAAGCTGAGGACTTGTGTCCTCTCAGTGCTGCTCACACCGTGCCTCGTGTGCTTGGCTTCCAGTCCCCAGCTACATGTAAATTAATTACAGTCAGGCTGGCATTGAAGGAGGTGAGGATGTAAAGGTAATTTGTGCCTAGAAGTCATGCATGTAGTGAGCTTGCAGTACTGGAGGACTTGTCTGCAATCAGTGCTCTCAGGAATACCTCCCAAGGGAAGGCTGGCTGTGCAGCCCCGGCAGGTACAGCCACTCCGAGCAGGGCTTGAGTGTGGCTCGTTGTTAACAGGTGAAATAGAGGAGTTGTGGTCTTGCAGGGAAGGTCACAGAACCCCTGGAGACTGCAGTTGGGGTGGATTTTTGCAGCCCAGCTGAGGGTCTTACCTTGCATGGCTGGTGAAGGCTCCAGGCTTCTGGTCAGATGGGTGATGAGCACTGGTTGTAGGCAAAGCTGTCAAGGCAGGGTGAGTTTCGTGGCTGCACCCACAGCAGAGTCACCTTCCTCCCCTCCAGTGGGTTCTGCTGGTCCTGTGCTACTGCAGAATTCTGCCTTTGTGACCAGAATAACTGGCTGGATTTTGGCTTTGGCTGCAAAGGAGGTGTATCGTTGTGGTCGTGAGCAAACCTCTACACACAGAGTCAGCTACTGCAGAACCAACTAACTAGCTCTGGAGACAGCCTGTGACTAACAGGGCTGCAAAGTGTGAGTTACTGCTTTAATCTGTTGCCTAATTACGACCATAATTTCTCTCTCAATCCTTACACACAGTGCCCACTGCCAGGAGCCTCAGCTCTCCCCTCGGCAGCTGCCAAAATTCCCATCTTCCTCCCCATAACTTTCTTTAGCACCGTTGTGCATTGGAACACTGGCAGGAGAGGAACGTGCAGAAGCTGCCTAGCATTCCTGTTTACTTTGGAAGCCAGTGTTTGACACAAGGAGCTCTGTAACTCTGCCATATTTACTTCCCTGTATGTAATTCCATGAAATGTATTTACCTGCAGCAGACACAGCCTTTCCAGCGGGGACCACGGGGCAGAGCTGGCTCCAAGTCAGCACAGAGGGCACGAGTGCTCCTTGCCAGGGCAAGGCGTGGGAGGGAAGTGGGGAGTGAGGTGACTCTTGCTGCTATCATCAGCAGAAGCCTGTTGGAAGGGTAGGAATTATGGATGGCAAGGCAAGACAATGGGGTTTGCCTTCTCCTGAGTTTCATACTTCCCAGACAAACCCGTGACTGGCAAAGCAGGTTTGTCCCAAGGCCATCTTTGCTTTAGCTTGGGTAAGAATCTCCCTTCTCCATTCTCAAATGGAGTTGAGTGTTGTGGGGTAATCTTTGCTTTACAGTTTGATTGTAGATTGGAATTAGGGTTGAGGGGAAAAAAAAAATAGTATAGAAAATGAGGATTTTTTGGAGGATCTAGCAAGCTTTCAGGTTTGTGGGGACTTCTCACAGCTGCCCTAAGTTGTCTTACCTTTCCCCTGACTGCTGAGGGAATAAGGTTGTCCTCCTTCCCATCCATATGCTGTTGAGAAAGGCCATCATACACAGGCTATTTTTGATCCTATTCCCTTCCATAATTATATGTAGCTTTTATAAATCTGTCTGGATGGAAGGCTCCCGTGTACTTTGGAAGGGTTTATTTGATCTAAATTTAAGGATGTCTCATGTCCAGTTGTGAAACTTGCTATTTTAGTTCTCCCTACCTACAGCTTTTACTAAAACAAGAGGAAAAGGATGAAAAGGAAAGACTGAAAAGTGTGTGTGTGTGAGAGAGGAGGGAAAGATGACTCATAAGTGGGACTGCATTTGAAAATGAAAAGGATCAAGGTGTGCTGATCATAAAGGAGAAAGTTACAGTTTCTGTGAAGAAGGCACAATTAAACCTTATGGCCATTTATCTTCTGAACAGATAAAGGTACATTTGTGGAAGAATCCACGGACCCAAACTGAGTAGATAGATTTCTTCTCTCTTCAGAGTTATTTAAAGAAAGGAATTTTTAGTGCAGCCTTTAATAGGTGGTATTTTAGTGCTAGATTCCACTGGAAGACTTTTCCAGGCTTCTGGAAAATCCCATTTAGCTGTCCATTGCCTATGGGATAGTTCTAATAGCTGCTTGGTTATACAGCAGGAGAGGTAGCAAAAAGGAAAAGAGGGGGAAGGCAGCAGTGCCAGAAGCCAAAGGGACTTTCTCTGAACTTTAGGATGCGGTGAATAGAAATTAAAGCTCATGAACAGACAGGTGAGTTTCTGCTTTCATTTTGTCTCCTTTGCCTCTCTGTTGATGTTCTGCTCCTCCAGTCTCACACCAGCACCCATAAAAATTCCTGAACACTTGGGATGGCCAACAGTCTTGAAATAACCCCTTCTGCAGGATTTAAGTGGTGTGCAATTATGAGGGTGAGTTCTGCATACAGCGCTGCAAAGAGTGCTTGTGATGTTTCCAAAAGTGTTTACCAGCTTCATTTACCCAGCTTCACCCTTCTTCTTTTCCTGCCTTTCAGAGTTAGCAAAGATACAGCTGTCTGACATGTGAGTGAGGCTGGTAGGAAATATGTTTATATTTGTAAAGCTTTTTGATTTAAAAAAAAGTAACTGTCAATATGGCATTGGATTAAAAATTGGCTAAGTGGCAGGAAAAGAGTCCTTTTGATTGATTCCAGTGAGTATTTGCACTAATCCCAGTGCTATGGAGTGCTTCCCTTGTTGTTGCAGAAGGAAACAAAAACTTGTTACTGATAGTAATTGCCAGCAGAATAGTGAGTGACCACGGAGCTCTCACAACCCACATTCACACACACATCTTCAATGCAGCAAGAGGCAAAGCTGTGTGCCAGGCAGCAGGGAATGCAAGCTATGCCAGGTGAAAGAGGGCCTGGATGCTGGAAAGCACCACTGCTGGGAAGTGTGTCCTGGACCAGCAACTGCACCCCAGCTTCCAGAGCAATGCTGGGAGGTGATGGCATTGAGCCTTCCATCCTGGCATGTACAGAAGAAGGAGCAGGAGAGGGAATACTTGTGCCTCAGTCAACAGCTTTGGTGCAGCTGATAAAGTGACATAGGTGATTTGGTGCTAGTACTTGGAATGATGTTGAATACAGAAGATGAGGTTAAATAGGGCAGCAAAACTTATTGGAGGTCTAAAGGAAATGCCCTTCAGTGCATCTTCCTTAAGCAATATTTTGCTTTAAAAATTAGCATTAAGGGATGACTAGACCGGTATACAAGATTACAGAATGTGGTGGGGTGTTTGGTATAGCTGATGGTTGCACTGCCTTCCAGAGGGACCTTGACAGGCTGGAGAAAGGGGCTGACAGGGAGCTCATCAAGTTCAGCAAAAGAAGTGCCAAGTGTTGCCTCTGGAGAGGAACCACTGCAGGCACCAGAATGGGCTGGGAAGCAGCTCTGCAGAAGAAAAGCCCTGGCAACCCTGTGGTGCAGCCATGCCCTGTCACAGCAAAGGTCACTGGTGGCCTTGGGGGCTGCTTTAGGAATTGTGGTACCAGGTAGGCAGAGGGAGATGGTCCCTTCCCACCGCTGGAGCAGGGCTGGGAGGGTGGTTGAGACCTCTGAGCCCCTCTTGTACCAGGAGAGGCTGAGGAGGCTGGGACTGCTGAGCCTGGGCATGTAGAAACACATGATGGGAGGGGATGAAGAAGATGGAGCCAGGCTGTTCTCAGGGGTGGCCAGGAACAGGATGGAAGGTCATGGGCACGATTTGAAATGAAGAAATTCCATTTAAATGGAAGATTTTACAAGAAAGATGATAGAATGCTGGAATAGGTCTCTCAGTTTGTGGAGTCCCACTCTCTGGCAGTATTAAAAACCTGACTGAATTCAGCCCTGAGCATCCTCCTCTAGTTGCCCCTTTGTTGTGCAGCAGCAGCTGGACTAGATGGTCTCCAGAGGTGCTTTCCCACCTCAGCCACTCTGGGAGATGACTCTGGTGTTAAAACACTACTGAAGTTGAACTTGAGCACATTGAGAACTTAATTCTGAAAGCTGAACCACTGCAAACTCAGCAAGGAAATTAGATTTTTTTTTTTTTTTTAAGTGAGGAGAAAATAACCATGAGTTGATACCTTCAAGTTTTGACACAATGAATATTTTGCTCTAATTTGTCTGCACTTATGGTCTGTAATTTCAGCTCTGAACAGCCTCGAGGTTAGAAAGTCCATCTACCTGCTTTTTCGTGAGAGGAACTGTTTATGGTCCTTCCTGACAGGTGCTTGTTCGTAAGAGGATTCTAAAATTGTGGTCCTATCCAGTGACATGGCAAGTAGGGTCTGTGATAGGTAGGAAGTCAGGTTAGAAAGAAAATGTAATTTCTCTTAATTTTAAAATTTGGGACTTAAAGGTAGTTTCAAGTTTCCTGGAAAAGTCATCTCAAGGTATTTTGTTTAGGGAATACACAGGAAACAAGACAAAGTGGAATGGACAGATTGTGTCTGGTGTGGGTCAGTTTTCATATAGATTGGAGTCCCTGCTTGACTCTGACCTGAGATTCTCTGCTTTAACAGAGTGAAAAGGGATTACTTTTTGCAAACACACTAAATAATCTGAGAAAGAACAGCAACTTTAACTTCTTTTCCCCTAAAAATTTATTCCCTGTGATGGCACACCTGTTTTGGATGTTGCCTTGTAAATTAGGCTGTCACATCAATTTTTTAGATTGCCCTGTGCATCGTGTGACAGAATTTACCAAATGTGAAAAAGAAAATTATTTAATCCAACACTCATTCACTTTTCTTATTCACTTATTCGCTTCTTGTCGTGTTTTTATTCCCTCTCTGTCAGTGAGAACAAGGAAAACTTCCTATTTGAAGTAAGGAATTTGCCATCACTTTGCCAGCACTCCCAGGTTGTTCTGCCCCTTGGGGTGGCTGATGGAGTGATAAATTGCTGCTGGGGAGAATGTGCATCACAGCAAAAGCTGGGTTAGTTTTGGTTTGTGACATTACACAGCATTTAAAACATTAAGAACTCAGCTGTCCTGGTGCCATTTCAGCCACAGAAGCTGCTGCCAGACTGACCTGGACAATAAGAGTACATGTATCAGCTGCCCCCCTTGATGTGGGCAGGGAGGAAATCCTCAGTGCCTGGAGTTTGGCTACCCAGGCTAGGTGAAAATCAAGTTGAGTTTGTAGTCAGAGAAATGCCTTGTCAGAACCCTTCTGGTGGCAGAGCCAGCTCCAGATTTGGATGGAGGAGCCTGTCAGCCACAACTGGTACCTATGATCTCTCCCTTGCTCTCTTCTCATATTGCTTTTGTCTGTTTCTGTGACTTTCTGCTGATCTGGAGCCTCCTTTCCAACTGCTTCTAGGAATAGTCACTTTTGAACATGTAAATCATGTTCCCTGTTTCTTGGTCACTTGTTATTTATTTTTGTTACTCTGAGGTTTGGTATGAGGAGGGGGTTATTGTGTTAACTTCTTCAAGGTTACTTAAGAATTATTTTTTGTGGCATACTGGTAATTTAATTTTCAAAACTATACTTCATTAACTTGCAAATGATAAATCGATCTCCTGTGCAAAATCAGCATTATACTTACTGTAGGTGCAGAAATAATTTAGCAGGGTTAGTCTGTTTGAACAGTGCTGAGATTTCCTTAAAGTGAACCAACACAGTGTACATAATGTTCTTAACTCTCCTGCATTATAGCAAATGCTTAGCACCCTATGCTATTTCACATCATCTGACTCTGTAAATGCAGATCATTACATCTCTTCTGGGTCTTCTGAATGGTTTTTGTCAACTTTCTCAATGACCTTTGGAAACTAGGTAATATTTTTATCACCCTAAATGGATTCAAAGTCCATTTATTACTTTTGGGCAATCCAGCTGTATGTTTTTATGCTTGGATGAAACTAGGTTAAGAAAGTACTTCAGAATAAAAGGTTTCACTGCTTCAGATCCGACTTTTCATAACTAATTATGTTAATTGTAAAGGTGGTTAGATGTAAGAGCCATAGGACCTCAGGCAGTGAATGAAAAATAGGGAGTCAAGTTTGTTGTTGACTTTTTGGGGATGTGAATCCCCACACTAATGCTCATGTGCACCTGAGCACTTCAAACTTGCTACCTTCTTGTTCTTAGCTCTCTGCTGTGGTTTCTGAAGGGTTTGCACACAGATCCCTCTTGTCCCTAGCTTTTGAAAGGCAGTGCAAGGTAGCTGGTTCCCTGGGAATCACCTCGCAGGAAGTGAAGTGATGCAGTCCTTGGCACTGCTGGGGTGTAACTGGGTGTTTTGTGTGGAGCACAGGGAGGTTTGGGGTGCCAGGGGGAAATCTTGAATGACAGACTGTGCAGACAAGAGAGTTTGCACTCCAGGAGCTTCATTGGTGTAATTCCACAGGCATCCTGTCTTGTAGGTGTCCTGTATCCAAGGAAAACAGAGCTGGAGATGCTGTGACTGAGGCTGAGCAAACCTTGTGATGCAAGCCCAGTCTTGCACCATTACAGAGCACCCACCCTGAGCTAGCGCTGGTGTGGCTTGGTCACTGCTCCTCCTTCCCAGTCTCTGTGGATCCAGTCTCACTGACTACATCTTCCTAGAGGTTTGTTCTGGAAGTGAGGAAAACACTCCTCCAGGTTCCTATGTCAATAAGTACTCCCAGTATGCTGCTACTATAATTTTAACCTGTTTATCTAATACTCCATGGCATTTACTGGAATTTCCTTCAAGGAAGTTCACCCTATTCTCCTCTCCAGCTCTCAGTGTCCTTCCTCCCCAATCCCAGGGCTTGTTTACTAGACAATTTGGCAGACAACAGGCAGTGTTTGAAAGTTTTTCTTTTTTAAGTAGCTGTGCTAATTTCTACAGATAGAGTGGGAGCCATTCAGTGGAACTAGTCCAATCACAATCCGATCTTGAAGCTGATGACTTTTCAAAAAGAGTACTTTAAGGACTGTTTTTAAAAGTCAAAATGATCTGTGGGATATGTTTTATGTTTATCTCTAGGATATGTTTCAACATAAGAGCTAGAAGACTGACTGCTCTGTGATGGTTTTTCTTTGGGACTCCCCTTAAAATTTTACGAAGATTTATTTCCCTTGGTCCAGTACAACTTCAGCCCTTGCTAGTCAGGAGGCTGAAAGTGCCCTGAAGGGCTGAAAGGCTGCAAGCAGCTCTTCAGCCCCATGGAGCTGTGGTGCCCTGTCACACCCCATGGGAGTGTAAACCATCACTTTACTTGGCTTGTTTGGTCTCAGTGGGTGATGCCAAATGTGGGCCTGTGTTGGTGCAGTTGTGGCATATGAATGCAACCCAAAGCATGACACTGAGAAGTGTCTGACGTGGCTGCTCTGCTGTCACATCCTGTCCCCTCTCTGCTCATCCCCCACCTGCCTTGCCACCAGTTTGAGGGTTCAGCATCAGGCTCGCTTCATGAACAGTCGTGCTTCCTTCGAGGGGTGTCTGTGGTGAGAAGTTACTGATGTGAACCACAACTGAGAAGCCCCAAGCTTTGCTCTGGTGGCAGCAGCCTCGCTGAAGTGGTGTCTCTGGCAGTGGGGTGGCTGAAGGGCTGCAGCTCTGGCACCAGTCTGTAGGACCAGCCTGGCATCAGAGCCTGCTGGTGGCAGGGCTGGCCTCACCACCAATGCCCTGGCCATGCTCCCCAGGGAATGGGGGGGAAACTGTCCTGCTGCATCCAGGCACCCCAAAAACCCCTGTGGTCAGCATTCCACCCCTCAGGTGCTGCTTGGTCTGTGTGTGCATCTGCATGCAGGTCTTTGCTGCTTGGCATTGTATTTTGTGGAGGTTTTCTCTCCAGAGCTTCCATGTTAACCAGGAAGGTGCAACTCAGCCTCTGGCAGCTGTTGGGAGGGATGGATGGGGGGTCCAGCTGTTGGGAGGGATGAATGGGGGGGCCCAGCTGTTGGGAGGGATGGGGGCAGCTGCTGGAATGGAGCTCTTTGAGGGCTGCCCCAAGGCACGTGTGCTCCTCACCTGGGGCAGTTCAGCAGTTGATATGAAAAGCGGGTGCAGTTTCCTGAAAGTAACTTGTCATATTTCAACATGAAGTGGCAACTGGAGCTTTCAGCCTTACTAGGGTGCAAAGCCATTGCTTCCAGTAAGAAGCAATTGTTTCATGTTTGGTGGAAAAAATTGCAATAAGAAAGAGCTCAGATGATTCATTTCCTAAGCAGCATAGGTGTAATTCTCTTGGTTTGGGGCCAGAAACGTGGCTTGTGCTTTGGTTCATTTCTTGCACAACCGTTGTAATGCCCTTCCTCTTTCAGAGCGAGGGAAACACCAAGTACTGCACCAGGGCAGGGGAAGGAGATAAGCTGCACGTTTTGGCAGTGGCTGCTGTACAGGACAGGGGCTGATCCCATGGCATGGGAGCAGCTCTATGAGCAGGGAATGGACCAGCATCAACAAGGTTGTCCATGTACATTGGTGTTAGAATTGTTAGTGGTGACTGTGAGACACTCTGCCCTTCTGGTCAGAGTGCCAGGTCACATAAGACAGCAGGATGAAAATGCAAGGTAATTGGTACATTAAGAATGTAAGACTGACCTGCTGTGGGTGTAGAGAGAAACCACCATTTTTCATTGCTGTGTTTGGGTTCCTCCTTGGCTTCCTTGAGGCCACTGTGTTTCATTTGGAAGTGGCTGGAAAATGACTGGGAGCCACTCATGACACTCATTCCTGCACATTCAAAGCCATGGCTCAGTTCCCCTGGCTTGGGTCCTGCCTTCAAACGAGGCTTTGCTGCTGAGACTTGGCCACCCACATCTTCGCTTTTTGGAGCTCAGTATAAGTGTTATGGTTTGATCTCAAAGTGCACGCGATTCGTGATTTCCTTGACACTCGTGGTACTTCGGAGGGAATCACGAGAATGGAAAAGGCACAGAAATAGGATGGTTTAATTAGGGCTGGAAAGAAACTTCACCAGAGGAACAGGACGAGTGTACAGCCCTCAGTGTCACGTGCCCAGTGAGGAGGGGCTGCAGATGAGCCAAATGTCACTTAATTTGGTAATTGTGAGGGGCCTCTTATTAAATTAGGAACCCAATTGAGACACACAAAGGGGATGTTCTTCTAATATTTGTCTGCATTAAAAACAAGCAATTGGGCTGTGGCTGAATGAATAATTTCAACATAAGAGCTAGAGAAGAACTTCCCTCAGTCAAAACTATAATAAACTGAAAAAGAAGGTGATCGTTTAGGGAACAGAAATTGCTATAATAGAAGGGATTTTTTGGTCCTTTGAAAATCCAGTTGCTGTTTTCTGTGTAGAAGATGTGAGGGTTTTGTGCTGGAGTAGGTTGATCCGGATGATTTCTGTAAGCTGTGTTTTCATTTGCTTTAAAATGATTCTTTAAATTGTACTTTAAATACGAATTGCTTGTCACTCAACTAATAATCCTGATGAATAAGTAGGTATTATTTCAGACCCCTTTCCTGCCTTGTGTGGTTTCACAAGGTATTCACTTTTCAAGGCACTATTTTTATGTATCTTTTTATATTCTTTTACCTCAGTCTAATGAATGGGCTATGTGTAAAACTGAATTTTGAGGTCATGTTTTCACTAAACTGCCATTCCTGGTCTTGTTCCTCTGGATGGGAATGCCTACTTCTGACAGAGGGGTAATATTTTTGGGAAGAGTTGAGAGGATTTTTAGAACTCTCCTTTTAAGGACATACTTAGTTTATCTGCTTTTACATACAAGTAGTTTAATTTCCAGCTATTTCTTTATCTTCCTATTCTTTCCTTCAACCTCCTTAAATGTTTTATACTGTCAGAATTAACTACTGAAACCCAGGCTGGTATGGTACAAATCACCTGTGTGCAGACCACTGGGGTAAGTATTTCTTCATGGAAAACCCTCTCCCTTGCAGGAGTTTGGGCTGCAGATTTGTTCCTGTCGGGCAGTGAGGAGGCAGCTCTGGAACAGCTTTCTAGAGTTATGCCTCCAGAACCTCAACTTTTAAATTGTGTTTTTAAGTGACTGCTTAATTTCGAAAATGTGGAAGAAAGCCCGTGGACAATGTGTGTGGATTGGTAAGGCACCTATGCTGGGGCTTCCTTGCTGCACTCAGAATTTATCTGTATTGCCTGGCAAGGCTTGCCTCCCCTCCCCAGCAATATCAGCATTGCTGTGGCATCCAGAAAAGCTGTCATTTTATCTGCCCCCAGCAATTGTAATATCTTCTGGAGGCTGCACCAGGCTTAGTCATCGTCCCTTGCTGAACTTGCCCATCTTAGTCCTTGCTCTGAGACAGCCACAGCTGAGCCTTGAGATACATTTCTCTGACTCGCTGCTTAATTCACCATCAGCTATCATTTAATACCAACACTTTATTCCTTGCCGTGCTTTGTCATTCCCAGTCTTCCTATTTTTCCTGCCCAGTCAACCCTACACTGAAGTTTCTTTTCAGCTCTTCTTCCCATCTTTGTTTGGAGGAAGTTATTTTATCTTCTGTCCCCAGCTCAGCAGGCTTTGTCCTGGGGTACTTTTGCTCTCCTTCTGGGTTCATCTTTTGTCCTTTTGTATTTAAATCAGCCTGCTGGGGGAACCAGGGGACTGAGATGTTTCTGTGGCCAGGATGGCACCTCCAAGGAGATGGGATGTGCAGAGCCTGGGCAGGCCCAAGGGCTGTGACACTAGCTTGAAATGGAATCGGGCTCTTTGTGTTTGCAATGAAAATGTTCTGGCTGTGCTTTTGCAAGGGTTTTTCAGTTTAGGGTTTGGGGGTGATAGAATATGCCCAGCTAGGATCATTCTTCTGTCATGTTTGCATGCTTGCTAAAGCCTAATGGGTGCAGGAATATTTGAGACACAGGGTTTTCAGAAGGTAGTACAGGTAATTTTTCCTAGGTGTGTCTCTTGCAAACAGTGCAATTAACCTGCATCCAGTAACAAAGCCAAGACACACATCTAGCAGGAATAATTTTGGTGTGCATAGTTATTCTCCGTGATTTTATCACTGGGAAGAGTCAGAGGGTGTTTTGCTCCATGTTCCCTCAAACTTAGAAATACAGTTCTTGTAGCAAACGAGGGTGTGGTTGGACATGATGCAGTCTTCAAAAACTGGTGCTGTCTGCCTCACCACAGGACTGAGGGCCCTGCTACCCTGTCAGCAACCTGCTAGACCCAGGTAGCCATGCAGTCAGGACAGGAAAAATGGGCTATAATTTCCCATTTATACCTTTTCTACCCCTTTTTTCAATTAATGAAAACTACACTTGCTCCTTGTCTGCTCTTCTGTAAGCATACCTGCCTCCAGCATCCTCGTAAAAGTTAATCCCTGAGAGTTTTAGTGGTCTGCCCTGAACAGTGGATCTGTAGTTGTACTTATATCAGGAATTGCTCAGAGTACTGGAAGAGAAACTTGAGTTCAAACAGCCCAATATTTATGTCTTGACCAAGGGGTTAGGTAGGTGTCTGGCTCAGCTCAATGGGATGCCATCCTGTTCCTTTTATGTCCCTTGCTGGATGTAGCACTTTGTGGCTCTACCTGTCTCATTGCCCCATGTACTTTGTGATCCTTTCACAGTCCCTCTGAGCATTCAGACTTCCATTTATTGCACCCAGATGTGGCACTGGGAAGTTCTCAGTCCCTGTGCTTCCTATCCTGTGTCATTGGGATGCTTTGTGCTGGTGTCCTTTGGCTTGTCACTTCTTAGCAGGTCCCACGTACTGAGGCAGATGGTTGTGCATGCTAGGATTGATCACACAATGCAGTAAAGACCAATAGGGCCAATTTGTACAAATAGTGCAATAATAATTACATAATAGTATAGTTCCTACAGTGCTCCAGCAGAAATAAGTTATGCAAGATATTTTTTTCTAAAGAGTCACTGATTGTGATGGTTTTGCTGAGTACAGATCTTGAGATTCCTGAAGGGAAGCTTGATTCAGAAAATCACTACAAATAATTTTGGAGATGGGAAGAGAGAAGCTGTGAGTCACCCAGGATCCTGCAAAGGAAAAGGCACTAGAAAATCTTTGGTCTGTAATCCAGGAAAGGAGAAATTGAGAGGATACACCACTTCAGTGCTGCATGTTATCAGTTGTGTAGTTTGTGAGACAGGAAGGGGAAGAGAGCATTTGCTGAGCAACATGTAACATCTGGCCCCAAATGAAACATTCCTCCGAGTTTGCTAAAATTGCCTGTCTGTAATCAAGGTCCTTTAAACTCTTGTGAAGCATTTTGCTGTGTATCTCTCTGAGGCTTTGGCATGCCTCAGTCAGGGTCCTGACAGGAGCATGTGGTGTGTCCCATGTCCATGCAGACAGGCTTGTGCTGTCTGTGCAGCCAAGGGATGCTCTCTGTGTTCTATCTCATTACTGCAGGTTCACGGGAGAAACTTTATTAGACTTCAGCCACAAAGGCAGAGGCAAAATATTGTTGTTTGTGTCTTGCAAACAAGTTGAGACAAAAAGTTTTGATGTATGGTCCAAACCTAAGTTTCTCCTCTGATGGAGAGAGCTGCTGCAAATCTCTGGATTTTAAGTGTTAAGCATTGCCCCTCCTTCTTACACCTGGTTTTGAGATTCTCTTTTATCTTTAATTGTATCCCTTTGGCCTAGTCTTCCCACGCCCTGAATTGTTCCCTTTTCACCCCTCCTTCCTTTTCTCTTAGAGTTCTCAGGGTGGAAAAACACTTACCTAAAAAGTGTGAAATGCATTTCTCCCCGTGGAATAGCTGTAATCTTCATTTAATCCAATTACCCTGGCTAAACATATTAGCTGGGTGCTTTTGTTAACAGTTGACCTTTTCAAAGTCTGTGTCCTTGGATTACAGGGCTGAGCAGAGGTGTTTGGGGCCACTGGAAGCTGCCACCAGTGGTGCCTGTGTTGGGCAGAGGAACCCACCCAGGATGTAGTTTGGGTTTGCTCTGTCACCAGTGAATTTTGTGCCCCTTCACACAAAGTGTAGAGCAGAGTGGCTGGACTGCTCTGCACATGCTCTTCCGCCATGGGCTTGGATGAGTTTTATGTGCTTTAACTTGCCTTTTAATAAGTTTGAGGTTTGCAAGCAGAGTCCAATACAAAGATGTTAGTTATCCATAAATAAATGCATATAAATTCATTTTATTTTTTTTTAGAGCCTTCTCTTGGTTGCAGGCCTTAAGTAAAATGTGTAAGACAAATCCACAATACAGAACTATCTGCCTACAAGTCCATAGCAGGATGTATTGTTTTGTCTTGGTTCACTGGGGAGCAGAATATTATCCAACCCTTTGGGGCGAGTCTGAAAAACAAGCAAATAAAATACCCTGAATTACTCTGAGTTATTCTACCTAACTGAATAAACAACATTCTTCAGAAGCAGTTACTTGGCCAGACTTCATTAGACACAAAACTTCTTTTTCTTCTTTTTCCTCGGTCTTCGGGTAATGTTCTTTCTATTGTTGGGTTAACAAGTATCCCCAGATTTCATTTCAGTAACCTGAGTGGCATGGATGGGTATAGAATTGTTTCCAAAGATAGTATATTGTGTTTCTGTCTAGGAACAGAATTCATATTGGTGCTGGTTTCCATTGCAGTTGGTCTGTGTGTTGCATAGTTTAACAGTTGCATTAATTATTTTCATTATTCAGGATATACACAGCTCTCCTTTGAGCTAAATGCAGCATTTACCTGATTTTCAGGCTTCATCTTTCTGATATTACTTTAGCTCCACCTTGCCTTTAAATAGGCAGCTTTAATGCACATGTGCTAGTTAATGGGAAATAAGTGTAGTGGTTGTACTTTCAATAGGGACAAAAGTTGTTGAGAGGCAGAGGAGAGGAGATGTCCAATGCTGCTCCTGATGCCATGGCTTGTATTTCACTGATGGAAAGTTCACAGGTCCTCTCACAGCCGTCCTGCCCAGTATTGAAGACATAGCTTGCACTAAAAATGCTACCAGTGCACAAACCCACATGGGTACAAGTTTTTAAAAAGAAACGTAGCTCTGTGGGCTCATACAAGTGTGTGCTTGAGAGATCGATTGTCTTTGGTTTTCTCAACTTAAATGTTTCCAAATGAGGGTTGAAATCTTTCATACCTGTCTAAGAATGTCTGGATTAGAAATACACCACACAACTATGTGTGTCTATTTCAATTTAAAAAAAAAATTGCTGGATTTTCAAATAGAAACCTCTTCAACCTAACCTTTGAGAGTGACACATTTAAGTCCTTTTTAGGATGCCAGGAAATATTCAGATTCCATTGTGATGTATACAGGCTGTGAACCTGTACCCGTACCTTGCTGTGAAAAGCTCAGCCCTGTCTGCCTTTCCTGCAGCCCCAACACTGTGTTTGATAAAGGGAAATACCCTCCTTAACAGCCCATCAATTAAAAATAATTGGTTTTGTTTGACAGGCCAAACGAAGGCTGGAGCTAGGAGAAACCGGCCACCAGTATCTTGCAGAAGGACTGAAGACTCCAAAGGGGAAAGGAAGAGCTGCAACAAGAAGTCCAGACAGTCCAAAAAGTAAGGGAACTTGTGACATGCTGTAGAGCAGGGAGTTCTTTATTCTACTAGCTTGAGACAAGTGAGCCAACACAGCAGGCTGCTTTACCTGGCTTGGAGGGGGTGTCTCTTGCTGTCCTCACCTGGCCATGCATACAACACGCTCAGCTGCCCAGCAGGACAGGGTTGCAGCGGGCAGGGGTTGCTGCTGAGAGGCTGCAGAGGCTCCAGGCTGCCAGGTCTGTCCCTCTGCCCATGGGCAGCCTGCACCCTCCACCCAGGGTCCCTTCAGCCAAGGCCATGGTGTTGGGATGCTTAGAGAGGCAGGCTCTGAGGAATGAACACCTTGTGATGGGATCAAACACCCAGTTATAAGCCAGGCCAGCCTTCTCCTTCCCTGCTGGACTTGGAGCAGCTGGCTGCCAGGGCTTCCTTCCCTGGACTGGGTTTGCAAAGAGTGGTAGCTGTGCCTCAGCAGCATCTCATGATGAATGCTCCTCATGTGCTCTGAGCTGCCTTCTCCCCTACAGTGTGATGAGACAATGATTCCTGCTACCTGCTTCCTCTGAGTAGTAATTTGTGCACATCTGCATTGCCTTGGGCAGTAGGTTTCTTGCAAGAGGGGCTGGGGGCTGTAGCCTTGCTATCTTGTTTTGGGGGGGTTTCAGCAGGAGAATTAGGCTGGCAGAGGGAGGCAGATGGGGAAAGGAGGGAACTGGGGCAGTAGTGGTAGTGATGGGAGAGCAAGAGATGCAGAGAGGCTTGTCCCTCCTCACCAGTCTGCTCGTTTCTATTGAGGCAGACAGGAAAAGTGAAATTGGTTGAAGATACAAAGTTAAAGCATGGAAGTTTTAACAACCATGGTTGTTTTAATTAGACCACACTTCATTAAACTAAATGAAGTCTCTTTTAAACTGAAGTGGATTCTCATATAACTTCAGTACTGTTTGGTGCACAGGATGCTGCTGCAGTGTTGATAAGGCTGTACAAAGAACACGGTGCATGATGAGGAGCACATGCCATTTTACCTGGGGGTCAAGTAACCTCTGGCCCTTATCATTCTGATCCTCTTACTCTATTCCAAACCCCAAAGGAAAAACAAACCAACCAACAACCCTGCTCTAAAGCCACAAGGCCATGTAAGTGGTGAGAATGAGATTTAGATTAGATGTGAAAAAGAAATTCTTACTCAGAGGGTGGGCAGGCCCTGGCACAGGCTGGGTAGAGAAGGTGTGGCTGCCCCATCTCCCTGGGAGTGTCCAAGGCCAGGCTGGACGGGGCTCTGAGCCTTGAATCTACCCAAGACAGAGATACAGCCAACGGGTTCTCTTTGCAATGTCTCGGTGTTCCTCAAAAAGCCACCATATTCTTCAGAATATCTCAGTGTAGTCTGAGGGTTCACTCTCAAGTAGGATTTCAGTTTTGACTGACTTCTGCAGTTTCATGTATGACCCAATCCTTGAAAACATGGAAAAGACACCAGATCAGCCTAAAATCCATCCAGCATCGTTTGGTTACGGAGAAACGATGATTATAAATTGTGTTCTGTGTCAATCTCCTCTAAGTCACTGGAGTTTTCTGTATGCTGTGGAGTCTGACACTGATGGAATCTGTGTTCACCCACTGAATTATACCTAAGTCCTGCTTAATGGCACATGAAACACTCATCTTACAAGAGGGGAGAATCAAACCCTCATGAAAGCTGGCTATCAGCCTGAGGAAGGAGAGTCAGAGGGGGTTTTGCTTTTGCTGCCAGGATAGCTACACACTGGAAATACTATTATGAATTCACATAGTGAGAGCCTAAGTAGAGTATTGCTATAGGTATCTGTTGAACTAATGGAAATATTTGCATTTTAAAAAATGTATATATTTGCTCATGTACCTGTGACTTTTGGAAAAGTACATCTTGAAATACCAATAAATACGTAGTGGTAAGTTGTGTCCTAATGCAGAGGTTTGAGAGGTTTCTCTAGCAGAAATGAAAGAAATGTCTGTAATATATATCCGTGAATTTCTGGATGCTGCTTTCAGAAGCCAAATGAGAAAAACTGATTTAACTTTTTTTTGTTGTTTTGTTTCCTTTCCCAGCTCCAAAATCTCCTTCAGAAAAGACTCGGTATGATACATCACTTGGCCTTCTTACAAAGAAGTTCATTCAGCTGCTGAGCCAGTCTCCTGATGGGGTCTTAGATTTGAACAGAGCAGCAGAGGTCCTCAAGGTGCAAAAAAGGAGGATTTACGATATCACCAACGTACTGGAAGGCATCCATCTCATAAAGAAAAAATCCAAAAACAACATTCAGTGGATGTAAGTGTTCATTATCCTTTTCCATCCCTGCTGGCTGATTTCACTGTCACAGTGCAGCAGTGTTTTTCTTCTCCCACCTTCCATTCTAACCCTTTGCTTGGAGGAATCATCCAAAATGCCTTCCAGCAGATAAAGTTTTCTTTTTCTCTTAAGAGCATTTGTCAGGGAAATTAGAAACCAGCATTTTGTCTGAATACTGGACTCACTCATTCACTTCTGCAGGTGGAGTAACTTTTTAGCTACCTGTCTCTACCTACTGCCTTCCTTGGCTTTTTTCAGGGTGTGGTTAGGAAAAAAGAAAGATTTTGGAAATGCTTAGAAATATTCTAAGTTCAAAATGCGTTGTCATGAGAAAAAGATGCTTTTGCTGGGAAGTGCAGTGTACATTGACTCGCTAGGGGTGGCTTTAGGCAGAAAGGACTAAGAACCCTGTAAGGCTCTGCCCTGTTCCACAGCCCAGGGCCCCGTGTGGCCAAGCTGAGAGGGTTTGTGGCTCCCTTGTGCCCGCAGGGGCTGCAGCCTGTCCGAGGATGGGGGCATGCTGGCCCAGCGGCAGGGCCTCACCAGGGAGGTCACCGAACTCACTCAGGAAGAGAAGAAACTGGACGAGCTCATCCAAAGCTGCACCCTGGACCTCAAGCTGCTAACGGAGGACTCGGAGAATCAGAGATATCCTTTTGCCCAGAGCCTCCAGGGTGGGCGGTCTGCTCACTGTGCCCTGTAATGCTGGGGGAATTCCTGCTGTGCTGGGAGGGTGCTGAGCACTGGAATGGGTTGTCCAGAGAAGGTGTGGATGCCCCATCCTGCTTGGATGGGGTTGGAGCAACCTGCTCTGGTGGCAGGGGGGTTTTGGAACTAAATGATCCTTAAGGTCTCTTGCAACCCAAACCACTTTATGATTTGATGATGCCCTGTATGTGCTTCAGTAGCACACATCTGTAATTCCTGGACATTTTTGATGTGGTTTTCACTTCTCTGCACTTTGTGCACAAAGTGCACATGCAGTCTGTGAGGAATTTCAGGTTGTTGAACTTGAGCTTATGTGTAAAGGAGGAGAGGAGCACTTAGCATGGAGAATCCCTTTTGTTCACTTAGCAGTGGCCCCAGCTGTTTGATCAAAGGGAAGTTCTCCCAGGGCTTCATGGCAATCACAGTGTAGAGAACAGAAGACCTTGGGCTAAGAGCAATGTAGCTGTGAGAAAAGGGAAATATAATTCAAAGACTTCTGCCTCTTGTAACAGTCTGAATGTTTTGCAATCTGGGCTGGAAAATTCCTTAACAGTGATTACATTAGCTTATGTGACGTATCAAGACATTCGAAAAATTAGTGGCCTTAAAGACCAAACTGTTATAGTTGTGAAAGCTCCTCCAGAAACAAGACTTGAAGTGCCTGACCCAGTGGAGGTAAGGAGAGCCTGGTGTTTTCTGCCAGGGCATATATGATTTTTCTATAGATGGAGCAGGTGTGTCCTGAGCCTTACTGTGCTCTCTAATGCCCAGGCATACAGTCCTATGTTCATGTCTCTTACAAACTTCCAAGATGCTTCTTTGGAAAAGGAAGGGGAAACTTTAAAAATTAATAGAGCAATCATCATTTGTTCAATTTTGTTCACTTCCACTTTCTTTCAGAGTAATTCACGCTATTTACAGATGTTTTCTGTTGCCATGCTTTATATAAAGAAAAGCTCTCCCTTGACAATTGGAATTTCCTAGGTCTGTAACCATGTAAAACCTTAGGAAATTCAGCTTTGTTATTTTAGTTAAAACCTTCATGGATAATTCAATGCCTTAAGCATCCTGCTGATTCACGGTACTGATATCCTAATTTATTGAAACATGTTTTAATGTAGGGTTTTCTATTCTGAAGGTTTACAGTTATTACAGAAATTTGTGTTTTACTCCTAGGATACATTCTTGCCCTTCCTTCTTCCGACATCATCTTGGCTTTATTGACACCTATTTTGATTCTCACTTGTTAAGACAGACCCAAATACAAATGTGCAGATGTGAATAATTTTCACCAGCCACTGGTTTAGAGATTCAAAAAATGTGCCTAATTTCTTCACTCCAGGAGCCACTAGAGTGGGGATCTGGGGCCGAGTCCCCAGACACCACCTCTGTGTTATTCCTCCTTCCCTGCTGCTGGGCCAGTGAGACTCAGCAGGCTCCGCACTCCTTGTCCCTCCTTTTCCTAAGATTACTCTGCACTTGCTTAGGGCCACTGTGGTTTCCATCCTTTTTGCTTTGTTCTGTTTCTCTGTCTTGTGTCCTTAATTTCCCCTTTGAACCTAGGTACAGGTTTTGGAAGAATAAATCGTTTTGCTGCAATGAGGAAAGGATATCTTTTATCAGTATCCATATATATATACTGTTATCACTGCTTGCTTTCCTGTTTCTTTCCCCTGGGCACTATGCTTTGATTTTTAATTCAGTGCAATCAGGCAGGCAGAGAGAGATGCACACAATCATTAAAATGAATGCTTAGACCTCCCTTATCCTCTATACCCAACTTACTCATTTAATTTTCAGCTTCAGGCAGTAAAGTCCTATTTCTTTCTGTCATTTGCAGTTCCATTTCAGTGTCCTTTCTTTGCATACCCCAGTCACTCAAGAGTACCTTCTCCTTTCAACTCCTGCTCTTCCCATCTCCTTTTCCCTAATTATCCACGGCATTGCCCTAAGTGCTGCTAACTGTTTTCTCTGCCCCAGGGACTCCCAGTTCAGTGGGTGTCCCCTGCATTTGTCAGTGCTGTCTGGTGTGTTACATAACTGCCAGAACAATACTGGGAGGAACATTTTGCCAAAGGGCACAGGGAGATGTGTTTGAAACACGTCTGCAAAGAGGTATAGGATGCCTGCACTGCTGCTTTTTAGAGAGCTATTAATGCAGGATGGCAGGAGCAGGTTTATTTGGAACCAGAGGAAGTTCTGATTGTCCATCACAGCACAAAGAGCAACTTTGCAGGTTTTCCATGTATGTCATGCTGGTTTATTTATTTATTTATTGCATCAATGTGCCAAAGTTAAGAAAAATGTTACTTTTTGCATTGAATTAGCAGATGCTGTTAATGAGAACCGCCATCCAAATCACTGCCTCGAGGGGGCAGAAGGACTTACTTAAATAAGTTTGGGTGAAGAAAATGGCATCTGGTTTTGGGTTTTTTCATTGTTTGGAAATTTTCCCTGATAAGTAGGTGAACTTGCACAGAGATATTTGAGTTCAGTATGAATAAGTGCTGAAGACTTTTGGGGGAGTGGGAAAGATGTTTTGGTGTCCTTTTAAAGCAGAAATATTTACACAAATAGATCCAATATTATTGTTGTGAATAATAATAAAACCTGTGACTTGCATCCCACGGTTCCATTCCATCAGAATGCTCCAGGTTGTTGTGGTTGTAAGAAAATGTTAGGACTTCAATCCTTTGTAAGTCCCTCATACTGATACATCCCACAAGATGGGTGGGCTTTTATTTTGCCTTCTACAAGATACATTAGCCAAGCCTTTCCCATGGTGAAAAAAAGGCTTGGGGTTCTTTTCAGGTTCTTTTGATTCGTAAAAACTGTGTTCGAACACTGACATCCCAGTAAGAATTTGCTCAGTATCATCAGTATTTTGTTGTGCTCATTGTTATAACACCTTCCTGATGTTTGGTTTTTTAGCAGAGTGCATTGATCCATTTATCTAGTACTCAAGGACCTATTGAAGTTTACCTGTGCCCAGAGGAAAACGATGCCCTCAGTCCAATGAAAACCTATAGTCAGGACCACAATGGAAATATTTCCAAAACCATTTCCAAAGGTAAAATTTATTTATTTGTAATACTAATGGTCTTCCTTCAAGCTCACATTCAACACAAGGGGCAGAAATCTCTGTGTATGAGTGTATGCAGCTACACTGTGTCACTGATGACACCTGTTGCCTGGAAAGTTTTCATTTTGGACTACAAGCACCACTGAAAAATGGGCATCTCGTTGTGTTTGATTATTTTCCCTTCTAGCTGTTAAAATCTGGTAAAATAATTTCCTAATAGCAAAGTCAGAGGTGATAGCAGGATGGTGATTTTTGAGAAACCCTTTGTAACATATCAGAAACAAGCTAGAAATTACATGGAGGTGTTTTTTTTTTTTGTTGAAAAGAGGTTATGAAAGGGCCTTTATGCAGTGGTTGTTCTGTTTGATCTGCTCCTGACATTTCTACTGAGATTAAAAGTGACATCTTTTATTGTTTCTCTCCCTGCTCTTACAGAAGTGGCTTCTGCTAACTCAGGACAAGGTGACTGCTCAGTCAATATGGCAACCATCTCTCCATTGGCTTCTCCAGCCAACCTTTTACAGCAGACTGAGGACCAAATTCCCTCCAACTTCGAAGGACCATTTGTGAACTTGCTGCCTCCTCTGCTTCAGGAAGACTATTTGCTGAGCCTTGGGGATGAAGAAGGCATCAGTGACCTCTTTGACGCTTATGATTTAGAGAAGCTTCCTTCCCTGGTGGATGAGTTTATATACAGCTGATTGTCTTAAGTGCTGTCCGTATCTAAACCGTGTTTCTAATGGAATCCAAAAACCTGCCGTCGTTCAGCGTTGTCCTCTACTTCCCCTAAAATAGCATTATTAAATAAACTAGGCTCTTGAGCAGTGCTGATATTTGAACTGAATGCTCCCTAAAGTACTCTGAACAAGTGAAGGCTCTCCCAGGCAAGCCTTCTCCTTGGCCCTGAGCCCCAGTGCCTTGCGAGTCAGCGGGTGCAGGCAGGTGACCGTGGGTGTTTGCGCTCCCACTGCCCAGTCTCTGCGTGCCGTGACAGTGGGCTTAGGGAGAAGGGCTCCAGGAACTGCTTCAGTCCTAAATAACACTTTTATAATAGTATTTCAGGCCGTGCCTTCTGCAGAGAACGCATGTCTGTTGAGTGTCACAACATGGGTTGTACGTGCAGTGAACGTGGATATGAAGTAATGCAAAAGAGTGGAATGGGATTCTTCAGCTACTTGTGGGAATGTTTAAATTGCTGTCATAATGCTCATTTTGAGCTGTGTATATGTCTCATTATGAGGTCAAATACTTATGTCCTTAAAGCTTTTAATGAAAAAGAAATACACTGTAAATGTAGTGTATATTGCAAATATTGAAAAGTATAAAGTTCTGCCACTTCTTGTAGTAATGACAGATTTTTAAAAATGCTTGTGCGTGTGTGTGTGTGAAAATAGTTTTTGTTGGTTGTTTTTTTTAAACTAGAACGAAGATGCACAGTTCAATTCTACTGCCCCCAGTGTGCATTAGAACTGGTACAAGATTTTTTTGTGGTACTAAGTGGGGCTTCGTGTTAAGTGCCTACTAGAGATGCACTGTGGGTTTTTCCCTCTATGGAAAACACTTATGCCAAGCTTTGTTTGTTCAATATCTCTCCTATTTATCTCAGTGGGTTAGCTTCCTCTGCTTACAGCTTTTTATAATTCTCTTCGCCAGCAAAATGGAACTAATTTTTTTCCAAAGTACATAACTGTAAGTACCACGTCAACTGAATTGCATTTATTTTTTGAAGATCTTTGCTAGTATAGTATAGTACCAATATTTATTTTTTGAACGTCAGAGGAATTCTAAGAAGTCTTAAATAATTTTTTTTTTTTTTTGGTTGTTTTTTTGGTTTTTTCTTTTTTTTCTTGAGTGTAAAATATTTTGCCACGTTCTGGGCTAAATTAATGTAACGTTGATTAGATGATGCCCGTGTAATCCTTTTGGTTGGCATTACTGTTGTGCTTATCTGACATACTCAGAAAATTAGTACTATTTGTACTGTAGTAGAATATTATGTATGCAGGTTTTCTGGTACCATTGAGTTGCTGCTATGAAAGCTCACACATGAAAAAGGCAAGAAGTCACAGTACTAATAAGAAACTGTATGACTGTGTGAGTTTTGGAATATAACAAATGTATAAAGGGCAACACATAAAGAACTGTTAAACAGTGTTAAGTGTGTGTTTATATGTACAAATGTTTGCATAGATCATTCAGCAGTTGTATTTAATTTGATACATGTTCTCAACTCACACTTTAGTTATCTAGCAGTTTTGTACAATAGAATTAATTTGTAAACACTGCCAGAAATATTTTCTAGCTGGTTTGTAATTTTTTAAAGAAGTTTTTTTAGATGTGGATCTGTAAATAAAATTGTAGTATTTAAAGTTTTCGTCTTGTGGAAGAGGAAAGTAAAAGTTGTGTGAGCATGAAGATTTACAAGACAAAGGGGCACTTTGGCGAGGGAAGAGGAAATGAAGATTAACACAGACCACCTTTTTTTTTTGTACAAATTAAACACTTGTCCCAATGTGCGTGGGCAAAATACTAATCTAATTTAGCTTTGCATTGTATGCTAGTTTAAAAAAAAAAAGAAAAACAAACCTCTGTAAAATACTGTAAAAAAACAAAAAGAAAGAAAAAAACTCAACAAAAAAAGCTTTTATGGTGAGTTTTGTAAATAGATCTATGAAAGGGTGACCTGTTCTCTAGCTGTGATCTTACCACTTCAAATGGATGTAATTTGAATAAATTTTGTATGGTAATGAATCAATAAAAAGGAATTTTTTAAAGAGTTTAGATTTGTGTCCCCCTATTTGATTTGTTCTTGCTCTTGGTGCCTGTCCTGCTGTTCCTTGAATCCTGTAACCATTTGCATTATTAGTGCTCGCACTCATTTGACACCAGATAGTCTCAATCCCATTGTTTTATTCTGCCAACAATAAATTCATGGGGGTTTTTTCAAGCCAGGGTGAAACACGAATAAAAGACACAGTGGGACATCCAGAAGTTGGGATAACATGTTTATTTTTAGGTACAATATGTGTCTGCCTTTTATCCACCCACTTTATACATATTCATTACAGGGTTTACATGTGAATTTTTACATACTTCTCCTTATATGGCTACAGTTATGTCATTATTTTTACAACTGGTTAATTACTACATTACAATTTAGCATCTTGAGAACTTCCCACCACAATTCAGGTATTCCTTGATAAAGGGGTGACAAGGGGAATGTTAGGATTTAGTGTTTTGAATAGATTCCTTATTATAATTCAGGTATTCCCTGATAAAGGGGTGACAGGGGATTTTTGGGGGTCATGTACAATATAGTGTCTTGATAACTTCCCATCACAATTCAGGTATTCCTCGATAAAGGTTCAGGGAACTGATGACCTTACAACAGTTGGTTTTTATTGTCTTATGAGGACACAATAAATCCATTTGTTTCCCTACTGGCACAAATCATATACATATTTATTACAGGGGGATTGCAAAGCTCCTCTATTCCTAATAAATAATAAAGGTGTGCTGCAGGGCTCTGTTCTCTGACCCCTTGCAGCATGGATGCAATAAATAAATGTTTATTAGACATAAATGCTGTATTTAACCCCGCCTGGCAGCGCGGCCTGTTGTGTGTCCCTGCCCTGCGCCCCCACAGGCCTTTATGTGCCCCGGAATCCGCGGGTTTCATGCCGTGTTCTCCCCCCTCCCGCTGCCCGTGTGTGCCCTGGGGATGTTCTGAGGTGCGGGATAAACAAACCCCATCTTTCCAAACCCCTCAGGTTTATATCGCTGTACGAGTACTAACCTTTTTTGCGGGCGGTCGCGGCGCGCAGCCCCGTGTCCCTCTCGGGCCGCCGTACCGGGCCGGGCGGGGCGGGGCGGGTGTCATGGCGGGGCCGGGTCGGGCTGGTGAGTGCGGGCCGGGCGGGCCGCTCTGCATGGACAGCAATGTATCCTTGTGCTTACCCTGATCCTCTGCCTTATCCTTCTCCCTCATCCCTTATCCCGCTCCCCCGCTGCCCCTGCCCCACGCGGGCCCGCGGAGCTCGCCGTGGGCCCACCCGGCTGCTTGCGCTTGGCTGTTTGTGTGCGCACGTGTGTGTACACACATACATTATATATATATACATATATATATACGCACACACACGTATATACACATGTATACACGCACGCATATACGTATATACACACACATAGATATATACACACACAGATGTATACATATATGTACACACAAACATATACACATTCATACACATAAACATACATATATATACACGTAGACATATATATACACACATACACATATATATATACATATACGTACACACACATAGATAAACACAGACACAAACATACACACATACATATATATATACACATACACACGCACATATACATATATATACACACACATACACACACATACATATATATACACACATACACACACATACATATACACATATATACACGCACAACACTCAGTCTCGCTCTGTGCTAACGCTGCACTTTCCTTCTGCTCCATGTGATCCGGCCACAAAATCCTCAGTGCTCAGATTGCTTTACTTGCCTTTTCCAAGCAAACGGGAGTAGTGCAGATGTCGAGTTACCTGTTTTAAAGTAACTTTGCAGCCTTAGTAATTCAGAAACAAAGTTGGGAATGAGTTGATCTAAAATTCACTCGTAATTTCTCTGCCTTTTTTTTTATTCAAAACTTTGCACTGATTGAAGAGAGAAATGGGGAGGAGGGCTGAGAGAATTAAATCGGTCTGACCTTGACAAAAGCGACTCTGTGGAAGAAGCAGGGAAAGATCAGTGTGACAGGGCACACCTTTCCACAGTCAGTGAGTGCCCTCAGTCAGACTGAGCAAGAACAGCATTTCTGGGAAGGGACAACAAATGCTTCTTGCACAGTGACATCACTGACACGAACTCAGGGTTTTCTGTCTTCTGCTTGTTCATGCCATGTCTTTTTTCCTCTTTTCCCTCCTCCCCTCCCCACAGGATTACTATCCAAGAGGATTTAGACCTTGCTTCAAAAGGTAGGAGTTTTAGTTTGGCTGTATTCTTTCTTTCATGGGTCACTGAAATAAGCTAAGCTCATTTGTTTTGCTCCATTATATTGGATATTTTTCTGGAAGAGAGAAAACCCAACAAATCAAGGCTTTTTTTCCCTTCCATGTGTTCAGTTGGTAATGTTACCTATGTGTACGTGCTGTCAGTGGTATAAAGTGGTATAAGAGATGTCACCTTCCCCTCATATTCTTTATTGCTGGACTTCCCACAGCTGTTTATTTTTGTCCGTCCTCTGCTGCATTATTTTACAGACCCTGGGTTTTTTTATCTGGATGAATGCTAAATGCTTAAATAGCTGTGGCAGATGCATCTTCTCTGTGACATCGTTGTAGTCCTGTTTAAGTTAAACACAGATGTTAATGTTTCAGGTTACATGAGGTTTTATTTTGAAGCATCTTTTGAAAGATTGACTGAAGGACACATGCTGGGAAAATGCACAGGTGTTTAACTTCTTGCATTCTTCAATAATTCATTTGCAACATCTGGAAGTATTTTTATGCCAGTAGAGAATCTTCTGTTCCTGAAATCTGGTTTTAAAGAGATTAAAGCCTTGTTTGGTTTGTTATTCATTGCCAGTTAGGAAAGTGTTGTATTTTCCCTGTAAACTCTGTGAAATGCCCTTGCATGATTTCCTTTGTAAACTGCTGAGATACATTAAAAAGAAAGTTTCCAGTGGTACATCAGACTTTAATTAAGACTTACACACAGCACAGTGTGAAGCATGTAATTAATGCAGTAGCTTTTTATAGGCTCTTTTAGCAAATAACTTTTTTTTCCATTCCTGAAAATTAATCTGGATCTTGACATCTGCTGGAAGATTGACTTTCTTGTGGAAAACTTAGTCAGATTTTAGTGCTCTTTGAGTGTATTTTCCCATCCATGTTATAATCTATTTATTTTGTATTAGTTAGGCTTAACATTTTGTACCTGAAGATAGAAATTTTTATTTTGCTGTCCTGATCAAATGAAAGGCCTGTGAGATCAGGAATTCTAGAAACAGTTTGGTTTGTTTTCAGAAAGACTGTGAAGATATTATTGCCTTGAAGAAATACTGTGCACCTGTTTTCAGCACACAAATAAAAGAGGCAGAACAGCCTCTGAAAGAGACACGTGGATTGTGTCTTCCCTTCTTCTGTGATGTGAGGGGAAGCACATCCATCACATAGCACGAATTCATTATTTTATTATAATGCTGATATGATGAAAAATACTTTTATCTTGAATATGTCATGTCAGAGGAGCTGAAGGGTTTTTGAATCAGAAGATGACAAGGTACAGAGTATTTAAAAAAACTCTATGGTTTGTGGGTTTTTCCCTGCCTGTGTTTGAGGTGTCAGGAGAATAGGGCACCAGGAAATGTCTCTGGCTAGTTGTTGGTGTTGATGTGCTCAGCATCACTCATGTGTATGATATCTTGCATGTATATGAGAAATAGGTCTGACTCTTCTGTATGAGCACATCAGCAGCAGAGCCTGGGCCTTGGGTGTGTACTCAATGCCTGCTAATGCCAGTCTCCTCTGCCCCTTCTTGAAGATGCCTGCTGCCTGTGATTCCGTGCTGGAGGACATCGAGGACATTGTGTCGGCAGAGGATCTGAAGCCACACGACCGGCACTTTGTGAGAAGGAATGTCTTTCCCAAAGTGCGGAAACGCAGTTCACAGAAACATCTTCAGGCAGAAGATGAGCCCCCAAGTGACAGGTAAAGTCTTACATTGACCCTGGCTTGTTACTTTTCTTGTATCTCCTGTGCACTGTCAGCTTCTAAAAATAAGGTGGAAGTTCTCATAATCTCATCAATCTGGGCACAAGACAAAAATGAGTCAAATAGTCTTTATAAAATGGAAGGAGAATAAATAATAAATCCTAAGCAAGTTTATTTTCCCAGACAAATTTTCTATAGAAATCAGTTATCACTGAGATGTTGATGAATGGGATAATCAGGCTGGAAAAATGGTTTCTCTTACACTTCTACGTGTAAAACATTTCTGAAAAATTTTCTGCTTCACCTTAATTACCTCAATGGAAGCTGAGCTCTTCGAGTTGCAGTCCTGGAGTAGCCTTTTGACATCTGGAAAGAGAAATAAGAACAAAATCCTGAGAGCTGCAAAAGGGTTGAGGTTGGAAGGTCATGTTGTCCAAACCCCTTGCTCGAGCAGGGTCACCAAGAACCAGTTGGCCAGGACTACAGTGAGGTGGTTTTTGAAGATATACAGGGATGGAGATTCTACAACCTCCCTGGGTAACCTGTGCCCATTGCTGGTTATTCTTAGAGTGAAAAATATGTTTCCTGATGTGCCTGTTGCCTCTGGTCCTGCCACTGGGCGCCACTGAAAAGAACCTGGCTCTGTGTTCTGGCACTCTTCCTTTGGGTGTTTATTTACTCTGATGAGATGGCCCCAAGCTTTCTCTTCTCCACACAGAACAGTCCCAGCACTCAGCCTTTCCTCTTTCAAGACACGTTCCAGTCACTTAATGATCTTTCTGGCTGTTTGTTGGACTCTCCAGTTCTCTCTGTGGGCACATCCTGCCAGGGCCCAGCACTTTTGTGTGCCCAGTTTGCCGAAGCTTTCCCTGACCCAATCCCCTCTTACATCTTCCTTCCTTTAGTCTTTTGTCCTGCTTTCTGGAACCTGGGATGTCCAGAGGCTGCACTTTTTTTGTGTGTACATCCTGCAAGAGGCACAGTGAAACTTCTTTTGAACTTGCTGTTTTATTTCAGTGGAAATAGTGGGCGAGAACCATGGGACCCAGCTTTGTGTTTTTCCTCCTTGTGATTCCCATAAGAACAGAGTCAGCTTTCTGCTGCAGTGGAATTGATTAGAGTATAGGTCAGCTCATTTATTGATTCTGCTTTCTACTGCATTTCTGAGATGTGGAATTTTTTTCTCTTATTTCCCCCCCCTTAGTTTCAAGTTGGTGGATAAAATTTCCCTTTATGATAAAGATGAAAATAACATATGTATGGGAATTTAATTTCCTGCGGGGAAATTAAATTTTGGGTTTTTTCATTAGCGTTCAAAAGAGATTTTATAAGCATAACAATGCATCTTTGTCTGAATGCCCCTGAAAGTGACTGGCCCAGTCTGCCAGGAGTGTATGGGCAGCTGAACTGGTGTTCTGTAGATACTTCACACCAGCACTTTGTGCCCCAAAGTATTCAGGTACTGTATGTTATCTAACAGGCTGTGTTTTAATCTATTTGACCCACGAAAGCACATTGAACATGTGTTGTTTAGACAGTAGGAAGTCTAAGTACACTGTATTTACACTTAATGATCATTAATGTTCCATCAACAAATTTCTATTTCTAGCTAAGGGAAAGCATCTTTTAAAAAAGAAGCATGGAGGGAGGGGGGAAAAAAAAGATGTAGGCAGGGTGAAGCATTGTGTTCCAGGATGTGTGGTGTTCTTGTACTGGCATCTTAAGCTCCTTGGCATTTAGCCCAGGAATTTCAGTGAGAGCTTCCTGCAGAACTTCTTGTTGGTTCTTTAAGTGTTGGGTGTGCTCTCTGCACACCGCATGTCTGCTGTGCTCCTGCTGTACCCCAGAAGGGTTGGGACATGAGCTTTCAGCTATTTGTGTGGCTGGTGGCCACTGAGGTAAGAATTTATAAAGCTGGCTTGTATGGAGGGAGCTGCAGTCAATGGGTGCCATAGTATCACAAGGTTGCTGTTTCATTCTTAATCACAGTTTATTTACTGGTGGCCTAATTTCAGTGCAGTTATTTGTTACATGATATGATAATTTTCAGAAAGTTGAGGCGTGTGGGAGGTTTTGTGTTTGTTTTTCTTGTTTGTTTTTGTTTGCTGTTTGCTCAGTTGTGTGATTTTGTTGGGGGTTTTGTTGTTGCTTTAACATAACTGCAGCAGACTGAATCTCTTCTTATCCTACAGCTCTTGTGCCTCCTCTGTTCTAAAACTCTTTTCTAACTCTTCTCTAGCTACTTGTGGATCGACTTCACCACAAGGGAGAGAACTGGAAGAGTAAAAGCAAGAAAACTTGTGGGTTGAGGTGAAGGCACTTAAAGTGAAGGAAAGAGCAGGGAAAAACCCCAAGTGCTCCAAAAGCAATCCCTTGCCACCTCCCCCAAGCAGGCTGGGGCCCAGCCAGTGTCAGAAGAGTGGCTGTTTTGGAAAGACCAACCCCACAGTTTTTATAGCTGAGCATGGTGTCATCTGGGTTGAATTATCCTTTTGGTCAGCTATTCTGTTCATGTTCCTCCCAGCCTGTTGTCCATCCCCAGCCTGCTTGTGGCAGGATGGAGCACAGTGGGAAACAAGCAAATGCAGTCCAACAATAGCTAAAACACAGGTGTGTTGTCAACACTGTTTTAGTCACAGACACAAAATACAGCACTACGTGGGTTGCTGTGAAGAAGGTTGACTCTGTCCCAGCAAGACCTAATACCCATTAGACTAAAATCATACACTAATAAAGTTTTCCCTCAGCTGCTTTGGAGCTGTTACTGTTTGTGTTGCTTATTTTGTGTTTGAAGAATTGCAGTTCATTGAGTTTGTTCATTGGGCTTAAAGGGAAGATTGTTCATCTTTTAACTTGCCTTTTTCATTCCTCTTTACCAAACAGCATTATTCCTGGTGTTCAGAAAATCTGGATTCGTACGTGGGGGTGTTCTCACAATAATTCAGATGGTGAATATATGGCTGGACAGCTGGCTGCATATGGATACAAAATTACAGGTAACAGTTTGACTTGAGTAATTCAGTTTTTCTGGGCTGAATGTTCACAGCTGTCAAGCTGACATCAAATGTTTTTAGTCTTAATTATAGTTTTAAAAAAATCCCCTTCTGATCCCTTTCTGATTTGAGGGTGAGGAGGTAAAGTGTTTTCTTGGCATTAAACAGTGATTACAAGATGAGTGCTTTCAGAATGGTTAGATTTTCTTGACAGGGCAGATGTCATTCAGTACCTTTTTTGGGCATTTTGCTTGCTATACTGAATTGAAAAGTTTGAAGAAGAGTGAAAGGTAAATGCATTAATTCTTGCTTTTCTAGCTGAAAGTGTTGGAACCCGGGGGGAGAGAGAGAAAGACAGTGTGTTATCAGTGGTGCTGTGTGTGTTTGCTGCTGGAGCAGAGGGGAACTGCTCCACATGAATGATCTTTTGTTTCGGGAGAGATGATCAGTATGATGGAGGTGGGATGATCAGCTGAAAATGCTATTTCTCCTTCCCTGTGAAGTACTTTAAAACTCTCCCCAACATTTTGGTCTGCCTTTCCGTCCTATAATAAAGCCCCAAACTTGTGCTGACCACATTTCATCTCCTTGATGCAAAATGTGTTGACAGAAAAGTTAATGTAATGTTCCAATAGAAAAGTATTATCTGAATTTTCTGGTGTAGCTTATGACTGGTCAAAATAGAAATGTAAATGTTATTCATTAATTCAAGTTCAGGTCTGTCTTGCATTTAAACTTGCATCTGGCTGGTACTGGAAGACTGCAGAACTGTCTGTCCTGACATTTTTCTGAAAGTATTTTACTCCTGATTTCACAAGATGGTTGTTTCTCTCCTTGAACTTCTCATGATACCATTAAACAGTTGCATCTTATTTTCCTTAAGGCAGTTGATCTTTCTGCAGTTGTTTAAGTAGAAATTAGAGACAGAATTATTCAAGTGCTGAACTATTTTATGGAACCTAGGTGATTCTTAAATTAGTAGTGCAGCTCTGGAGCAGGTTTGCTCTTTCCACAGACAAGTGGAGTGCTGGTCCAAAAAGCCTCATTTGTGACAGCTCTTTGTGTAAGATCACAAATGAGTTCTTAATTTGCCTTGTTATGGCTTTCTTAAATTCAGCTTCTCTTTACCTGAACTTCTCTAATGAATGTTGTCCCAGAAGCTACTTCTGGCTTTTCAAGGTTTGGATGGCTGTCCTGTGCTTTTGGAATTTTACTGGGAGAAATGTAGGAAAGATGGAGTGCAGTGAAGGACTGAACTACCTCACATTTCTGATACCTTGTCTTTCTAGAAAAGTAAGTGTTTGTAACTTCATCACAGAAATAAATCTACATCTAGAAGCTGAAACTCAGAACTAAAAACTGAATAAAAGTTGCAGTTGATGGGACAGGAATACCTCCAGAGTAATTTTGGTAGTTGTATATAAAACCAACTTCTAATTGTGGGTCATGATTAAGTGGATGTCTTGATTTAGTTTATTTCTGTGTATGTGTATACATACATTAAATCAAACAAACAGAAACCCCCAAGCCCCCTGTGCTAGGTGGTAGGCAGAAATCATGCAGTGTGCTTTCTTCTTTTTGAAATGACCTAACTTCTTTTTAAGCTGATATTATTTAAGATCCTCTGGAAATTTCCTTTTTGTTCAATGGAACAAAAATACTGGCTACAAATTCTGGCTAAAGCAAGTTTTTACAAATCCATCTGTTGAGTGTTCTCTTGTATAGGTGGTAAATGAAGGTGGAGCTGAGTGCAAGTGTGGCAAAACTGTGTGTCAGAACCCGAGGTGGAAACCAGTGCTGCTGCTCAGAGGGACCTTAGTAGGCTAGGGAAGGGCTAATGGGAACCTTATGACATTTAACAAAGGCAAGTGCAAAACCCTAGGGCTGGCCTAACTGCAGCTGGTGTGAAGGGTGAGCAGACTGACTAGAGAGCAGCTTTGCAGAGGAAGATTTGGGGATGGAGGTAGAACATGCAAACTGCATGCCTGGCTGTGTTAGCAAGAGTGCAGCCAGCAGGTCTGGGAAAGTGATCCTTCATCTCTGTGGGATTTGTGAGAGCTGTGTCTGGTGATCCATCTTTGGTCCTTTTTTGGACTCCACAGGAAAAGACAGAGGTTGATGTAATGGAGTGAGACCAGTGGAGGCCAAGATGGTTTTGGGAGCACACAATGTCTGAGAAGAGACTGAGAAGGCTGGTTTCTCCAGTAGGAGGGGACAGAGAAAATGGAGTTAACTGCTTGTCAAAGGTGTTGCAGTCAGACAACAGAGTCTTGCTATTGACATAATGGCAGTTTGGATTTTTAGCATCCAGTGCATAACTTACTGCTCATGCTATCCATCTTTGCCTAGAGGAAGTGCCAGTATTTCTCAAGTATCTCTTGTAAATCTCTTCTTAAGGTAGCATGGTTTTGGGTTTTTTTATAGCAAGTCATCTGGGAAGTTAAAATAGAATGTCAAATAGGGATTTAATCTCTTTCCTATACAGTGAATTAGTAATAATAACTATTGTGTAAGTAATTCAAATTTCAAACATTACCTGAAATTAACCTTAATTTTGTTTACAGTATGGAGAAGAAAATATGTTTTGCAAAAACTATTTTCTAAATCAATGCCTCTGTGTTGCTAGAATTTGTTAGTTTAATGTAAAACTGTTACAAACTTCAGGAGAAGATAGAGATATTCACTAAGGTAAAAGATTCTCTCTGTCACAGTGTCTTGGACAGCTATGACTTAAATAAAAGTGTTTGGATTAGCCTGTCTCCTACATGGCCCTAAATGTTTGAGCCAACACTGAAAAGGTGATGGAATAAAGCTCTGCTTTTAGGGAATAAGGTGTGAGCTTTATTTGCAATCATTGCTCCATTATAAAGGAAAGGGTCAAACACTGTTTCTAGTGTCTTCTGTCTAATTCTAAGATTGAAAAAAACCCAGAAGGAAGACAAGCAGCATCAGACAGACTCTCATTGGCAACCAGAAGTTGTAACAGTGCAGCCTGCCTTACAAGTTGGCTTACCTGAAAGTGAACGTTGATATAATGTCCTCCTTGCTTTTCATGTGTTTCCAAAATGTTCTTTCTGTACAAGCACCCTTTGTTGCTTTCAGGAGGTGGAAAACCGAGGGCTGAGCTACAGTTTTTCCCAGCGAAGACTTCCTGTGGCTGGGCAGAGAGCGGAGCGTGATCGGCAATATCCAGACACTGCAATAGCAGCAGTCATGATTAAAAGGCAGGGACTGCAGCATCTTAAAAATAGGCAAAGGGAAACCAGCAGAAGAGCTGAACCTATTTTTGTATCTGCTCTTGCAGAGTGAAGGTAGGCAGCATGCTGAAGAACTCTTGCATACCATCCTGTGGGAACACAAAGCTCCTCCGTGAGTCTGAGCCACACAGAAAGGTGTGGCCCGGCTGCTGTCAGGGTAGGGCTGTACCACGGGCACCTGGTCATGTTCTGAAAACTGCAGAGCTGGTGGTGGCTTTACTGGTTCTAAAATGGGCTTTGGTTTCTTGGCAGCATGGCTTGCTGGGGAGTTTAGATACGCCTGCAGACCTACTGGAGTGTTCCCTGTGAGATACGCCCTGGAGGAGGAAACTCTCATGGTACAGACAAGCAATGCCTGCTGTGAAAAACAGGAAGTGGGAGAACTGGGAGCTTTCAAATGCTGTGAGCCAGATTTTGGTGTGGAAAGGGAGTTCAGTATGTGTGCCACTTAACAGCACTTGGTGTCTGAAAACTGGAGCTGAGTGTGTGTAGTCAGGCACAGAAGGCACTGACTTCAGAAGCAGGTAGTTGTATTAGCATATGTTGCTATCTGTAGGTTTCTGGTTCTGTGGAATTAATGGGGTTTGGTCTGGCCTTCAATGCATTTTGATGGATCAAGCTGTTAGAAATGCTTGTTATTTTGTAGTGATTGCTTCTGGCTTGGGGCTGTTCAGGTCCAAAGCATTCCCTCCTTGGTCATTGGAAAACATGCTGGGGGTGAAAAAGGCATTGCCAGTTACTTTGTGTTCATTTTTCTGACATTTCTAACTTTTTGTTTTGTGAAGAGGAAGGAAAAACTGTGATTAAATATTCAGGGAAGCTAAACCAGTAACAGTTTATCTGCACTACACTTCTGTGGTTTTTTGAGAAGTGCTAGTACTGAACTTACTCCTCCAGCATGGGATTCCAGAAACAAGGAGTGGGTTTGTTGTGTTGCTAATTCAGTGGGCTTGGCTTCCACATAGCATTTAGGGTTATATTATAGACCCTTAGCTTTACTTGTGCCATTTTAGACTAGCCTTTGTTCAGACATCCTTGTTACTGCCTTGAGAATTTTTTCTGCAAGGTTGTTGGATGGAAAGGTGCTGTATGAAGCTCACTCCATTATTGTGATTATGGTATTTGTTGGCAGGATTTGTGTCAGTGAGATTTTCCTGTTGAAGCTGAGGGATTATAGCCCAAGTTATATGTTTTACAGCTCTATAATTCCCTGTGCAGAGAATGTACATATTTATCTAAAGCAAGTATCAAATAATATTTTGAAATACTGCTAAAGAAATTGTCTGGGGGGTTTTTTCCCCTTCTGCTTGTTGATTTTCTAAACACCTGTCAGTTTTGTTTACCAGTGGATATAGCTGAGGTGTCCTTAAGACTGTCCATCTGCTTAAACAGCACATTTGAGTAGAAGAAAGAAGGAAGAAGACCAGGAAGAACAATGCTCTTGATCTACTTAAGAACTCATGTTGAAAAGAAGACAGATGTGAAAGGAAGCAGTCTGCTGTGGGAAAGCAGATGAGGTGCTACAATCTGATATGGACTTTGGTGTTCAAAGGCATTGTCCAGTGTTCTTGTGTTTCATAAACCATGCTTGCTTAGACTTTGGCCACCCCATGCAGACATGGCAAAACATGCTGCAGCATGCATTTCATTCCTCCAAGTGGAAAATAAAGAAAATTGCTAAGACTGTACAGGTATTGATTCCTGGGTTGTGAATCACTTCAGAATCTGGTGCTTTCTTGTAAGCGCTGTCTTAAAAGTACTTTTCTACTGCACAATAAAATTCTAATGATTTTAGATTTTGATTTATTTTATTGTCTTAGAGATCTCTTTAATAGGTGATTATTAATAAAATAAGCTTCCTGCATTCTTCATAGTGGTTGATGAAGTATTTTGACTAAGATTTCTGCTGGTTTCCAGTGTATGCTTTTAGTTGCTCAGAATGAGTAGTTAGTCTCCATTTTTGCTCTCCACCCTGCTGATAATGCTCCTCTGTTCCTTCTTAGGTATAATGCAAAACAGTAGTGATGACTGTGTCATTTCTGGGGTGAGCCATCCTCATTGTGAGGTCTTTTTAGGATCCTTTTTTAAGCTAAAAAAGAATCTATGAGGTGCTCATTAAATGCCTTATCAATCAGAATTCAAGTTAAGCCCTTGTATTTGGATTTATACTTTTCAAAGGGTTGTGACTGTGGTGCCAGTTTAGAAAAAAAGAATCCTTACAGCCTTTTGGGTTGGGCAAGGTGTGTGTGGTGTGTGTTTGAATACACAAAATCCTCCCCACTGCTTTTCTGGTGATGAGAGGTGTTTCTGTTTTCTCTGACCACACTGCAGTTGTGAAACTGCCCTTCTCTGAAGCTGCTGAGCAGTGAAGAAAAGTGAACAGGGCTGTAAATGCTGCAGTGTTTTGTACCCCTGCTGAAGAATTCCCCTGTTGTCCCTAACTCGCAGAGTCACAATCCTGTATAGTTTTGGCACTGCTTAATAACCTTGCCTGCATAACTACTCCTGCAACAGATTTTCAGATTCAAGCTCATTCATAATCTGGATACAAAAGCCTTTGGATGCCAATACTGAGAGAGGCAGTAAAGTGACTTATTTCTGTACCTGTTGTCTTAAGATAATTGCGTTAGTAGTGATACAGATTCCTGCTTTCAGAAGGTCTGAGCTGCTGCTTGTCACAAGTTTGCTTTGGGTATTGATTCTTGGTACTGAGGCTTGCAAACCCTGCTTGGTGGTCACAGTTAGTGAATGCTCATGATGTGGAGTGGAGGTTTTCAGCTGGAACTCGGGTGGTGAGATGGCTTAGCAGGATGAAGTGGGACATGGGGGAAGATAATAGATGATATTCCTAGCAGATGGAGCTGTACAACTGCAGACAATGAAGGTTTCACAGCTCTTTGGAGGAATACAGATATTCCCAGTGCAGCCAGAAGTGACCTTTAAGCCAGTGAGTGGGATGGTGAGGCTGGGATTTGTTGTGGTGCTTTCTTGCAGTGTAGAGTTCATGCAGCATCATGCTGTGACTCGTCTGCAGCAGTGCATGTTCCCAGGTCTCAGTAAACTAACATATAATTATGTGTATTGCTGCTCCAGTGTTCCCTGTAAAACGTCCTAGCCCGTGTGTGGCTCCTGTTACTGATCACTTGTGACTTGTAGCACAGGGCAAGATTTGAGAAGCTTCCAGTTCTTTGGTTTTGAGAAACTGCCCATGAGGACAGAGTTCTCTGCACTTTGCCATGGTCACAGCTCTGCATGAAGATGCTTTTAATGTATTTTTGGGAATGCCTTTTTGCCAGGTGCAGTGTGGGTGCCTCTGTGTGTTACTGCACAGAGCAAGGCCAACCTGAGCGAGTTGCTTCCCAGCTTGGTGCTTGTAAGAATTTTCAGTGTAGCACAGCTGGACTTGAACTGTGCTATGTCTCCAAATACAGAACATTAACCTGGATTGTTCTAGCTCTGTTAGGCCTGAGGGCATGCTGAGAGCCAAGACTGATTATGGAGGCTTGTTGGAGACAGTAGTAATTCACTACACAGATAAGAGACACAAATTGGTTTTGGTGCTTTTCCTCATTGATGGAAGCAAATGAAGTCCTTTTCTCTCTCTCTCTTTTATTTATATTTTTCCCCTGCCTGCTAGACCCAAGTGTAATTCTTATTTCCTTCTTCACGCCCATTTTGGGTTATGTTCATGCAAGCCTGGTAAGTGGCTCTGTGGCTCCCAGGCGTTGAAACAGGTCCTGTTGCTGAGTGAACAGGTACTGAAGCACGTAGCGATTTTTCCTCTCTCCCGGCGCCCCATCCCATCGCTGCAGTGTGTCTGCTGCTGTCTTAGGTCCTCTGTGCTTTTAATCCATGCCTTTTTCCTGGTTTTTTGTAACGATAAGAGCAGAGTCTCCCCCCGGGCGGCGCCGTACCGGGAGCGGCCGCGAGGGGGCAGCAGTGGCCAAGGAACGGCGGGGCTGCGCCTGCCCATCCCTGCGGGGATGCAGGGATGGATGGACCACTCGATTTGGGGATGCTGGAGCACTCACCAAATTCGGGGTGCGCTCATGGGCACGTCACCGAACAGGCCTTAAATGATTTGCTGTCATTCCAATCTTATGTCTATTGAAATGAATTTTATTTCATTTGCTGTTGAATATAAAGGAGGTCTGTGTTTCATACTGCTGTTTTATCTCTGAGCTACCACTCTGTAGTTTAAGTTATGTTTGGTGTTGGACTCATCAGCTCCCCTTTCAGAGAGTCCGTGTTAAGGATCTGAGATTCATAAAGTGTAATTGCTAAATTCACCTCTTTGAAGAATTATTCCATTTGGAAGCACCTTTCTACTTTGTGTTTGTTGGTCTGGGAGGTTGGTTTACTTTTGTACAAGGATTTCTCTTTGAGACCTCTTTTGAGGGTTTTGCTTATAGTGATCAACATATTCTTTTCATTAAGAAATGATTAAAAATTGTTTAATAATCTCAGTACACTGCCTTGCAGTGTGTGTTACATTCAGACACTGAAAGCTGTGATGTCTACAGAACAAATGATACTTGTTGAAATGCATGACTACAGCACAAAACTGTGAGTGTAAAGACAGATGGTGCTCAGGTTGGATGTCAGTAATTAATAGTTAAGAGTTTATTAGGGTTAGCATTTCAGGTAGATGGTAGCTGTTGTAGTCAGTGCACTGCTATCCTAAGTTTCAAGGGTTTTACTTTGTCCAAGCAAATTCTAAACAATATACAGGATCTGATTTTATGTGTGGTTTTGTGTTTGTATGTGATTTTATGTGTTAGTGGGATGGCACTGTGCTGCAGTCTGAGGCAAGGCTGGAGCACACTCCCATGGTTCCTACATCCTCCTGCTGGAGATTATGGCATTGGATAGTCAGTCCTGCTCCTCTCTGGCATTGCTGTGCTCCAAAGCCTGTTTTGAAATTAAGCAAGTCACGTACAGGCTTTTAATGTTTCACAGAAACTAATTATGTGGTCACAGAAATACTGTGGACAGAGATCCCTTTCACCCTGAGAGAAGTGACAAGCTGCTCTGCATCTCAGAAATGGCTTTATTGCATCATAAAACCGTGTGTTAGAATGTTTTATATTTTCATAACCCATCCCTGGCAGTTCAGCCTCATCCTCTCCAGTTTCTGTGATCTTTGTGCTCTTTTCAGCCACTTGGGGAAAGCTGCTGTGGCCAAGCAGCCCAGCACCCATGGGAACCTTAGGCTGGCTCCACTGGTGCAGCCTTTGCAGCACTGGTGCTTAACTGGGGTAGGATCCTGTCCTCCCTTCCCTGAATCCTGTAGCTGTTGTGTGCTACCACTTGGAGTTAGCAGATTAAGTGCTGGGGCTGAGGAGCAGGCTGTTAAGGCAGAAGACATTAGCATTTGTCTTGTGTCTCAAATCCCTGGCTTTGGAATTTGCTTACAGAAAGAAGCTAAGCAGAAACTTTGTCTTGGATAACTATAAATAGGCTTTGAGTTAATCGTGCCAAAACTGAATTGCTGTTGATTGGTACAAGACACTGGTGTATAGAGAAGTGATTCTTTTGGCTTGCAATTTAATAAAAGACAGAACACTTGGCTGCTGATTTTATTAGGCATTTTGGCCCCTCAGCTTTTGTTGGCTGGGCTTTAAGGGTAAAAGTGTGCTTGTTAGTAATTGATTCCCTAAGTGATAGTTGACTTTTGAAATTCTGTTGTTTGTTCATGGGCTGCCACTTTTCTGCTTGTCTTTATCATGCTTTGAAAAATTCACTTACTATTGGAAATGTTAATTTTCCTTTGTGAAGGTAAAGATACAGACCATCACGTGATTGTAAATTTGAGCATCCAGTATTTATTTAACCAGGAGTTTGAGTCTTATAATGGATAGTGATGGAAAGAAAATATCAATTGAATATGCTTTAGAAGTCTACTAATTAGAAAATAAAAAATGAAGAAGTTTAACTGTGAGACAGTCACCTTTATATATTGTTGGTGGTTCCAAATGTTCTTGGTAACATTACAATACAGTAGGAAAACCACAAATTTTTTGTTAAAGGAGAAAAGCCTCATTGTGAAAGGTTTTTAATAAACCCCCAAATTCCAGGAAACCTGTGAGAGGAAGGAAAGATTCCTCCACAAACTGCGTGTGTCCTTTAGTGAAACAAATGGCTTGTTGGAAAATGTACATGTTCACAACTCTCTTTGAGCCTCTCCATGACCTTCCAAATACATGGTAGAGCAGGAAAGGGAGCATCTTCTGCAGGTCAGTGCCAGATCACTGAGAGGTGAGTGCCCAGTGACTTCCAGGTGTGTGCCACATCTGACAGTTGAGTGCCCAATGACTTACAGGTGTGTGCAGATCACTGAGAGGTGAGTGCCCAGTGACTTCCAGGTGTGTGCCAGATAGACAGTTGAGTGCCCAATGACTTACAGGTGTGTGCCAGATAGACAGTTGAGTGCCCAATGACTTACAGGTGTGTGCCACATCAGACAGTTGAGTGCCCAATGACTTACAGGTGTGTGCCAGCTCAGACAGTTGAGTGCCCAATGACTTACAGGTGTGTGCCACATCAGACAGTTGAGTGCCCAATGACTTCCAGGTGTGTGCCAGCTCAGACAGTTGAGTGCCCAATGACTTACAGGTGTG